>OX336388.2:1659300450-1659900450 GCA_946902985.2 Meconema thalassinum
GTATCGAAGTTACTGTTACCTGTCATGATTAGTATCGAAGTTACTGTTACCTGTCATAATTAGTATCGATGTTAGGGTTACCTGCCATAATTTGTATCGAAATTACAGTTACTTGTCATAATTAGTAACGAAGTTACAGTTAACTGTCATAATAAGCATCGAAGTTACAGTTACCTGCCATAATTAGTATCGACGTTACTGTTACCTGTCATAATTAGTATCGAAGTTACTGTTTTCTGTCATAATTAGTATCGAGGTTACTGTTACGTGTCATAATTAGTATCGAAGTTACAGTTACCTGCCATCATTTGTATCGAAATTACAGTTACTTGTCGTAATTAGTAACGAAGTTAAAGTTACCTGTCATAATTAGTATCGAAGTTTCAGTTACTTGTCATAATTAGTATCGAAGTTACTGTTTCCTATCAAAATTAGTATCGATGTTACAGTTACCTGCCATAATTTGTATCGAAATTACAGTTACTTGTCATAATTAGTAACGATGTTACAGTTACCTGTCATAAGTATTTTCGAAGTTACAGTTTCTTGTCATAATTAGTATCGAAGTTACTGTTACCTCTCATAATTAGTAACGAGGTTACAGTTACCTGTCATAATTAGTATCGAAGTTACTGTTACCTCTCATAATTAGTATCGAAATTACACTTACCTGCCATAATATGTATCGAAATTACAGTTACTTGTCATAACTAGTAACGAAGTTACAGTTACCTGTCATAATTAGTATCGAAGTTACAGTTACTTGTCATAATTAGTATCGAAATTACAGTTACCTGCCATAATTTGTATCGAAATTACAGTTACTTGTCATAATTAGTAACGAAGTTACAGTTAACTGTCATAATTAGTATCGAAGTTACAGTTACCTGCCATAATTCTTATCAAAATTACAGCTACTTGTAATAATTAGTAACGAAGTTAGTTACTTGTCATAATTAGTATCGAAGTTACAGTTACCTGTCATAATTAGTATCGAAGATACAATTACTTGACATAATTAGTATCGAAGTTACTGTTACCTGTCATAATTAGTATCGAAGTTATAGTTACCGGCCATAATTTGTATCGAAATTACAGTTACTTGTCATAATATGTAACGATGTTACAATTACCTGTCATAATTAGTTTCGAAGTTACAGTTACTAGTTATAATTAGTATCGAAGTAACTGTTACTTGTCATAATTAGTATCGACGTAACTTTTACCTGTCATAATTAGTGTCGAAGTTACAGTTACCTGCCATAATTTGTATCGAAAATTCAGTTACTTGGCATAATTTGTAACGAAGTTACAGTTTCCTGTCATAATTAGTATCGAAGTTACAGTTACTTGTCATAATTAGTATCGAAGTTACTGTTACCTGTCATAATTAGTATCGAAGTTACATTTAACTGCCATAATTTGTATCGAAATTACAGTTACTTGTCATAATTAGTAACGAAGTTACAGTTAACTGTCATAATTAGTATCGAAGTAACTGTTACCTGCCATAATTAGTATCGAAGTTACTGTTACCTGTCATAATTAGTATCGGAGTTACTGTTTTCTGTCATAATTAGTATCGATGTTACTGTTAACTGTCATAATAAGTATCGAAGTTACAGTTACCTGCCATCATTTGTATCGAAATTACAGTTACTTGTCATAATTAGTAACGAAGTTACAGTTACCTGTCATTATTAGTATCGAAATTACAGTTACCTGTCATAATTAGTATCGAAGTTACAGTTACCTGCCATAATTTGTATTGAAATTACAGTTACTTGCCATAATTAGTAACGACGTTACAGTTACCTGTCATAATTTGTATCGAAATTACAGTTACTTGTCATAATTAGTATCGAAGTTACAGTTACCTGTCATAATAAGTATCGAAGTTACTGTAACCTGCCATAATTTGTATCGAAATTAGAGTTACTTGTCATAATTAATATCGAAATTACAGTTACCTGCCATAATTAGTATCGAAGTTACTGTTACCTATCATAATTAGTATAGAAGTTACTGTTTTCTGTCATAAATAGTATCGAAGTTACTGTTACCTGTCATAATTAGTATCGAAGTTATATTTACCTGCCATCATATGTATCAAAATTACTGTTACTTGTCATAATTAGTAACGAAGTTACAGTTACCTGTCATAATTAATATCGAAGTTAAAGTTACCTGTCATATTTAGTATCGAAGTTACTGTTACCTGTCATAATAAGTATCGAAGTTACAGTTAACTGCCATCATTAGTATCGAAATTACAGTTACTTGTCATAATTATTAACGAAGTTACAGTTACCTGTCTTAATTAGTATCGAAGTTACAGTTACCTGTCATAATTAGTATCGAAGTTACTGTTACCAGCTATAATTTGTATCGAAATTACAGTTACTTGCCATAATTAGTAACGAAGTTACAGTTACCTGTCATAATTTGTATCGAAATTACAGTTACTTGTCATAATTAGTATCGAAGTTACAGTTACCTGTCATAATTAGTATCGAAGTTACTGTTACCTGCCATAATTTGTATCGAAATTAGAGTTACTTGTCATAATTAGTATCGAAATTACAGTTACCTGCCATAATTAGTATCGAAGTTACTGTCACCAGTCATAATTAGTATCGAAGTTACTGTTTTCTGTGATAATTAGTATCGAAGTTACTGTTACCTGTCATAATTAGTATCGATGTTATAGTTTCCTGCCATCATATGTATCAAAATTACTGTTACTTGTCATAATTAATAACGAAGTTACAGTTACCTGTCATATTTAGTATCGATGTTACAGTTACCTGTCATAATTTGTATCGAAATTACAGTTACTTGTCATAATTAGAAACGATGTTACAGTTACTTGTGATAATTTGTATCGAAATTAGAGTTACTTGTCATAATTAGAAACGATGTTACAGTTACCTGTCATAAGTAGTTTCGGAGTTACAGTTATTTGTCATAATTAGTATCGAAATTACAGTTACCTGCCAAAATTAGTATCGAAGTTACTGTTACCTGTCATAATTAGTATCGAAGTTACTGTTTTCTGTCATACTTAGTATCGAAGTTACTGTTACCTCTCTTAATTAGTTTCGAAGTTACTGTTTTCTGTCATAATTAGTATCTAAGTTACTGTTACCTGTCATAATTAGTATCGAAGTTACAGTTACCTGCCATCATTTGTATCGAAAGTACAGTTACTTGTCATATTTAGTATCGATGTTACAGTTACCTGCCATCATTTGTATCGATATTACAGTTACTTGTTATAATTAGTAACGATGTTACAGTTACCTGTCATAATTAGTAAAGAAGTTACATTTACTTGTCATAATTAGTATCGAAGTTACTGTTACCTGTCATAATTAGTATCGAAGTTACATTTACCTGCCATAATTTGTATCGAAATTACAGTTACTTGTCATAATTAGTAACGATGTTAGAGTTACCTGTCATAAGTAGTTTCGAAGTTACATTTTCTTGTCATAATTAGTGTCGAAGTTACTGTTACTTGTCATCAATAGTATCGAAGTTACTGTTACCTGTCATAATTAGTATCGAAATTATAGTTACTTGCCATAATTTGTATCGAAATTACAGTTACCTGTCATAATTAGTATCGAAGTTACAGTTACTTGTCATAATTAGTATCGAAGTTACTGTTACCTGTCATAATTAGTATCGAAGTTACAGTTACCTGCCATGTTTTATATAGAAATTACAGTTACTTGTCATAATTAGTAACGAAGTTACAGTTAACTGTCATAATTAGTATCGAAGTTACAGTAACCTGCCATAATTTTTACCAAATTACAGTTACTTGTCATAAATAGTAACGAAGTTAGAGTTACTTGTCATAATTAGTATCGAAGTTACAGTTACCTGTCATAATTAGTATCGAAGTTTCTGTTACCTGTCATAATTAGTATCGAAGTTACATTTAAATGGCATAATTTGTATCTAAATAACAGTTACTTGTCATAATTAGTGTCGAAGTTACAGTTACCTGCCATAATGTGTATCGAAAATACAGTTACTTGTCATAATTTGTAACGAAATTACAGTTTCCTGTCATAATTAGTATCGAAGTTACAGTTACTTGTAATAATTAGTATCGAAGTTACTGTCACCTGTCATAATTAGTATCGAAGTTACATTTAACTGCCATAATTAGTATCTAAATTACAGTTACTTGTCATAATTAGTAACGAAGTTACACTTAACTGTCATAATTGGTATCGAAGTTACAGTTACCTGCCATAATTAGTATCGAAGTTACTGTTACCTGTCATAATTAGTATCGAAGTTACTGTTTTCTGTCATAATTAGTATCGAAGTTACTGTTACCTGTCATAATAAGTATCGAAGTTACAGTTACCTGCCATCATTAGTATCGAAATTACAGTTACTTGTCATAATTAGTAACGAAGTTACAGTTACCTGTCATAATTATTATCGAAGTTACAGTTACCTGTCATAATTAGTATCGAAGTTCCCGTTACAAGCTATAATTTGTATCGAAATTACAGTTACGTGCCATAATTAGTAACGAAGTTACAGTTACCTGTCATAATTTGTATCGAAATTATAGTTACTTGTCATAATTAGTGTCGAAGTTACAGCTACCTGTCATAATTAGTATCGAAGTTACTGTCACCAGTCATAATTAGTATCGAAGTTACTGTTTTCTGTGATAATTAGTATCGAAGTTACTGTTACCTGTCATAATTAGTATCGAAGTTATAGTTACCTGCCATCATATGTATCAAAATTACTGTTACTTGTCATAATTAATAACGAAGTTACAGTTACCTGTCATAATTAGTATCGAAGTTACAGTTACCTGTCATAATTAGTATCGAAGTTACTGTTACCTGCCATAATTTGTATCGAAATTACAGTTACTTCCCATAATTAGTAACGAAGTTAGAGTTACTTGTCATAATTTGTATCGAAATTACAGTTACTTGTCATAATTAGTATCGAAGTTACAGTTACCTGTCATAATTAGTATCGAAGTTACTGTTACCTGTCATAATTTGTATCGAAATTACTGTTACCTGCCATAATTTGTATCGAAATTACAGTTACGTGTCATAATTAGTAACGATGTTACAGTTACCTGTCATAAGTAGTTTCGGAGTTACAGTTACTTGTCATAATTAGTATCGAAGTTACTCTGACTTGTCATAATTAGTATCGAAGTTACTGTTACCTGTCATATGTAGTATCGAAATTACAGTTACCTGCCATAATTTGTATCGAAATTACAGTTACTTGTCTAATTAGTAACGAAGTTACAGTTACCTGTCATCATTAGTATCGAAGTTACAGTTACATGTCATAATTAGTATCGAAGTTACTGTTACCTGTCATAATTAGTATCGAAGTTTCAGTTACGTGCCATAATTTGTATCGAAATAACAGTTACTTGTCATAATTAGTAACGAAGTTACAGTTAACTGTCATAATTAGTATCGAAGTTACAGTTACCTGCCATAATTAGTATCGAAGTTACAGTTACCTGTCATAATTAGTATCGTTGTTACTGTTTTCTGTCATAATTAGTATCGAGGATACTGTTACCTGTCATAATTAGTATCGAAGTTACAATTACCTGCCATAATTTGTATCGAAATTACATTTACATGTCATAATTAGTAACGAAGTTATAGTTACCTGCCATAATTAGTATCTAAATTACAGTTACATGTCATAATTAGAAACGAAGTTACAGTTACCTGTCATAATTAGTATCGAAGTTACAGTTGCCTGCCATAATTTGTATCGAAATTACAATTACTTGTCATAATTAGTAACGATGTTACAGTTACCTTTCATAATTAGTTTCGAAGTTACAGTTACTTGTCATAATCAGTATCGAAGTAACTGTTACTTGTCATAATTAGTATCGAAGTTACTGTTACCTGTCATAATTAGTATCGAAGTTACTGTTACCTGCCATAATTTGTATCGAAATTACAGTTACTTGTCATAATTAGTAACGAAGTTACAGTTTCCTGTCATAATTAGTATCGAAGTTACAGTTACTTGTCAAAATTAGTATAGAAGTTACTGTTACCTGTCATAATTAGTTTCGAAGTTACTGTTTTCTGTCAGAATTAGTATCGAAGTTACTGTTACCTGTCATAATTAGTATCGAAGTTACAGTTACCTGCCATAATTTGTATCGAAATTACAGTTACTTGCCATAATTAGTAAAGAAGTTACAGTTACCTGTCATAATTTGTATCGAAATTACAGTTACTTGTCATAATTAGTATCGATGTTACTGTTACCTGCCATAATTAGTATCGAAATTACAGTTACCTGTCATAATTACTATCGAAGTTATTGTTACCTGCCATAATTTGTATCGTAATTAGGGTTACTTGTCATAATTAGTATCGAAATTACAGTTACCTGCCATAATTAGTATCGAAGTTACTGTTACCAGTCATAATTAGTATCGAGGTTACTGTTCCCTGCCATAATTTGTATCGAAATTACAGTTACTTGTCATAATTAGTAACGATGTTACAGTTACCTGTCATAAGTAGTTTCGAAGTTACAGTTACTTGTCATAATTAGTAACGAAATTACAGTTAACTGTCATAATAAGTATTGAAGTTACAGTTACCTGCCATAATTAGTATCGAAGTTACTGTTACCTGTCATAATTAGTATCGAAGTTACTGTTTTCTGCCATAATTAGTATAGAAGTTACTGTTACCTGTCATAATTTGTATCGAAGTTACAGTTACCTGCCATCATTTGTATCGAAATTACAGTTACTTGACATAATTAGTATTGAAGTTACTGTTACCTGTCATAATTAGTATCGAAGTTACATTTAACTGCCATAATTTGTTTCAAATTACAGTTACAAGCCATAATTAGTAACGAAGTTACAGTTAACTGTCGTAATTGGTATCGAAGTTACAGTTACATGCCATAATTAGTATCGAAGTTACTGTTACCTATCATAATTTGTATCGAAGTTTCTGTTTTCTGTCATAATTAGTATCGAAGTTACTGATACCTGTCATAATAAGTATCGAAGTTACAGTTACCTGCCATCATTTGTATCGAAATTACAGTTACTTGTCATAATTAGTAACGAAGTTACAGTTACCTGTCATAATTAGTATCGAAGTTACAGTTACCTGTCATAATTAGTATCGAAGTTACTGTTACCTGCCATAATTTGTATCGAAATTAGTGTTACTTGTCATAATTAGTATCGAAATTACAGTTGCCTGCCATAATTTGTATCGAAGTTACTGTTACCTGTCATAATTAGTATCGAAGTTTCTGTTTTCTGTCATAATTATTATCGAAGTTACTGTTACCTGTCATAATTAGTATCGAAGTTATAGTTACCGGCCATCATATGTATCACAATTACTGTTACTTGTCATAATTAGTAACGAAGTTACTGTTACCTGCCATAATTTGTATCGAAATTACAGTTACATGCCATAATAAGTAACGAAGTTACAGTCACCTGTCATAATTTGTATCGAAATTACAGTTAATTGTCATAATTCGTACCGAAGTTACAGTACCTGCCATAATTTTTTATCAAAATTACAGTTACTTGTAATAATTAGTAACGAAGTTAGAGTTACTTGTCATTATTAGTATCGAAGTTACAGTTACCTGTCATAATTAGTATCGAAGTTACAGTTACTTGTCATAATTAGTATCGAAGTTACTGTTACCTGCCATAATTTGTATCGAAATTACAGTTACTTGTCATAATTTGTAACGAAGTTACAGTTACCTGTCATAATTAGCATCGAAGTTACAGTTACTTGTCATAATTAGTATCGAAGTTACTGTTACCTGTCATAATTAGTATCGAAGTTAGAGTTACCTGCCATAATTTGTATCGAAATTACAGTTACATGTCATAATTAGTAACGAAGTTACAGTTAACTGTCATAATTAGTATCGAAATTACAGTTACCTGCCATAATTAGTATCGAAGTTACTCTTACCTGTCATAATTAGTATCGAAGTTACTGTTATCTGTCATAATTAGTATCGAAGTTACTGTTACGTGTCATAATTAGTATCGGAGTTACAGTTACCAGCCATCATTTGTATCGAAATTACAGTTACTTGTCATAATTAGTAACGAAGTTAAAGTTACCTGTCATAATTAGTATCGAAGTTACAGTTTCTTGTCATAATTAGTATCGATGTTACTGTTTCCTGTCAAAATTAGTATCGAAGTTACAGTTACCTGCCATAATTTGTATCGAAATTACAGTTACTTGTCATAATTAGTAACGATGTTACAGTTACCTGTCATAAGTAGTTTCTAAGTTACAGTTTCTTGTCATAATTAGTATCGAAGTTACTGTTACCTGTCATAATTAGTAACGAAGTTACAGTTACCTGTCATAATTAGTATCGAAGTTACAGTTACCTGTCATAATTAGTATCGAAGTTACTGTTACCTGCCATAATTTGTATCGAAATTAGTGTTACTTGTCATAATTAGTATCGAAATTACAGTTGCCTGCCATAATTAGTATCGAAGTTACTGTTACCTGTCATAATTAGTATCGAAGTTTCTGTTTTCTGTCATAATTAGTATCGAAGTTACTGTTACCTGTTATAATTAGTATCGAAGTTATAGTTACCTGCCATCATATGTATCACAATTACTGTTACTTGTCATAATTAGTAACGAAGTTACAGATACCTGTCATTATTAGTATCGAAGTTACAGTTACCTGTCTTAATTAGTATCGAAGTTACTGTTACCTGCCATAATTTTATCGAAATTACAGTTACTTGCCATAATTAGTATCGAAGTTACAGTCACCTGTCATAATTTGTATCGAAATTACAGTTAATTGTCATAATTCGTACCAAAGTTACAGTACCTGCCATAATTTTTTATCAAAATTACAGTTACTTGTCATAATTAGTAACGAAGTTAGAGTTACTTGTCATAATTAGTATCGAAGTTACAGTTACCTGTCATAATTAGTATCGAAGTTACAGTTACTTGTCACAATTAGTATCGAAGTTACTGTTACCTGTCATAATTAGTATCGAAGTTAGAGTTACCTGCCATAATTTGTATCGAAATTACAGTTACTTGTCATAATTAGTAACGAAGTTACAGTTAACTGTCATAATTAGTATGGAAGTTACAGTTACCTGCCATAATTAGTATCGAAGTTACTCTTACCTGTCATAATTAGTATCGAAGTTACTGTTTTCTGTCATAATTAGTATCGAAGTTACTGTTACGTGTCATAATTAGTATCGGAGTTACAGTTACCAGCCATCATTTGTATCGAAATTACAGTTACTTGTCATAATTAGTAACGAAGTTAAAGTTACCTGTCATAATTAGTATCGAAGTTACAGTTTCTTGTCATAATTAGTATCGATGTTACTGTTTCCTGTCAAAATTAGTATCGAAGTTACAGTTACCTGCCATAATTTGTATCGAAATTACAGTTACTTGTCATAATTAGTAGCGGTGTTACAGTTACCTGTCATAAATAGTTTCTAAGTTACAGTTTTTTGTCATAATTAGTATCGAAGTTACTGTTACCTGTCATAATTAGTAACGAAGTTACAGTTACCTGTCATATTTAGTATCGAAGTTACAGTTACCTGTCATAAGTAGTTTCGAAGTTACAGTTTCTTGTCATAATTAGTATCGAAGTTACTGTTACTTGTCATAATTAGTATCGAAGTTACTGTTACCTCTCTTAATTAGTAACGAAATTACAGTTACCTGCCATAATTTGTATCGAAATTACAGTTACTTGTCATAATTAGTAACGAAGTTACAGATACCTGTCATAATTAGTATCGAAGTTACAGTTACTTGTCATAATTAGTATCGAAATTACCGTTACCTGCCATAATCTGTATCGAAATTACAGTTACTTGTCATAATTAGTAACGAAGTTACAGTTAACTGTCATAATTAGTATCGAAGTTACAGTTACCTGCCATAATTTTTATCAAAATTACAGCTACTTGTAATAATTAGTAACGAAGTTAGAGTTACTTGTCATAATTAGTATCGAAGTTACAGTTACCTGTCATAATTAGTATCGATGTTTCTGTTACCTGCCATAATTTGTATCGAATATACAGTTACTTGTCATAATTAGTATCGAAATTACAGTAACCTGCCATAATTAGTATCGAAGTTACTGTTACCTGTCATAATTAGTTTCGAAGTTACTGTTTTCTGTCATAATTAGTATCAAAGTTACTGTTACCTGTCATAAATAGTATCGAAGTTAGAGTTACCTGCCATCATTTGTATCGAAATTACTGTTACTTGTCATAATTAGTAACGAAGTTACAGTTACCTGTCATAATAAGTGTCGAGGTTACAGTTTTCTGTCATAATTAGTATCGAAGTTACTGTTACCTGCCATAATTTGTATCGAAATTACAGTTACATGTCATAATTAGTAACGAAGTTACAGTTACCTGTCGTAATGAGAATCGAAGTTACTGTTACCAGTCATAATTAGTATCGAAGTTACAGTACCTGCCATAATTTTTTATCAAAATTACAGTTACTTGTCATAATTAGTAACGAAGTTAGAGTTACTTGTCATAAATAGTATCGAAGTTACAGTTACCTGTCATAATTAGTATCGAAGTAACAGTTACTTGACATAATTAGTATCGAATTCACAGATACCTGCCATAATTTGTATCGAAATTACAGTTATTTGTCATAATTAGTAAAGATGTTACAGTTACCTGTCATAATTAGTTTCGAAGTTAAAGTTACTTGTCATAATTAGTATCGAAGTAACTGTTACTTGTCATAATTAGTATCGATGTTACTGTAACCTGTCATAATTAGTGTCGAAGTTACAGTTACCTGCCATAATTTGTATCGAAAATACAGTTTCCTGTCATAATTAGTATCGAAGTTACAGTTACTTGTCATAATTAGTATCGAAGTTACTGTTACCTGTCATAATTAGTATCGAAGTTACATTTTACTGCCATAATTTGTATCTAAATTACAGTTACTTGTCATAATTAGTAACGAAGTTACACTTAACTATCATAATAAGTATCGAAGTTACAGTTACCTGCCATAATTAGTATCGAAGTTACTGTTACCTGTCATAATTAGTATCGAAGTTACTGTTTTCTGTCATAATTAGTATCGAAGTTACTGTTACCTGTCATAATAAGTATCGAAGTTACAGTTACCTGCCATCATTAGTATCAAAATTACGGTTACTTGTCATAATTAGTAACGAAGTTACAGTTACCTGTCATAATTAGTATCGAAGTTACAGTTACCTGTCATAATTAGTATCGAAGTTACTGTTACCAGCTATAATTTGTATCGAAATTACAGTTACTTGCCATAATTAGTAACGAAGTTACAGTTACCTGTCATAATTTGTATCGAAATTACAGTTACTTGTCATAATTAGCATCGAAGATACAGATACCTGTCATAATTAGTATCGAAGTTACTGTTACCTGCCATAATTAGTATCGAAATTAGAGTTACTTGTCATAATTAGTATCGAAATTACAGTTACCAGCCATAATTAGTATCGAAGTTACTGTCACCAGTCATATTTAGTATCGAAGTTACTGTTTTCTGTGATAATTAGTATCGAAGTTACTGTTACCTGTCATAATTAGTATCGAAGTGATAGTTACCTGCCATCATATGTATCAAAATTACTGTTACTTGTCATAATTAATAACGAAGTTACAGTTACCTGTCATAATTAGTATCGAAGTTACAGTTACCTGTCATAATTTGTATCGAAGTTACTGTTTTCTGTCATAATTAGTATCGAAGTTACTGATACCTGTCATAATAAGTATCGAAGTTACAGTTACCTGCCATCATTTGTATCGAAATTACAGTTACTTGTCATAATTAGTAACGAAGTTACAGTTACCTGTCATAATTAGTATCGAAGTTACAGTTACCTGTCATAATTAGTATCGAAGTTACTGTTACCTGCCATAATTTGTATCGAAATTAGTGTTACTTGTCATAATTAGTATCGAAATTACAGTTGCCTGCCATAATTAGTATCGAAGTTACTGTTACCTGTCATAATTAGTATCGAAGTTTCTGATTTCTGTCATAATTAGTATCGAAGTTACTGTTACCTGTCATAATTAGTATCGAAGTTATAGTTACCTGCCATCATATGTATCACAATTACTGTTACTTGTCATAATTAGTAACGAAGTTACAGATACCTGTCATTATTAGTATCGAAGTTACAGTTACCTGTCATAATTAGTATCGATGTTACTGTTACCTGCCATAATTTGTATCGAAATTACAGTTACATGCCATAATAAGTAACGAAGTTACAGTCATCTGTCATAATTTGTATCGAAATTACAGTTAATTGTCATAATTCGTACCGAAGTTACAGTACCTGCCATAATTTTTTATCAAAATTACAGTTACTTGTAATAATTATTAACGAAGTTAGAGTTACTTGTCATTATTAGTATCGAAGTTACAGTTACCTGTCATAATTAGTATCGAAGTTACAGTTACTTGTCATAATTAGTATCGAAGTTACTGTTACCTGAAATAATTCGTATCGAAATTACAGTTACTTGTCATAATTTGTAACGAAGTTACAGTTACCTGTCATAATTAGCATCGAAGTTACAGTTACTTGTCATAATTAGTATCGAAGTTACTGTTACCTGTCATAATTAGTATCGAAGTTAGAGTTACCTGCCATAATTTGTATCGAAATTACAGTTACATGTCAAAATTAGTAACGAAGTTACAGTTAACTGTCATAATTAGTATCGAAATTACAGTTACCTGCCATAATTAGTATCGAAGTTACTCTTACCTGTCATAATTAGTATCGAAGTTACTGTTATCTGTCATAATTAGTATCGAAGTTACTGTTACGTGTCATAATTAGTATCGGAGTTACAGTTACCAGACATCATTTGTATCGAAATTACAGTTACTTGTCATAATTAGTAACGAAGTTTAAGTTACCTGTCATAATTAGTATCGAAGTTACAGTTTCTTGTCATAATTAGTATCGATGTAACTGTTTCCTGTCAAAATTAGTATCGAAGTTACAGTTACCTGCCATAATTTGTATCGAAATTACAGTTACTTGTCATAATTAGTAACGATGTTACAGTTACCTGTCATAAGTTGTTTCTAAGTTACAGTTTCTTGTCATAATTAATATCGAAGTTACTGTTACCTGTCATAATTAGTAACGAAGTTACAGTTACCTGTCATAATTAGTATCGAAGTTACAGTTACCTGTCATAATTAGTATCGAAGTTACTGTTACCTGCCATAATTTGTATCGAAATTTGTGTTACTTGTCATAATTAGTATCGAAATTACAATTGCCTGCCATAATTAGTATCGAAGTTACTGTTACCTGTCATAATTAGTATCGAAGTTTCTGTTTTCTGTCATAATTAGTATCGAAGTTACTGTTACCTGTCATAATTAGTATCGAAGTTATAGTTACCTGCCATCATATGTATCACAATTACTGTTACTTGTAATAATTAGTAACGAAGTTACAGATACCTGTCATTATTAGTATCGAAGTTACAGTTACCTGTCTTAATTAGTATCGAAGTTACTGTTACCTGCCATAATTTTATCGAAATTACAGTTACTTGCCATAATTAGTAACGAAGTTACAGTCACCTGTCATAATTTGTATCGAAATTACAGTTAATTGTCATAATTCGTACCGAAGTTACAGTACCTGCCATAATTTTTTATCAAAATTACAGTTACTTGTCATAATTAGTAACGAAGTTAGAGTTACTTGTCATAATTAGTATCGAAGTTACAGTTACCTGTCATAATTAGTATCGAAGTTACAGTTACTTGTCATAATTAGTATCGAAGTTACTGTTACCTGTCATAATTAGTATCGAAGTAAGAGTTACCTGCCATAATTTGTATCGAAATTACAGTTACTTGTCATAATTAGTAACGAAGTTACAGTTAACTGTCATAATTAGTATGGAAGTTACAGTTACCTGCTATAATTAGTATCGAAGTTACTCTTACCTGTCATAATTAGTATCGAAGTTACTGTTTTCTGTCATAATTAGTATCGAAGTTACTGTTACGTGTCATAATTAGTATCGGAGTTACAGTTACCAGCCATCATTTGTATCGAAATTACAGTTACTTGTCATAATTAGTAACGAAGTTAAAGTTACCTGTCATAATTAGCATCGAAGTTACAGTTTCTTGTCATAATTAGTATCGATGTTACTGTTTACTGTCAAAATTAGTATCGAAGTTACAGTTACCTGCCATAATTTGTATCGAAATTACAGTTACTTGTCATAATTAGTAACGATGTTACAGTTACCTGTCATTAGTAGTTTCTAAGTTACAGTTTTTTGTCATAATTAGTATCGAAGTTACTGTTACCTGTCATAATTAGTAACGAAGTTACAGTTACCTGTCATAATTAGTATCGAAGTTACAGTTACCTGTCATAAGTAGTTTCGAAGTTACAGTTTCTTGTCATAATTAGTATCGAAGTTACTGTTACTTGTCATAATTAGTATCGAAGTTACTGTTACCTCTCTTAATTAGTAACGAAATTACAGTTACCTGCCATAATTTGTATCGAAATTACAGTTACTTGTCATAATTAGTAACTAAGTTACAGTTACCTGTCATAATAAGTATCGAAGTTACAGTTACTTGTCATAATTAGTATCGAAATTACCGTTACCTGCCGTAATCTGTATCGAAATTACAGTTACTTGTCAAAATTAGTAACGAAGTTACAGTTAACTGTCATAATTAGTATCGATGTTTCTGTTACCAGCCATAATTTGTATCGAAAATACAGTTACTTGTCATAATTAGTATCGAAATTACAGTAACCTGCCATAATTAGTATCGAAGTTACTGTTACCTGTCATAATTAGTATCGAAGTTACTGTTTTCTGTCATAATTAGTATCAAAGTTACTGTTACTTGTCATAATTAGTATCGAAGTTATAGTTACCTGCCATCATTTGTATCGAAATTACTGTTACTTGTCATAATTAGTAACGAAGTTACAGTTACCTGTCATAATAAGTGTCGAGGTTACAGTTTTCTGTCATAATTAGTATCGAAGTTACTGTTACCTGCCATAATTTGTATCGAAATTACAGTTACATGTCATAATTAGTAACGAAGTTACAGTTACCTGTCGTAATGAGATTCGAAGTTACTGTTACCTGTCATAATTAGTATCGAAGTTACAGTACCTGCCATAATTTTTTATCAAAATTACAGTTACTTGTCATAATTAGTAACGAAGTTAGAGTTACTTGTCATAAATAGTATCGATGTTACAGTTACCTGTCATAATTAGTATCGAAGTAACAGTTACTTGACATAATTAGTATCGAATTCACAGATACCTGCCATAATTTGTATCGAAATTACAGTTATTTGTCATAATTAGTAAAGATGTTACAGTTACCTGTCATAATTAGTTTCGAAGTTAAAGTTACTTGTCATAATTAGTATCGAAGTAACTGTTACTTGTCATAATTAGTATCGATGTTACTGTAACCTGTCATAATTAGTGTCGAAGTTACAGTTACCTGCCATAATTTGTATCGAAAAAACAGTTTCCGGTCATAATTAGTATCGAAGTTACAGTTACTTGTCATAATTAGTATCGAAGTTACTGTTACCTGTCATAATTAGTATCGAAGTTACATTTAACTGCCATAATTTGTATCTAAATTACAGTTACTTGTCATAATTAGTAACGAAGTTACACTTAACTATCATAATAAGTATCGAAGTTACAGTTACCTGCCATAATTAGTATCGAAGTTACTGTTACCTGTCATAATTAGTATCGAAGTTACTGTTTTCTGTCATAATTAGTATCGAAGTTACTGTTACCTGTCATAATAAGTATCGAAGTTACAGTTACCTGCCATCATTAGTATCGAAATTACGGTTACTTGTCATAATTAGTAACGAAGTTACAGTTACCTGTCATAATTAGTATCGATGTTACAGTTACCTGTCATAATTTGTATCGAAATTACGGTTACTTGTCATAATTAGTAACGAAGTTAGAGTTACTTGTCATAAATAGTATCGATGTTACAGTTACCTGTCATAATTAGTATCGAAGTTACTGTTACCTGTCATAATTAGTAACGAAGTTACAGTTACCTGTCGTAATGAGATTCGAAGTTACTGTTACCTGTCATAATTAGTATCGAAGTTACAGTACCTGCCATAATTTTTTATCAAAATTACAGTTACTTGTCATAATTAGTAACGAAGTTAGAGTTACTTGTCATAAATAGTATCGATGTTACAGTTACCTGTCATAATTAGTATCGAAGTTACTGTTACCTGTCATAATTAGTATCGAAGTGATAGTTACCTGCCATCATATGTATCAAAATTACTGTTACTTGTCATAATTAATAACGAAGTTACAGTTACCTGTCATAATTAGTATCGAAGTTACAGTTACCTGTCATAATTAGTATCGAAGTTACTGTTACCTGCCATAATTTGTATCGAAATTACAGTTACTTGCCATAATTAGTAACGAAGTTACAGTCACCTGTCAAAATTTGTATCGAAATGACAGTTAATTGTCATAATTCGTATCGAAGTTACCTTACCTGCCATAATTTTTTATCAAAATTACAGTTACCTGTCATAATTAGTAACGAAGTTAGAGTTACATGTCATAATTAGTATCGAAGTTACAGTTACCTGTCATAATTAGTATCGAAGTAACAGTTACTTGACATAATTAGTATCGAATTCACAGATACCTGCCATAATTTGTATCGAAATTACAGTTATTTGTCATAATTAGTATCGAAGTTACAGTTACTTGTCATAATTAGTATCGAAGTTACTGTTACCTGTCATAATTAGTATCCAAGTTACCTTTAACTGCCATAATTTGTATCTAAATTACAGTTACTTGTCATAATTAGTAACGAAGTTACACTTAACTGTCAAAATTAGTATCGAAGTTACAGTTACCTGCCATAATTAGTATCGAAGTTACTGTTACCTGTCATAATTAGTATCGAAGTTACTGTTTTCTGTCATAATTAGTATCGAAGTTACTGTTACCTGTCATAATAAGTATCGAAGTTACAGTTACCTGCCATCATTAGTATCGAAATTACGGTTACTTGTCAAAATTAGTAACGAAGTTACAGTTACCTGTCATAATTAGTATCGAAGTTACAGTTACCTGTCATAATTAGTATCGAAGTTACTGTTACCAGCTATAATTTGTATCGAAATTACAGTTAATTGCCATAATTAGTAACGAAGCTACAGTTACTGTCATAATTTGTATCGAAATTACGGTTACTTGTCATAATTAGTATCGAAGATACAGATACCTGTCATAATAAGTATCGAAGTTACTGTTACCTGCCATAATTAGTATCGAAATTAGAGATACTTGTCATAATTAGTATCGAAATTGAAGTTACCTGCCATAATTAGTATCGAAGTTACTGTCACCAGTCATATTTAGTATCGAAGTTACTGTTTTCTGTGATAATTAGTATCGATGTTACTGTTACCTGTCATAATTAGTATCGAAGTGATAGTTACCTGCCATCATATGTATCAAAATAACTGTTACTTGTCATAATTAATAACGAAGTTACAGTTACCTGTCATAATTAGTATCGAAGTTACAGTTACCTGTCATAATTAGTTTCGAAGTTACTGTTACCTGCCATAATTTGTATCGAAATTACAGTTACTTGCCATAATTAGTAACGAAGTTACAGTCACCTGTCATAATTTGTATCGAAATTACAGTTACTTGTCATAATTAGTAACTAAGTTACAGTTACCTGTCATAATAAGTATCGAAGGTACAGTTACTTGTCATAATTAGTATCGAAATTACGGTTACTTGTCAAAATTAGTAACGAAGTTACAGTTACCTGTCATAATTAGTATCGAAATTACAGTTACTTGTCATAATTAGTAACTAAGTTACAGTTACCTGTCATAATAAGTATCGAAGTTACAGTTACTTGTCATAATTAGTATCGAAATTACCGTTACCTGCCGTAATCTGTATCGAAATTACAGTTACTTGTCAAAATTAGTAACGAAGTTACAGTTAACTGTCATAATTAGTATCGAAGTTACAGTTACCTGTCATAATTAGTATCGATGTTTCTGTTACCAGCCATAATTTGTATCGAAACTACAGTTACTTGTCATAATTAGTATCGAAATTACAGTAACCTGCCATAATTAGTATCGAAGTTACTGTTACCTGTCATAATTAGTATCGAAGTTACTGTTTTCTGTCATAATTAGCATCAAAGTTACTGTTACTTGTCATAATTAGTATCGAAGTTATAGTTACCTGCCATCATTTGTATCGAAATTACTGTTACTTGTCATAATTAGTAACGAAGTTACAGTTACCTGTCATAATAAGTGTCGAGGTTACAGTTTTCTGTCATAATTAGTATCGAAGTTACTGTTACCTGCCATAATTTGTATCGAAATTACAGTTACATGTCATAATTAGTAACGAAGTTACAGTTACCTGTCGTAATGAGATTCGAAGTTACTGTTACCTGTCATAATTAGTATCGAAGTTACAGTACCTGCCATAATTTTTTATCAAAATTACAGTTACTTGTCATAATTAGTAACGAAGTTAGAGTTACTTGTCATAAATAGTATCGATGTTACAGTTACCTGTCATAATTAGTATCGAAGTAACAGTTACTTGACATAATTAGTATCGAATTCACAGATACCTGCCATAATTTGTATCGAAATTACAGTTATTTGTCATAATTAGTAAAGATGTTACAGTTACCTGTCATAATTAGTTTCGAAGTTAAAGTTACTTGTCATAATTAGTATCGAAGTAACTGTTACTTGTCATAATTAGTATCGATGTTACTGTAACCTGTCATAATTAGTGTCGAAGTTACAGTTACCTGCCATAATTTGTATCGAAAAAACAGTTTCCTGTCATAATTAGTATCGAAGTTACAGTTACTTGTCATAATTAGTATCGAAGTTACTGTTACCTGTCATAATTAGTATCGAAGTTACATTTAACTGCCATAATTTGTATCTAAATTACAGTTACTTGTCATAATTAGTAACGAAGTTACACTTAACTATCATAATAAGTATCGAAGTTACAGTTACCTGCCATAATTAGTATCGAAGTTACTGTTACCTGTCATAATTAGTATCGAAGTTACTGTTTTCTGTCATAATTAGTATCGAAGTTACTGTTACCTGTCATAATAAGTATCGAAGTTACAGTAACCTGCCATCATTAGTATCGAAATTACGGTTACTTGTCATAATTAGTAACGAAGTTACAGTTACCTGTCATAATTAGTATCGAAGTTACAGTTACCTGTCATAATTAGTATCGAAGTTACTGTTACCAGCTATAATTTGTATCGAAATTACAGTTACTTGCCATAATTAGTAACGAAGTTACAGTTACCTGTCATAATTTGTATCGAAATTACAGTTACTTGTCATAATTAGTATCGAAGATACAGATACCTGTCATAATTAGTATCGAAGTTACTGTTACCTGTCATAATTAGTATCGAAATTAGAGTTACTTGTCATAATTAGTATCGAAATTACAGTTACCAGCCATAATTAGTATCGAAGTTACTGTCACCAGTCATATTTAGTATCGAAGTTACTGTTTTCTGTGATAATTAGTATCGAAGTTACTGTTACCTGTCATAATTAGTATCGAAGTGATAGTTACCTGCCATCATATGTATCAAAATTACTGTTACTTGTCATAATTAATAACGAAGTTACAGTTACCTGTCATAATTAGTATCGAAGTTACAGTTACCTGTCATAATTAGTTTCGAAGTTACTGTTACCTGCCATAATTTGTATCGAAATTACAGTTACTTGCCATAATTAGTAACGAAGTTACAGTCACCTGTCATAATTTGTATCGAAATTACAGTTAATTGTCATAATTCGTATCGAAGTTAGAGTACCTGCCATAATTTTTTATCAAAATTACAGTTACCTGTCATAATAAGTAACGAAGTTAGAGTTACTTGTCATAATTAGTATCGTAGTTACAGTTACCTGTCATAATTAGTATCGAAGTTACAGTTACTTGTCATAATTAGTATTGAAGTTACTGTTACCTGCCATAATTTGTATCGAAATTACAGTTACTTGTCATAATTTTTAACGAAGTTACAGTTACCTGTCATAATTAGCATCGAAGTTACAGTTACTTGTCATAAGTAGTATCGAAGTTACTGTTACCTGTCATAATTAGTATCGAAGTTAGAGTTGCTTGCCATAATTTGTATCGAAATTACAGTTACTTGTCATAATTAGTAACGAAGTTACAGTTAACTGTCATAATTAGTATCGAAGTTGCAGTTACCTGCCATATTTAGTATCGAAGTTACTCTTACTTGTCATAATTAGTATCGAAGTTACAGTTTCTTGTCATAATTAGTATCGAAGTTACTGTTTCCTGTGAAAATTAGTATCGAAGTTACAGTTACCTGCCATAATTTGTATCGAAATTACAGTTACTTGTCATAATTAGTAACGATGTTACAGTTACCTGTCATAAGTAGTTTCTAAGTTACAGTTTCTTGTCATAATTAGTATCGAAGTTACTGTTACCTGTCATAATTAGTAACGAAGTTACAGTTACCTGTCATAATTAGTATCGAAGTTACAGTTACCTGTCATAAGTAGTTTCGAAGTTACAGTTTCTTGTCATAATTAGTATCGAAGTTACTGTTACTTGTCATAATTAGTATCGAAGTTACTGTTACCTCTCATAATTAGTAATGAAATTACAGTTACCTGCCATAATTTGTATCGAAATTACAGTTACTTCTCGTAATTAGTAACGAAGTTACAGTTACCTGTCATAATTAGTATCGAAGTTACAGTTACTTGTCATAATTAGTATCGAAATTACAGTTACCTGCCATAATTTGTATCGAAATTACAGTTACTTGTCATAATTACTAACGAAGTTACAGTTAACTGTCATAATTAGTATCGAAGTTACAGTTACCTGTCATAAGTAGTTTCGAAGTTACAGTTTCTTGTCATAATTAGTATCGAAGTTACTGTTACTTGTCATAATTAGTATCGAAGTTACTGTTACCTCTCTTAATTAATAACGAAATTACAGTTACCTGCCATAATTTGTATCGAAATTACAGTTACTTGTCATAATTAGTAACGAAGTTACAGTTACCTGTCATAATTAGTATCGAAGTTACAGTTACTTGTCATAATTAGTATCGAAATTACCGTTACCTGCCATAATTTGTATCGAAATTACAGTTACTTGTCATAATTAGTAACGAAGTTACAGTTAACTGTCATAATTAGTATCGAAGTTACAGTTACCTGCCATAATTTTTATCAAAATTACAGCTACTTGTAATAATTAGTAACGAAGTTAGAGTTACTTGTCATAATTAGTATCGAAGTTACAGTTACCTGTCATAATTAGTATCGATGTTTCTGTTACCTGCCATAATTTGTATCGAAATTACAGTTACTTGGCATAATTAGTATCGAAATTACAGTAACCTGCCATAATTAGTATCGAAGTTACTGTTACCTGTCATAATTAGTATCGAAGTTACTGTTTTCTGTCATAATTAGTATCAAAGTTACTGTTACCTGTCATAATTAGTATCGAAGTTATAGTTACCTGCCATCATTAGTATCGAAATTACTGTTACTTGTCATAATTAGTAACGAAGTTACAGTTACCTGTCATAATAAGTATCGAGGTTACAGTTTTCTGTCATAATTAGTATCGAAGTTACTGTTACCTGTCATAATTAGTATCGAAGTTACAGTACCTGCCATAATTTTTTATCAAAATTACAGTTACTTGTCATAATTAGTAACGAAGTTAGAGTTACTTGTCATAAATAGTATCGAAGTTACAGTTACCTGTCATAATTAGTATCGAAGTAACAGTTACTTGACATAATTAGTATCGAATTCACAGATACCTGCCATAATTTGTATCGAAATTACAGTTATTTGTCATAATTAGTAAAGATGTTACAGTTACCTGTCATAATTAGTTTCGAAGTTAAAGTTACTTGTCATAATTAGTATCGAAGTAACTGTTACTTGTCATAATTAGTATCGATGTTACTGTAACCTGTCATAATTAGTGTCGAAGTTACAGTTACCTGCCATAATTTGTATCGAAAATACAGTTTCCTGTCATAATTAGTATCGAAGTTACAGTTACTTGTCATAATTAGCATCGAAGTTACTGTTACCTGTCATAATTAGTATCGAAGTTACATTTAACTGCCATAATTTGTATCTAAATTACAGTTACTTGTCATAATTAGTAACGAAGTTACACTTAACTATCATAATAAGTATCGAAGTTACAGTTACCTGCCATAATTAGTATCGAAGTTACTGTTACCTGTCATAATTAGTATCGAAGTTACTGTTTTCTGTCATAATTAGTATCGAAGTTACTGTTACCTGTCATAATAAGTATCGAAGTTACAGTTACCTGCCATCATTAGTATCGAAATTACGGTTACTTGTCATAATTAGTAACGAAGTTACAGTTACCTGTCATAATTAGTATCGAAGTTACAGTTACCTGTCATAATTAGTATCGAAGTTACTGTTACCAGCTATAATTTGTATCGAAATTACAGTTACTTGCCATAATTAGTAACGAGGCTACAGTTACTGTCATAATTTGTATCGAAATTACGGTTATTTGTCATAATTAGTATCGAAGATACAGATACCTGTCATACTTAGTATCGAAGTTACTGTTACCTGCCATAATTAGTATCGAAATTAGAGATACTTGTCATAATTAGTATCGAAATTACAGTTACCTGCCATAATTAGTATCGAAGTTACTGTCACCAGTCATATTTAGTATCGAAGTTACTGTTTTCTGTGATAATTAGTATCGATGTTACTGTTACCTGTCATAATTAGTATCGAAGTGATAGTTACCTGCCATCATATGTATCAAAATTACTGTTACTTGTCATAATTAATAACGAAGTTACAGTTACCTGTCATAATTAGTATCGAAGTTACAGTTACCTGTCATAATTAGTATCGAAGTTACTGTTACCTGCCATAATTTGTATCGAAATTACAGTTACTTGCCATAATTAGTAACGAAGTTACAGTCACCTGTCATAATTTGTATCGAAATTACAGTTAATTGTCATAATTCGTATCGAAGTTACAGTACCTGCCATAATTTTTTATCAAAATTACAGTAACCTGTCATAATAAGTAACGAAGTTAGAGTTACTTGTCATAATTAGTATCGTAGTTACAGTTACCTGTCATAATTAGTATCGAAGTTACAGTTACTTGTCATAATTAGTATCGAAGTTACTGTTACCTGCCATAATTTGTATCGAAATTACAGTTACTTGTCATAATTTTTAACGAAGTTACAGTTACCTGTCATAATTAGCATCGAAGTTACAGTTACTTGTCATAATTAGTATCGAAGTTACTGTTACCTGTCATAATTAGTATCGAAGTTAGAGTTACTTGCCATAATTTGTATCGAAATTACAGTTACTTGTCATAATTAGTAACGAAGTTACAGTTAACTGTCATAATTAGTATCGAAGTTGCAGTTACCTGCCATAATTAGTATCGAAGTTACTCTTACCTGTCATAATTAGTATCGAAGTTACTGTTTTCTGTCATAATTAGTATCGAAGTTACTGTTACGTGTCATAATTAGTATCGGAGTTACAGTTACCAGCCATCATTTGTATCGAAATTACAGTTACTTGTCATAATTAGTAACGAAGTTAAAGTTACGTTTCATAATTAGTATCGAAGTTACAGTTTCTTGTCATAATTAGTATCGAAGTTACTGTTTCCTGTCAAAATTAGTATCGAAGTTACAGTTACCTGCCATAATTTGTATCGAAATTACAGTTACTTTTCATAATTAGTAACGATGTTACAGTTACCTGTCATAAGTAGTTTCAAAGTTACAGTTTCTTGTCATAATTAGTATCGAAGTTACTGTTACCTGTCATAATTAGTAACGAAGTTACAGTTACCTGTCATAATTAGTATCGAAGTTACAGTTACCTGTCATAAGTAGTTTCGAAGTTACAGTTTCTTGTCATAATTAGTATCGAAGTTACTGTAACTTGTCATAATTAGTATCGAAGTTACTGTTACCTCTCATAATTAGTAATGAAATTACAGTTACATGCCATAATTTGTATCGAAATTACAGTTACTTCTCATAATTAGTAACGAAGTTACAGTTACCTGTCATAATTAGAATCGAAGTTACAGTTACTTGTCATAATTAGTATCGAAATTACAGTTACCTGCCATAATTTGTATCGAAATTACAGTTACTTGTCATAATTACTAACGAAGTTACAGTTAACTGTCATAATTAGTATCGAAGTTACAGTTACCTGCCATAATTTTTATCAAAATTACAGCTACTTGTAATAATTAGTAACGAAGTTAGAGTTACTTGTCATAATTAGTATCGAAGTTACAGTTACCTGTCATAATTAGTATTGATGTTTCTGTTACCTGCCATAATTTGTATCGAAATTACAGTTACTTGTCATAATTAGTATCGAAATTACAGTAACCTGCCATAATTAGTATCGAAGTTACTGTTACCTGTCATAATTAGTATCGAAGTTACTGTTTTCTGTCATAATTAGTATCGAAGTTACTGTTACCTGTCACAATTAGTATCGAAGTTATAGTTACCTGCCATCATTTGTATCGAAATTACTGTTACTTGTCATAATTAGTAACGAAGTTACAGTTACCTGACATAATAAGTATCGAGGTTACAGTTTTCTGTCATAATTAGTATCGAAGTTACTGTTACCTGCCATAATTTGTATCGAAATTACAGTTACATGTCATAATTAGTAACGAAGTTACAGTTACCTGTCGTAATGAGAATCGAAGTTACTGTTACCTGTCATAATTAGTATCGAAGTTACCGTACCTGCCATAATTTTTTATCAAAATTACAGTTACTTGTCATAATTAGTAACGAAGTTAGAGTTACTTGTCATAATTAGTATCGAAGTTACAGTTACCTGTCATAATTAGTATCGAAGTAACTGTTACTTGTCATAATTAGTATCGATGTTACTGTTACCTGTCATAATTAGTGTCGAAGTTACAGTTGCCTGCCATAATTTGTATCGAGAATACAGTTACTTGTCATAATTTATAACGAAGTTACAGTTTCCTGTCATAATTAGTATCGAAGTTACAGTTACTTGTCATAATTAGTATCGAAGTTACTGTTACCTATCATAATTAGTATCGAAGTTACATTTAACTGCCATAATTTGTATCTAAATTACAGTTACTTGTCATAATTAGTAACGAAGTTACACTTAACTGTCATAATTAGTATCGAAGTTACAGTTACTTGTCATAATTAGTATCGATGTTACTGTTACCTGTCATAATTAGTGTCGAAGTTACAGTTACCTGTCATAATTAGTATCGAAGTTACTGTTACCTGCCATAATTTGTATCGAAATTACAGTTACATGCCATAATAAGTAACGAAGTTACAGTCGCCTGTCATAATTTGTATCGAAATTACAGTTAATTGTCATAATTCGTACCGAAGATACAGTACCTGCCATAATTTTTTATCAAAATTACAGTTACTTGTAATAATTAGTAACCAAGTTAGAGTTACTTGTCATAATTAGTATCGAAGTTACAGTTACCTGTCATAATTAGTATCGAAGTTACAGTTACTTGTCATAATTAGTATCGAAGTTACTGTTACCTGCCATAATTTGTATCGAAATTTCAGTTACTTGCCATAATTTGTAACGAAGTTACAGTTACCTGTCATAATTAGCATCGAAGTTACAGTTACTTGTCATAATTAGTATCGAAGTTACTGTTACCTGTCATAATTAGTATCGAAGTTAGAGTTACCTGCCATAATTTGTATCGAAATTACAGTTACTTGTCATAATTAGTAACGAAGTTACAGTTAACTGTCATAATTAATATCGAAATTACAGTTACCTGCCATAATTAGTATCGAAGTTACTCTTACCTGTCATAATTAGTATCGAAGTTACTGTTTTCTGTCATAATTAGTATCGAAGTTACTGTTACGTGTCATAATTAGTATCGGAGTTACAGTTACCAGCCATCATTTGTATCGAAATTACAGTTACTTGTCATAATTAGTAACGAAGTTAAAGTTACCTGACATAATTAGTATCGAAGTTACAGTTCCTTGTCATAATTAGTATCGATGTTACTGTTTCCTGTCAAAATTAGTATCGAAGTTACAGTTACCTGCCATAATTTGTATCGAAATTACAGTTACTTGTCATAATTAGTAACGATGTTACAGTTACTTGTCATAAGTAGTTTCTAAGTTACAGTTTCTTGTCATAATTAGTATCGAAGTTACTGTTACCTGTTATAATTAGTATCGAAGTTACAGTTACCTGTCATAATTAGTATCGAAGTTACTGTTACCTGCCATAATTTGTATCGAAATTAGTGTTACTTGTCATAATTAGTATCGAAATTACAGTTGCCTGCCATAATTAGTGTCGAAGTTACTGTTACCTGTCATAATTAGTATCGAAGTTTCTGTTTTCTGTCATAATTAGTGTCGAAGTTACTGTTACCTGTCATAATTAGTATCGAAGTTATAGTTACCTGCCATCATATGTATCACAATTACTGTTACTTGTCATAATTAGTAACGAAGTTACAGATACCTGTCATTATTAGTATCGAAGTTACAGTTACCTGTCTTAATTAGTATCGAAGTAACTGTTACCTGCCATAATGTTATATAAATTACAGTTACTTGCCATAATTAGTAACGAAGTTACAGTCACCTGTCATAATTTGTATCGAAATTACAGTTAATTTTCATAATTCGTACCGAAGTTACAGTACCTGCCATAATTTTTTATCAAAATTACAGTTACTTGTCATAATTAGTAACGAAGTTAGAGTTACTTGTCATAATTAGTATCGAAGTTACAGTTACCTGTCATAATTAGTATCGAAGTTACAGTTACTTGTCATAATTAGTAACGAAGTTACACTTAACTGTCATAATTAGTATCGAAGTTACAGTTACCTGCCATAATTAGTATCGAAGTTACTGTTACCTGTCATAATTAGTATCGAAGTTACTGTTTTCTGTCATAATTAGTATCGAAGTTACTGTTACCTGTCATAATAAATATCGAAGTTACAGTTACCTGCCATCATTAGTATCGAAATGACAGTTACTTGTCATAATTAGTAACGAAGTTACAGTTACCTGTCATAATTAGTATCGATGTTACAGTTACCTGTCATAATTTGTATCGAAATTACGGTTACTTGTCATAATTAGTATCGAAGTTACTGTCACCAGTCATAATTAGTTTCGAAGTTACTGTTTTCTGTGATAATTAGTATCGAAGTTACTGTTACCTGTCATAATTAGTATCGAAGTTATAGTTACCTGCCATCATATGTATCAAAATTACTGTTACTTGCAATAATTAATAACGAAGTTACAGTTACCTGTCATAATTAGTATCGAAGTTACAGTTACCTGTCATAATTAGTATCGAAGTTACTGTTACCTGCCATAATTTGTATCGAAATTACAGTTAAATGCCATAATTAGTAAAGAAGTTACAGTTACCTGTCATATTTTGTATCGAAATAACAGTTACTTGTCATAATTAGTATCGAAGTTACAGTTACCTGTCATAATTAGTATCGAAGTTACTGATACCTGTCCTAATTTATATCGATATTACAGTTACTTGTCATAATTAGTAACGCTGTTACAGTTACCTGTCATAAGTAGTTTCGGAGTTACAGTTACTTGTCATAATTAGTATCGAAGTTACTCTGACTTGTCATAATTAGTATCGAAGTTACTGTTACCTGTCATATTTAGTATCGAAATTACAGTTACCTGCCATAATTTGTATCGAAATTACAGTTACTTGTCATAATTAGTAACGATGTTACAGTTACCTGTCATAAGTAGTTTCTATGTTACAGTTTCTTGATATAATTAGTATCGAAGTAATTGTTACCTCTCATAATTAGTAACGAAGTTACAGTTACCTGTCATAATTAGTATCGAAGTTACAGTTACCTGTCATAAGTAGTTTCGAAGTTACAGTTTCTTGTCATAATTAGTATCGAAGTTACTGTTACTTGTCTTAATTAGTATCGAAGTTACTGTTACCTCTCATAATTAGTAACGAAATTACAGTTACCTGACATAATTTGTATCGAAATTACAGTTACTTGTCATAATTAGTAACGAAGTTACAGTTACCTGTCATAATTAGTATCGAAGATACAGTTACTTGTCATAATTAGTATCGAAATTACAGTTACCTGCCATAATTTGTATCGAAATTACAGTTACTTGCCATAATTAGTATCGAAGTTACTGTCACCAGTCATATTTAGTATCGAAGTTACTGTTTTCTGTGATAATTAGTATCGATGTTACTGTTACCTGTCATAATTAGTATCGAAGTGATAGTTACCTGCCATCATATGTATCAAAATTACTGTTACTTGTCATAATTAATAACGAAGTTACAGTTACCTGTCATAATTAGTATCGAAGTTACAGTTACCTGTCATAATTAGTATCGAAGTTACTGTTACCTGCCATAATTTGTATCGAAATTACAGTTACTTGTCATAATTAGTATCGAAGTTACTGTTACCTGTCATATTTAGTATCGAAATTACAGTTACCTGCCATAATTTGTATCGAAATTACAGTTACTTGTCATAATTAGTAACGATGTTACAGTTACCTGTCATAAGTAGTTTCTATGTTACAGTTTCTTGATATAATTATTATCGAAGTTACTGTTACTTGTCATAATTAGTATCGAAGTTACTGTTACCTCTCATAATTAGTAACGAAATTACAGTTACCTGACATAATTTGTATCGAAATTACAGTTACTTGTCATAATCAGTAACGAAGTTACAGTTACCTGTCATAATTAGTATCGAAGTTACAGTTACTTGTCATAATTAGTATCGAAATTACAGTTACCTGCCATAATTTGTATCGAAATTACAGTTACTTGTCATAATTAGTAACGAAGTTACAGTTAACTGTCATAATTAGTAACGAAGTTACAATTACCTGCCATAATTTTTATCAAAATTACAGCTACTTTTAATAATTAGTAACGAAGTTAGAGTTACTTGTCATAATTAGTATCGAAGTTACAGTTACCTGTCATAATTAGTATCGATGTTTCTGTTACCTGCCATAATTTGTATCGAAATTACAGTTACTTGTCATAATTAGTATCGAAAATACAGTAACCTGCCATAATTAGTATCGAAGTTACTGTTACCTGTTACAGTTTTCTGTCATAATTAGTATCGAAATTACTGTTACCTGCCATAATTAGTATCGAAGTTACTGTCACCAGTCATAATTAGTTTCGAAGTAACTGTTTTCTGTGATAATTAGTATCGAAGTTACTGTTACCTGTCATAATTAGTATCGAAGTTATAGTTACCTGCCATCATATGTATCAAAATTACTGTTACTTGTCATAATTAATAACAAAGTTAGAGTTACCTGTCATAATTAGTATCGAAGTTACAGTTACCTGTCATAATTAGTATCGAAGTTACTGTTACCTGCCATAATTTGTATCGAAATTAGAGTTACTTGCCATAATTAGTAACGAAGTTACAGTTACCTGTCATAAGTAGTTTCTAAGTTACAGTTTCTTGTCATAATTAGTATCGAAGTTACTGTTACCTGTCATAATTAGTATCGAAGTTATAGTTACCTGCCATCATATGTATCAAAATTACTGTTACTTGTCATAATTAATAACAAAGTTACAGTTACCTGTCATAATTAGTATCGAAGTTACAGTTACCTGCCATAATTTGTATCGAAATTACAGTTACTTGTCATAATTAGTAACGATGTTACAGTTACCTGTCATAAGTAGTTTCTAAGTTACAGTTTCTTGTCATAATTAGTATCGAAGTTACTGTTACCTGTCATAATTAGTAACGAAGTTACAGTTACCTGTCATAATTAGTATCGAAGTTACAGTTACCTGTCATAATTAGTATCGAAGTTACTGTTACCTGCCATAATTTGTATCGAAATTAGTGTTACTTGTCATAATTAGTATCGAAATTACAGTTGCCTGCCATAATTAGTATCGAAGTTACTGTCACCTGTCATAATTAGTATCGAAGTTTCTGTTTTCTGTCATAATTAGTATCGAAGGTACTGTTACCTGTCATAATTAGTATCGAAGTTATAGTTACCTGCCATCATATGTATCACAATTACTGTTACTTGTCATAATTAGTAACGAAGTTACAGATACCTGTCATTATTAGTATCGAAGTTACAGTTACCTGTCTTAATTAGTATCGAAGTTACTGTTACCTGCCATAATTTTATCGAAATTACAGTTACTTGCCATAATTAGTAACGAAGTTACAGTCACCTGTCATAATTTGTATTGAAATTACAGTTAATTGTCATAATTCGTACCGAAGTTACAGTACCTGCCATAATTTTTTTATCAAAATTATAGTTACTTGTCATAATTAGTAACGAAGTTAGAGTTACTTGTCATAATTAGTATCGAAGTTACAGTTACCTGTCATAATTAGTATCGAAGTTACAGTTACTTGTCATAATTAGTAACGAAGTTACACTTAACTGTCATAATTAGTATCGAAGTTACAGTTACCTGCCATAATTAGTATCGAAGTTACTGTTACCTGTCATAATTAGTATCGAAGTTACTGTTACCTGTCATAATAAATATCGAAGTTACAGTTACCTGCCATCATTAGTATCGAAATTACAGTTACTTGTCATAATTAGTAACGAAGTTACAGTTACCTGTCATAATTAGTATCGAAGTTACAGTTACCTGTCATAATTAGTATCGAAGTTACTGTTACCAGCTATAATTTGTATCGAAATTACGGTTACTTGTCATAATTAGTATCGAAGTTACTGTCACCAGTCATAATTAGTTTCGAAGTTACTGTTTTCTGTGATAATTAGTATCGAAGTTACTGTTACCTGTCATAATTAGTATCGAAGTTATAGTTACCTGCCATCAAATGTATCAAAATTACTGTTACTTGTCATAATTAATAACGAAGTTACAGTTACCTGTCATAATTAGTATCGAAGTTACAGTTACCTGTCTTAATTAGTATCGAAGTTACTGTTACCTGCCATAATTTTATCGAAATTACAGTTACTTGCCATAATTAGTAACGAAGTTACAGTTACCTGTCATATTTTGTATCGATATAACAATTACTTGTCATAATTAGTATCGAATTTACAGTTACCTGTCATAATTAGTATCGAAGTTACTGATACCTGTCCTAATTTATATCGAAATTACAGTTACTTGTCATAATTAGTAACGCTGTTACAGTTACCTGTCATAAGTAGTTTCGGAGTTACAGTTACTTGTCATAATTAGTATCGAAGTTACTCTGACTTGTCATAATTAGTATCGAAGTTACTGTTACCTGTCATATTTAGTATCGAAATTACAGTTACCTGCCATAATTTGTATCGAAATTACAGTTACTTGTCATAATTAGTAACGATGTTACAGTTACCTGTCATAAGTAGTTTCTATGTTACAGTTTCTTGATATAATTAGTATCGAAGTTACTGTTACCTGTCATAATTAGTAACGAAGGTACAGTTACCTGTCATAATTAGTATCGAAGTTACAGTTACCTGTCATAAGTAGTTTCGAAGTTACAGTTTCTTGTCATAATTAGTATCGAAGTTACTGTTACTTGTCATAATTAGTATCGAAGTTACTGTTACCTCTCATAATTAGTATCGAAATTACAGTTACCTGACATAATTTGTATCGAAATTACAGTTACTTGTCATAATTAGTAACGAAGTTACAGTTACCTGTCATAATTAGTATCGAAGTTACAGTTACTTGTCATAATTAGTATCGAAATTACAGTTACCTGCCATAATTTGTATCGAAATTACAGTTACTTGTCATAATTAGTAACGAAGTTACAGTTAACTCTCATAAATAGTAACGAAGTTACAGTTACCTGCCATAATTTTTATCAAAATTACAGCTACTTGTAATAATTAGTAACGAAGTTAGAGTTACTTGTCATAATTAGTATCGAAGTTACAGTTACCTGTCATAATTAGTATCGATGTTTCTGTTACCTGCCATAATTTGTATCGAAATTACAGTTACTTGTCATAATTAGTATCGAAATTACAGTAACCTGCCATAATTAGTATCGAAGTTACTGTTACCTGTCATAATAAGTATCGAGGTTACAATTTTCTGTCATAATTAGTATCGAAATTACTGTTACCTGCCATAATTAGTATCGAAGTTACTGTCACCAGTCATAATTAGTTTCGAAGTTACTGTTTTTTGTGATAATTAGTATCGAAGTTACTGTTACCTGTCATAATTAGTATCGAAGTTATAGTTACCTGCCATCATATGTATCAAAATTACTGTTACTTGTCATAATTTATAACGAAGTTACAGTTACCTGTCATAATTAGTATCGAAGTTACAGTTACCTGTCATAATTAGTATCGAAGTTACTGTTACCTGCCATAATTTGTATCGAAATTACAGTTACTTTCCATAATTAGTAACGAAGTTACAGTTACCTGTCATATTTTGTATCGAAATAACAGTTACTTGTCATAATTAGTATCGAAGTTACAGTTACCTGTCATAATTAGTATCGAAGTAACTGTTACCTGTCATATTTAGTATCGAAATTACAGTTACCTGCCATAATTTGTATCGAAATTACAGTTACTTGTCATAATTAGTAACGATGTTACAGTTACCTGTCATAAGTAGTTTCTATGTTACAGTTTCTTGATATAATTAGTATCGAAGTTACTGTTACCTGTCATAATTAGTAACGAAGTTACAGTTACCTGTCATAATTAGTATCGAAGTTACTGTAACCTGTCATAATTAGTATCGAAGTTACATTTAACTGCCATAATTTGTATCTAAATTACAGTTACTTGTCATAATTAGTAACGAAGTTACACTTAACTGTCATAATTAGTATCGAAGTTACAGTTACCTGCCATAATTAGTATCGAAGTTACTGTTACCTGTCATAATTAGTATCGAAGTTACTGTTTTCTGTCATAATTAGTATCGAAGTTACAGTTACTTGTCATAATTAGTATCGAAGTTACTGTAACCTGTCATAATTAGTATCGAAGTTACATTTAACTGCCATAATTTGTATCTAAATTACAGTTACTTGTCATAATTAGTAACGAAGTTACACTTAACTGTCATAATTAGTATCGAAGTTACAGTTACCTGCCATAATTAGTATCGAAGTTACTGTTACCTGTCATAATTAGTATCGAAGTTACTGTTTTCTGTCATAATTAGTATCGAAGTTACTGTTACCTGTCATAATAAGTATCGAAGTTACAGTTACCTGCCATCATTAGTATCGAAATTACGGTTACTTGTCATAATTAGTAACGAAGTTACAGTTACCTGTCATAATTAGTATCGAAGTTACAGTTACCTGTCATAATTAGTATCGAAGTTACTGTTACCAGCTATAATTTGTATCGAAATTACAGTTACTTGCCATAATTAGTAACGAAGTTACAGTTACCTGTCATAAGTAGTTTCTATGTTACAGTTTCTTGATATAATTAGTATCGAAGTTACTGTTACCTGTCATAATTAGTAACGAAGTTACAGTTACCTGTCATAATTAGTATCGAAGTTACAGTTACCTGTCATAAGTAGTTTCGAAGTTACAGTTTCTTGTCATAATTAGTATCGAAGTTACTGTTACTTGTCATAATTAGTATCGAAGTTACTGTTACCTCTCATAATTAGTATCGAAATTACAGTTACCTGACATAATTTGTATCGAAATTACAGTTACTTGTCATAATTAGTAACGAAGTTACAGTTACCTGTCATAATTAGTATCGAAGTTACAGTTACTTGTCATAATTAGTATCGAAATTACAGTTACCTGCCATAATTTGTATCGAAATTACAGTTACTTGTCATAATTAGTAACGAAGTTACAGTTAACTCTCATAAATAGTAACGAAGTTACAGTTACCTGCCATAATTTTTATCAAAATTACAGCTACTTGTAATAATTAGTAACGAAGTTAGAGTTACTTGTCATAATTAGTATCGAAGTTACAGTTACCTGTCATAATTAGTATCGATGTTTCAGTTACCTGCCATAATTTGTATCGAAATTACAGTTACTTGTCATAATTAGTATCGAAATTACAGTAACCTGCCATAATTAGTATCGAAGTTACTGTTACCTGTCATAATAAGTATCGAGGTTACAGTTTTCTGTCATAATTAGTATCGAAATTACTGTTACCTGCCATAATTAGTATCGAAGTTACTGTCACCAGTCATAATTAGTTTCGAAGTTACTGTTTTCTGTGATAATTAGTATCGAAGTTACTGTTACCTGTCATAATTAGTATCGAAGTTATAGTTACCTGCCATCATATGTATCAAAATTACTGTTACTTGTCATAATTTATAACGAAGTTACAGTTACCTGTCATAATTAGTATCGAAGTTACAGTTACCTGTCATAATTAGTATCGAAGTTACTGTTACCTGCCATAATTTGTATCGAAATTACAGTTACTTTCCATAATTAGTAACGAAGTTACAGTTACCTGTCATATTTTGTATCGAAATAACAGTTACTTGTCATAATTAGTATCGAAGTTACAGTTACCTGTCATAATTAGTATCGAAGTAACTGATACCTGTCCTAATTTATATCGAAATTACAGTAACCTGCCATAATTTGTATCGAAATTACAGTTACTTGTCATAATTAGTAACGCTGTTACAGTTACCTGTCATAAGTAGTTTCGGAGTTACAGTTACTTGTCATAATTAGTATCGAAGTTACTCTGACTTGTCATAATTAGTATCGAAGTTACTGTTACCTGTCATATTTAGTATCGAAATTACAGTTACCTGCCATAATTTGTATCGAAATTACAGTTACTTGTCATAATTAGTAACGATGTTACAGTTACCTGTCATAAGTAGTTTCTATGTTACAGTTTCTTGATATAATTAGTATCGAAGTTACTGTTACCTGTCATAATTAGTAACGAAGTTACAGTTACCTGTCATAATTAGTATCGAAGTTACAGTTACCTGTCATAAGTAGTTTCGAAGTTACAGTTTCTTGTCATAATTAGAATCGAAGTTACTGTTACTTGTCATAATTAGTATCGAAGTTACTGTTACCTCTCATAATTAGTAACGAAATTACAGTTACCTGACACAATTAGTATCGAAATTACAGTTACTTGTCATAATTAGCAACGAAGTTACAGTTACCTGTCATAATTAGTATCGAAGTTACAGTTACTTGTCATAATTAATATCGAAATTACAGTTACCTGCCATAATTTGTATCGAAATTACAGTTACTTGTCATAATTAGTAACGAAGTTACAGTTAACTGTCATAATTAGTAACGAAGTTACAGTTACCTGCCATAATTTTTATCAAAATTACAGCTACTTGTAATAATTAGTAACGAAGTTAGAGTAACTTGTCATAATTAGTATCGAAGTTACAGTTACCTGTCATAATTAGTATCGATGTTTCTGTTACCTGCCATAATTTGTATCGAAATTACAGTTACTTGTCATAATTAGTATCGAAATTACAGTAACCTGCCATAATTAGTATCGAAGTTACTGTTACCTGTCATAATTAGTATCGAAGTTACTGTTTTCTGTCATAATTAGTATCGAAGTTACTGTTACCTGTCATAATTAGTATCGAAGTTATAGTTACCTGCCATCATTTTTATCGAAATTACTGTTACTTGTCATAATTAGTAACGAAGTTACAGTTACCTGTCATAATAAGTATCGAGGTTACAGTTTTCTGTCATAATTAGTATCGAAGTTACTGTTACCTGCCATAATTTGTATCGAAATTACAGTAACATGTCATAATTAGTAACGAAGTGACAGTTACCTGTCGTAATGAGAATCGAAGTTACTGTTACCTGTCATAATTAGCATCGAAGTTACAGTACCTGCCATAATTTTTTATCATAATTACAGTTACTTGTCATAATTAGTAACGAAGTTAGAGCTACTTGTCATAAATAGTATCGAAGTTACAGTTACCTGTCATAATTAGTATCGAAGTAACAGTTACTTGACATAATTAGTATCGAAGTTACTGTAACCTGTCATAATTAGTATCGAAGTTACATTTAACTGCCATAATTTGTATCTAAATTACAGTTACTTGTCATAATTAGTAACGAAGTTACACTTAACTGTCATAATTAGTATCGAAGTTACAGTTACCTGCCATAATTAGTATCGAAGTTACTGTTACCTGTCATAATTAGTATCGAAGTTACTGTTTTCTGTCATAATTAGTATCGAAGTTACAGTTACTTGTCATAATTAGTATTGAAGTTACTGTAACCTGTCATAATTAGTATCGAAGTTACATTTAACTGCCATAATTTGTATCTAAATTACAGTTACTTGTCATAATTAGTAACGAAGTTACACTTAACTGTCATAATTAGTATCGAAGTTACAGTTACCTGCCATAATTAGTATCGAAGTTACTGTTACCTGTCATAATTAGTATCGAAGTTACTGTTTTCTGTCATAATTAGTATCGAAGTTACTGTTACCTGTCATAATAAGTATCGAAGTTACAGTTACCTGCCATCATTAGTATCGAAATTACGGTTACTTGTCATAATTAGTAACGAAGTTACAGTTACCTGTCATAATTAGTATCGAAGTTACAGTTACCTGTCATAATTAGTATCGAAGTTACTGTTACCAGCTATAATTTGTATCGAAATTACAGTTACTTGCCATAATTGGTAACGAAGTTACAGTTACCTGTCATAATTTGTATCGAAATTACAGTTACTTGTCATAATTAGTATCGAAGATACAGATACCTGTCATAATTAGTATCGAAGTTACTGTTACCTGCCATAATTAGTATCGAAATTAGAGTTACTTGTCATAATTAGTATCGAAATTACAGTTACCTGCCATAATTAGTATCGAAGTTACTGTCACCAGTCATATTTAGTATCGAAGTTACTGTTTTCTGTGATAATTAGTATCGAAGTTACTGTTACCTGTCATAATTAATAACGAAGTTACAGTTACCTGTCATAATTAGTATCGAAGTTACAGTTTCTTGTCATAATTAGTATCGATGTTACTGTTTCCTGTCAAAATTAGTATCGAAGTTACAGTTACCTGCCATAATTTGTATCGAAATTACAGTTACTTGTCATAATTAGTAACGATGTTACAGTTACCTGTCATAAGTAGTTTCCAAGTTACAGTTTCTTGTCATAATTAGTATCGAAGTTACTGTTACCTGTCATAATTTGTAACGAAGTTACAGTTACCTGTCATAATTAGTATCGAAGTTACAGTTACCTGGCATAATTAGTATCGAAGTTACTGTTACCTGCCATAATTTGTATCGAAATTAGTGTTACTTGTCATAATTAGTATCGAAATTACAGTTGCCTGCCATAAGTAGTATCGAAGTTACTGTTACCTGTCATAATTAGTATCGAAGTTTCTGTTTTCTGTCATAATTAGTATCGAAGTTACTGTTACCTGTCATAATTAGTATCGGAGTTATAGTTACCTGCCATCATATGTATCACAATTACTGTTACTTGTCATAATTAGTAACGAAGTTACAGATACCTGTCATTATTAGTATCGAAGTTACAGTTACCTGTCTTAATTAGTATCGAAGTTACTGTTACCTGCCATAATTTTATCGAAATTACAGTTACTTGCCATAATTAGTAACGAAGTTACAGTCACCTGTCATAATTTGTATCGAAATTACAGTTAATTGTCATAATTCGTACCGAAGTTACAGTACCTGCCATAATTTTTTATCAAAATTACAGTTACTTGTCATAATTAGTATCGAAGTTAGAGTTACTTGTCATAATTAGTATCGAAGTTACAGTTACCTGTCATAATTAGTATCGAAGTTACAGTTACTTTTCATAATTAGTAACGAAGTTACACTTAACTGTCATAATTAGTATCGAAGTTACAGTTACCTGCCATAATTAGTATCGAAGTTACTGTTACCTGTCATAATTAGTATCGAAGTTACTGTTTTCTGTGATAATTAGTATCGAAGTTACTGTTACCTGTCATAATTAGTATCGAAGTTATAGTTACCTGCCATCATATGTATCAAAATTACTGTAACTTGTCATAATTAATAACGAAGTTACAGTTACCTGTCATAATTAGTATCGAAGTTACAGTTACCTGTCAAAATTAGTATCGAAGTTACTGTTACCTGCCATAATTTGTATCGAAATTACAGTTACCTGCCATAATTTGTATCGAAATTACAGTTACTTGTCATAATTAGTAACGAAGTTACAGTTAACTCTCATAAATAGTAACGAAGTTACAGTTACCTGCCATAATTTTTATCAAAATTACAGCTACTTGTAATAATTAGTAACGAAGTTAGAGTTACTTGTCATAATTAGTATCGAAGTTACAGTTACCTGTCATAATTAGTATCGATGTTTCTGTTACCTGCCATAATTTGTATCGAAATTACAGTTACTTGTCATAATTAGTATCGAAATTACAGTAACCTGCCATAATTAGTATCGAAGTTACTGTTACCTGTCATAATAAGTATCGAGGTTACAGTTTTCTGTCATAATTAGTATCGAAATTACTGTTACCTGCCATAATTAGTATCGAAGTTACTGTCACCAGTCATAATTAGTTTCGAAGTTACTGTTTTCTGTGATAATTAGTATCGAAGTTACTGTTACCTGTCATAATTAGTATCGAAGTTATAGTTACCTGCCATCATATGTATCAAAATTACTGTTACTTGTCATAATTTATAACGAAGTTACAGTTACCTGTCATAATTAGTATCGAAGTTACAGTTACCTGTCATAATTAGTATCGAAGTTACTGTTACCTGCCATAATCTGTATCGAAATTACAGTTACTTTCCATAATTAGTAACGAAGTTACAGTTACCTGTCATATTTTGTATCGAAATAACAGTTACTTGTCATAATTAGTATCGAAGTTACAGTTACCTGTCATAATTAGTATCGAAGTAACTGATACCTGTCCTAATTTATATCGAAATTACAGTTACCTGCCATAATTTGTATCGAAATTACAGTTACTTGTCATAATTAGTAACGCTGTTACAGTTACCTGTCATAAGTAGTTTCGGAGTTACAGTTACTTGTCATAATTAGTATCGAAGTTACTCTGACTTGTCATAATTAGTATCGAAGTTACTGTTACCTGTCATATTTAGTATCGAAATTACAGTTACCTGCCATAATTTGTATCGAAATTACAGTTACTTGTCATAATTAGTAACGATGTTACAGTTACCTGTCATAAGTAGTTTCTATGTTACAGTTTCTTGATATAATTAGTATCGAAGTTACTGTTACCTGTCATAATTAGTAACGAAGTTACAGTTACCTGTCATAATTAGTATCGAAGTAACAGTTACTTGACATAATTAGTATCGAAGTTACTGTAACCTGTCATAATTAGTATCGAAGTTACATTTAACTGCCATAATTTGTATCTAAATTACAGTTACTTGTCATAATTAGTAACGAAGTTACACTTAACTGTCATAATTAGTATCGAAGTTACAGTTACCTGCCATAATTAGTATCGAAGTTACTGTTACCTGTCATAATTAGTATCGAAGTTACTGTTTTCTGTCATAATTAGTATCGAAGTTACAGTTACTTGTCATAATTAGTATTGAAGTTACTGTAACCTGTCATAATTAGTATCGAAGTTACATTTAACTGCCATAATTTGTATCTAAATTACAGTTACTTGTCATAATTAGTAACGAAGTTACACTTAACTGTCATAATTAGTATCGAAGTTACAGTTACCTGCCATAATTAGTATCGAAGTTACTGTTACCTGTCATAATTAGTATCGAAGTTACTGTTTTCTGTCATAATTAGTATCGAAGTTACTGTTACCTGTCATAATAAGTATCGAAGTTACAGTTACCTGCCATCATTAGTATCGAAATTACGGTTACTTGTCATAATTAGTAACGAAGTTACAGTTACCTGTCATAATTAGTATCGAAGTTACAGTTACCTGTCATAATTAGTATCGAAGTTACTGTTACCAGCTATAATTTGTATCGAAATTACAGTTACTTGCCATAATTGGTAACGAAGTTACAGTTACCTGTCATAATTTGTATCGAAATTACAGTTACTTGTCATAATTAGTATCGAAGATACAGATACCTGTCATAATTAGTATCGAAGTTACTGTTACCTGCCATAATTAGTATCGAAATTAGAGTTACTTGTCATAATTAGTATCGAAATTACAGTTACCTGCCATAATTAGTATCGAAGTTACTGTCACCAGTCATATTTAGTATCGAAGTTACTGTTTTCTGTGATAATTAGTATCGAAGTTACTGTTACCTGTCATAATTAATAACGAAGTTACAGTTACCTGTCATAATTAGTATCGAAGTTACAGTTTCTTGTCATAATTAGTATCGATGTTACTGTTTCCTGTCAAAATTAGTATCGAAGTTACAGTTACCTGCCATAATTTGTATCGAAATTACAGTTACTTGTCATAATTAGTAACGATGTTACAGTTACCTGTCATAAGTAGTTTCCAAGTTACAGTTTCTTGTCATAATTAGTATCGAAGTTACTGTTACCTGTCATAATTTGTAACGAAGTTACAGTTACCTGTCATAATTAGTATCGAAGTTACAGTTACCTGGCATAATTAGTATCGAAGTTACTGTTACCTGCCATAATTTGTATCGAAATTAGTGTTACTTGTCATAATTAGTATCGAAATTACAGTTGCCTGCCATAAGTAGTATCGAAGTTACTGTTACCTGTCATAATTAGTATCGAAGTTTCTGTTTTCTGTCATAATTAGTATCGAAGTTACTGTTACCTGTCATAATTAGTATCGGAGTTATAGTTACCTGCCATCATATGTATCACAATTACTGTTACTTGTCATAATTAGTAACGAAGTTACAGATACCTGTCATTATTAGTATCGAAGTTACAGTTACCTGTCTTAATTAGTATCGAAGTTACTGTTACCTGCCATAATTTTATCGAAATTACAGTTACTTGCCATAATTAGTAACGAAGTTACAGTCACCTGTCATAATTTGTATCGAAATTACAGTTAATTGTCATAATTCGTACCGAAGTTACAGTACCTGCCATAATTTTTTATCAAAATTACAGTTACTTGTCATAATTAGTATCGAAGTTAGAGTTACTTGTCATAATTAGTATCGAAGTTACAGTTACCTGTCATAATTAGTATCGAAGTTACAGTTACTTTTCATAATTAGTAACGAAGTTACACTTAACTGTCATAATTAGTATCGAAGTTACAGTTACCTGCCATAATTAGTATCGAAGTTACTGTTACCTGTCATAATTAGTATCGAAGTTACTGTTTTCTGTGATAATTAGTATCGAAGTTACTGTTACCTGTCATAATTAGTATCGAAGTTATAGTTACCTGCCATCATATGTATCAAAATTACTGTAACTTGTCATAATTAATAACGAAGTTACAGTTACCTGTCATAATTAGTATCGAAGTTACAGTTACCTGTCAAAATTAGTATCGAAGTTACTGTTACCTGCCATAATTTGTATCGAAATTACAGTTACCTGCCATAATTTGTATCGAAATTACAGTTACTTGTCATAATTAGTAACGAAGTTACAGTTAACTCTCATAAATAGTAACGAAGTTACAGTTACCTGCCATAATTTTTATCAAAATTACAGCTACTTGTAATAATTAGTAACGAAGTTAGAGTTACTTGTCATAATTAGTATCGAAGTTACAGTTACCTGTCATAATTAGTATCGATGTTTCTGTTACCTGCCATAATTTGTATCGAAATTACAGTTACTTGTCATAATTAGTATCGAAATTACAGTAACCTGCCATAATTAGTATCGAAGTTACTGTTACCTGTCATAATAAGTATCGAGGTTACAGTTTTCTGTCATAATTAGTATCGAAATTACTGTTACCTGCCATAATTAGTATCGAAGTTACTGTCACCAGTCATAATTAGTTTCGAAGTTACTGTTTTCTGTGATAATTAGTATCGAAGTTACTGTTACCTGTCATAATTAGTATCGAAGTTATAGTTACCTGCCATCATATGTATCAAAATTACTGTTACTTGTCATAATTTATAACGAAGTTACAGTTACCTGTCATAATTAGTATCGAAGTTACAGTTACCTGTCATAATTAGTATCGAAGTTACTGTTACCTGCCATAATCTGTATCGAAATTACAGTTACTTTCCATAATTAGTAACGAAGTTACAGTTACCTGTCATATTTTGTATCGAAATAACAGTTACTTGTCATAATTAGTATCGAAGTTACAGTTACCTGTCATAATTAGTATCGAAGTAACTGATACCTGTCCTAATTTATATCGAAATTACAGTTACCTGCCATAATTTGTATCGAAATTACAGTTACTTGTCATAATTAGTAACGCTGTTACAGTTACCTGTCATAAGTAGTTTCGGAGTTACAGTTACTTGTCATAATTAGTATCGAAGTTACTCTGACTTGTCATAATTAGTATCGAAGTTACTGTTACCTGTCATATTTAGTATCGAAATTACAGTTACCTGCCATAATTTGTATCGAAATTACAGTTACTTGTCATAATTAGTAACGATGTTACAGTTACCTGTCATAAGTAGTTTCTATGTTACAGTTTCTTGATATAATTAGTATCGAAGTTACTGTTACCTGTCATAATTAGTAACGAAGTTACAGTTACCTGTCATAATTAGTATCGAAGTTACAGTTACCTGTCATAAGTAGTTTCGAAGTTACAGTTTCTTGTCATAATTAGTATCGAAGTTACTGTTACTTGTCATAATTAGTATCGAAGTTACTGTTACCTCTCATAATTAGTAACGAAATTACAGTTACCTGACATAATTAGTATCGAAATTACAGTTACTTGTCATAATTAGTAACGAAGTTACAGTTACCTGTCATAATTAGTATCGAAGTTACAGTTACTTGTCATAATTAATATCGAAATTACAGTTACCTGCCATAATTTGTATCGAAATTACAGTTACTTGTCATAATTAGTAACGAAGTTACAGTTAACTGTCATAATTAGTAACGAAGTTACAGTTACCTGCCATAATTTTTATCAAAATTACAGCTACTTGTAATAATTAGTAACGAAGTTAGAGTAACTTGTCATAATTAGTATCGAAGTTACAGTTACCTGTCATAATTAGTATCGATGTTTCTGTTACCTGCCATAATTTGTATCGAAATTACAGTTACTTGTCATAATTAGTATCGAAATTACAGTAACCTGCCATAATTAGTATCGAAGTTACTGTTACCTGTCATAATTAGTACCGAAGTTACTGTTTTCTGTCATAATTAGTATCGAAGTTACTGTTACCTGTCATAATTAGTATCGAAGTTATAGTTACCTGCCATCATTTTTATCGAGATTACTGTTACTTGTCATAATTAGTAACGAAGTTACAGTTACCTGTCATAATAAGTATCGAGGTTACAGTTTTCTGTCATAATTAGTATCGAAGTTACTGTTACCTGCCATAATTTGTATCGAAATTACAGTTACATGTCATAATTAGTAACGAAGTGACAGTTACCTGTCGTAATGAGAAACGAAGTTACTGTTACCTGTCATAATTAGCATCGAAGTTACAGTACCTGCCATAATTTTTTATCATAATTACAGTTACTTGTCATAATTAGTAACGAAGTTAGAGTTACTTGTCATAAATAGTATCGAAGTTACAGTTATCTGTCATAATTAGTATCGAAGTAACAGTTACTTGACATAATTAGTATCGAAGTTACTGTAACCTGTCATAATTAGTATCGAAGTTACATTTAACTGCCATAATTTGTATCTAAATTACAGTTACTTGTCATAATTAGTAACGAAGTTACACTTAACTGTCATAATTAGTATCGAAGTTACAGTTACCTGCCATAATTAGTATCGAAGTTACTGTTACCTGTCATAATTAGTATCGAAGTTACTGTTTTCTGTCATAATTAGTATCGAAGTTACAGTTACTTGTCATAATTAGTATCGAAGTTACTGTAACCTGTCATAATTAGTATCGAAGTTACATTTAACTGCCATAATTTGTATCTAAATTACAGTTACTTGTCATAATTAGTAACGAAGTTACACTTAACTGTCATAATTAGTATCGAAGTTACAGTTACCTGCCATAATTAGTATCGAAGTTACTGTTACCTGTCATAATTAGTATCGAAGTTACTGTTTTCTGTCATAATTAGTATCGAAGTTACTGTTACCTGTCATAATAAGTATCGAAGTTACAGTTACCTGCCATCATTAGTATCGAAATTACGGTTACTTGTCATAATTAGTAACGAAGTTACAGTTACCTGTCATAATTAGTATCGAAGTTACAGTTACCTGTCATAATTAGTATCGAAGTTACTGTTACCAGCTATAATTTGTATCGAAATTACAGTTACTTGCCATAATTAGTAACGAAGTTACAGTTACCTGTCATAATTTGTATCGAAATTACAGTTACTTGTCATAATTAGTATCGAAGATACAGATACCTGTCATAATTAGTATCGAAGTTACTGTTACCTGCCATAATTAGTATCGAAATTAGAGTTACTTGTCATAATTAGTATCGAAATTACAGTTACCTGCCATAATTAGTATCGAAGTTACTGTCACCAGTCATATTTAGTATCGAAGTTACTGTTTTCTGTGATAATTAGTATCGAAGTTACTGTTACCTGTCATAATTAATAACGAAGTTACAGTTACCTGTCATAATTAGTATCGAAGTTACAGTTTCTTGACATAATTAGTATCGATGTTACTGTTTCCTGTCAAAATTAGTATCGAAGTTACAGTTACCTGCCATAATTTGTATCGAAATTACAGTTACTTGTCATAATTAGTAACGATGTTACAGTTACCTGTCATAAGTAGTTTCTAAGTTACAGTTTCTTGTCATAATTAGTATCGAAGTTACTGTTACCTGTCATAATTTGTAACGAAGTTACAGTTACCTGTCATAATTAGTATCGAAGTTACAGTTACCTGTCATAATTAGTATCGAAGTGACTGTTACCTGCCATAATTTGTATCGAAATTAGTGTTACTTGTCATAATTAGTATCGAAATTACAGTTGCCTGCCATAAGTAGTATTGAAGTTACTGTTACCTGTCATAATTAGTATCGAAGTTTCTGTTTTCTGACATAATTAGTATCTAAGTTACTGTTACCTGTCATAATTAGTATCGGAGTTATAGTTACCTGCCATCATATGTATCACAATTACTGTTACTTGTCATAATTAGTAACGAAGTTACAGATACCTGTCATTATTAGTATCGAAGTTACAGTTACCTGTCTTAATTAGTATCGAAGTTACTGTTACCTGCCATAATTTTATCGAAATTACAGTTACTTGCCATAATTAGTAACGAAGTTACAGTCACCTGTCATAATTTGTATCGAAATTACAGTTAATTGTCATAATTCGTACCGAAGTTACAGTACCTGCCATAATTTTTTATCAAAATTACAGTTACTTGTCATAATTAGTATCGAAGTTAGAGTTACTTGTCATAATTAGTATCGAAGTTACAGTTACCTGTCATAATTAGTATCGAAGTTACAGTTACTTTTCATAATTAGTAACGAAGTTACACTTAACTGTCATAATTAGTATCGAAGTTACAGTTACCTGCCATAATTAGTATCGAAGTTACTGTTACCTGTCATAATTAGTATCGAAGTTACTGTTTTCTGTGATAATTAGTATCGAAGTTACTGTTACCTGACATAATTAGTATCGAAGTTATAGTTACCTGCCATCATATGTATCAAAATTACTGTAACTTGTCATAATTAATAACGAAGTTACAGTTACCTGTCATAATTAGTATCGAAGTTACAGTTACCTGTCATAATTAGTATCGAAGTTACTGTTACCTGCCATAATTTGTATCGAAATTACAGTTACTTGCCATAATTAGTAACGAAGTTACAGTTACCTGTCATATTTTGTATCGAAATAACAGTTACTTGTCATAATTAGTATCGAAGTTACAGTTACCTGTCATAATTAGTATCGAAGTTACTGATACCTGTCCTAATTTATGTCGAAATTACAGTTACTTGTCATAATTAGTAACGCTGTTACAGTTACCTGTCATAAGTAGTTTCGGAGTTACAGTTACTTGTCATAATTAGTATCGAAGTTACTCTGACTTGTCATAATTAGTATCGAAGTTACTGTTACCTGTCATATTTAGTATCGAAATTACAGTTACCTGCCACAATTTGTATCGAAATTACAGTTACTTGTCATAATTAGTAACGATGTTACAGTTACCTGTCATAAGTAGTTTCTATGTTACAGTTTCTTGATATAATTAGTATCGAAGTTACTGTTACCTGTCATAATTAGTAACGAAGTTACAGTTACCTGTCATAATTAGTATCGAAGTTACAGTTACCTGTCATAAGTAGTTTCGAAGTTACAGTTTCTTGTCATAATTAGTATCGAAGTTACTGTTACTTGTCATAATTAGTATCGAAGTTACTGTTACCTCTCATAATTAGTTACGAAATTACAGTTACCTGACATAATTTGTATCGAAATTACAGTTACTTGTCATAATTAGTAACGAAGTTACAGTTACCTGTCATAATTAGTATCGAAGTTACAGTTACTTGTCATAATTAATATCGAAATTACAGTTACCTGCCATAATTTGTATCGAAATTACAGTTACTTGTCATAATTAGTAACGAAGTTACAGTTAACTGTCATAATTAGTAACGAAGTTACAGTTACCTGCCATAATTTTTATCAAAATTACAGCTACTTGTAATAATTAGTAACGAAGTTAGAGTTACTTGTCATAATTAGTATCGAAGTTACAGTTACCTGTCATAATTAGTATCGATGTTTCTGTTACCTGCCATAATTTGTATCGAAATTACAGTTACTTGTCATAATTAGTATCGAAATTACAGTAACCTGCCATAATTAGTATCGAAGTTACTGTTACCTGTCATAATTAGTATCGAAGTTACTGTTTTCTGTCATAATTAGTATCGAAGTTACTGTTACCTGTCATAATTAGTATCGAAGTTATAGTTACCTGCCATCATTTTTATCGAAATTACTGTTACTTGTCATAATTAGTAACGAAGTTACAGTTACCTGTCATAATAAGTATCGAGGTTACAGTTTTCTGTCATAATTAGTATCGAAGTTACTGTTACCTGCCATAATTTGTATCGAAATTACAGTTACATGTCATAATTAGTAACGAAGTGACAGTTACCTGTCGTAATGAGAATGGAAGTTACTGTTACCTGTCATAATTAGCATCGAAGTTACAGTACCTGCCATAATTTTTTATCATAATTACAGTTACTTGTCATAATTAGTAACGAAGTTAGAGTTACTTGTCATAATTAGTATCGAAGTTACAGTTACCTGTCATAATTAGTATCGAAGTTACAGTTACTTGTCATAATTAGTAACGAAGTTACACTTAACTGTCATAATTAGTATCGAAGTTACAGTTACCTGCCATAATTAGTATCGAAGTTACTGTTACCTGTCATAATTAGTATCGAAGTTACTGTTTTCTGTGATAATTAGTATCGAAGTTACTGTTACCTGTCATAATTAGTATCGACGTTATAGTTACCTGCCATCATATGTATAAAAATTACTGTAACTTGTCATAATTAATAACGAAGTTACAGTTACCTGTCATAATTAGTATCGAAGTTACAGTTACCTGTCATAATTAGTATCGAAGTTACTGTTACCTGCCATAATTTGTATCGAAATTACAGTTACTTGCCATAATTAGTAACGAAGTTACAGTTACCTGTCATATTTTGTATCGAAATAACAGTTACTTGTCATAATTAGTATCGAAGTTACAGTTACCTGTCATAATTAGTATCGAAGTTACTGATACCTGTCCTAATTTATATCGAAATTACAGTTACTTGTCATAATTAGTAACGCTGTTACAGTTACCTGTCATAAGTAGTTTCGGAGTTACAGTTACTTGTCATAATTAGTATCGATGTTACTCTGACTTGTCATAATTAGTATCGAAGTTACTGTTACCTGTCATATTTAGTATCGAAATTACAGTTACCTGCCATAATTTGTATCGAAATTACAGTTACTTGTCATAATTAGTAACGATGTTACAGTTACCTGTCATAAGTAGTTTCTATGTTACAGTTTCTTGATATAATTAGTATCGAAGTTACTGTTACCTGTCATAATTAGTAACGAAGTTACAGTTACCTGTCATAATTAGTATCGAAGTTACAGTTACCTGTCATAAGTAGTTTCGAAGTTACAGTTTCTTGTCATAATTAATATCGAAGTTACTGTTACTTGTCATAATTAGTATCGAAGTTACTGTTACCTCTCATAATTAGTAACGAAATTACAGTTACCTGACATAATTTGGATCGAAATTACAGTTACTTGTCATAATTAGTAACGAAGTTACAGTTACCTGTCATAATTAGTATCGAAGTTACAGTTACTTGTCATAATTAGTATCGAAATTACAGTTACTTGCCATAATTTGTATCGAAATTACATTTACTTGTCATAATTAGTAACGCTGTTACAGTTACCTGTCATAAGTAGTTTCGGAGTTACAAATACTTGTCATAATTAGTATCGAAGTTACTCTGACTTGTCTTAATTAGTATCGAAGTTATTGTTACCTGTCATATTTAGTATCGAAATTACAGTTACCTGCCATAATTTGTATCGAAATTACAGTTACTTGTCATAATTAGTAACGATGTTACAGTTACCTGTCATAAGTAGTTTCTATGTTACAGTTTCTTGATATAATTAGTATCGAAGTTACTGTTACCTGTCATAATTAGTAACGAAGTTACAGTTACCTGTCATAATTAGTATCGAAGTTACAGTACCTGTCATAAGTAGTTTCGAAGTTACAGTTTCTTGTCATAATTAGTATCGAAGTTACTGTTACCTCTCATAATTAGTAACGAAATTACAGTTACCTGACATAATTTGTATCGAAATTACAGTTACTTGTCATAATTAGTAACGAAGTTACAGTTACCTGTCATAATTAGTATCGAAGTTACAGTTACTTGTCATAATTAATATCGAAATTACAGTTACCTGCCATAATTTGTATCGAAATTACAGTTACTTGTCATAATTAGTAACGAAGTTACAGTTAACTGTCATAATTAGTAACGAAGTTACAGTTACCTGCCATAATTTTTATCAAGATTACAGCTACTTGTAATAATTAGTAACGAAGTTAGAGTTACTTGTCATAATTAGTATCGAAGTTACAGTTACCTGTCATAATTAGTATCGATGTTTCTGTTACCTGCCATAATTTCTATCGAAATTACAGTTACTTGTCATAATTAGTATCGAAATTACAGTAACCTGCCATAAATAGTATCGAAGTTACTGTTACCTGTCATAATTAGTATCGAAGTTACTGTTTTCTGTCATAATTAGTATCGAAGTTACTGTTACCTGTCATAATTAGTATCGAAGTTATAGTTACCTGCCATCATTTTTATCGAAATTACTGTTACTTGTCATAATTCGTAACGAAGTTACAGTTACCTGTCATAATAAGTATCGAGGTTACAGTTTTCTGTCATAATTAGTATCGAAGTTACTGTTACCTGCCATAATTTGTATCGAAATTACAGTTACATGTCATAATTAGTAACGAAGTGACAGTTACCTGTCGTAATGAGAATGGAAGTTACTGTTACCTGTCATAATTAGCATCGAAGTTACAGTACCTGCCATAATTTTTTATCATAATTACAGTTACTTGTCATAATTAGTAACGAAGTTAGAGTTACTTGTCATAATTAGTATCGAAGTTACAGTTACCTGTCATAATTAGTATCGAAGTTACAGTTACTTGTCATAATTAGTAACGAAGTTACACTTAACTGTCATAATTAGTATCGAAGTTACAGTTACCTGCCATAATTAGTATCGAAGTTACTGTTACCTGTCATAATTAGTATCGAAGTTACTGTTTTCTGTGATAATTAGTATCGAAGTTACTGTTACCTGTCATAATTAGTATCGACGTTATAGTTACCTGCCATCATATGTATAAAAATTACTGTAACTTGTCATAATTAATAACGAAGTTACAGTTACCTGTCATAATTAGTATCGAAGTTACAGTTACCTGTCATAATTAGTATCGAAGTTACTGTTACCTGCCATAATTTGTATCGAAATTACAGTTACTTGCCATAATTAGTAACGAAGTTACAGTTACCTGTCATATTTTGTATCGAAATAACAGTTACTTGTCATAATTAGTATCGAAGTTACAGTTACCTGTCATAATTAGTATCGAAGTTACTGATACCTGTCCTAATTTATATCGAAATTACAGTTACTTGTCATAATTAGTAACGCTGTTACAGTTACCTGTCATAAGAAGTTTCGGAGTTACAGTTACTTGTCATAATTAGTATCGATGTTACTCTGACTTGTCATAATTAGTATCGAAGTTACTGTTACCTGTCATATTTAGTATCGAAATTACAGTTACCTGCCATAATTTGTATCGAAATTACAGTTACTTGTCATAATTAGTAACGATGTTACAGTTACCTGTCATAAGTAGTTTCTATGTTACAGTTTCTTGATATAATTAGTATCGAAGTTACTGTTACCTGTCATAATTAGTAACGAAGTTACAGTTACCTGTCATAATTAGTATCGAAGTTACAGTTACCTGTCATAAGTAGTTTCGAAGTTACAGTTTCTTGTCATAATTAATATCGAAGTTACTGTTACTTGTCATAATTAGTATCGAAGTTACTGTTACCTCTCATAATTAGTAACGAAATTACAGTTACCTGACATAATTTGGATCGAAATTACAGTTACTTGTCATAATTAGTAACGAAGTTACAGTTACCTGTCATAATTAGTATCGAAGTTACAGTTACTTGTCATAATTAGTATCGAAATTACAGTTACTTGCCATAATTTGTATCGAAATTACATTTACTTGTCATAATTAGTAACGCTGTTACAGTTACCTGTCATAAGTAGTTTCGGAGTTACAGTTACTTGTCATAATTAGTATCGAAGTTACTCTGACTTGTCTTAATTAGTATCGAAGTTATTGTTACCTGTCATATTTAGTATCGAAATTACAGTTACCTGCCATAATTTGTATCGAAATTACAGTTACTTGTCATAATTAGTAACGATGTTACAGTTACCTGTCATAAGTAGTTTCTATGTTACAGTTTCTTGATATAATTAGTATCGAAGTTACTGTTACCTGTCATAATTAGTAACGAAGTTACAGTTACCTGTCATAATTAGTATCGAAGTTACAGTACCTGTCATAAGTAGTTTCGAAGTTACAGTTTCTTGTCATAATTAGTATCGAAGTTACTGTTACCTCTCATAATTAGTAACGAAATTACAGTTACCTGACATAATTTGTATCGAAATTACAGTTACTTGTCATAATTAGTAACGAAGTTACAGTTACCTGTCATAATTAGTATCGAAGTTACAGTTACTTGTCATAATTAATATCGAAATTACAGTTACCTGCCATAATTTGTATCGAAATTACAGTTACTTGTCATAATTAGTAACGAAGTTACAGTTAACTGTCATAATTAGTAACGAAGTTACAGTTACCTGCCATAATTTTTATCAAGATTACAGCTACTTGTAATAATTAGTAACGAAGTTAGAGTTACTTGTCATAATTAGTATCGAAATTACAGTAACCTGCCATAAATAGTATCGAAGTTACTGTTACCTGTCATAATTAGTATCGAAGTTACTGTTTTCTGTCATAATTAGTATCGAAGTTACTGTTACCTGTCATAATTAGTATCGAAGTTATAGTTACCTGCCATCATTTTTATCGAAATTACTGTTACTTGTCATAATTCGTAACGAAGTTACAGTTACCTGTCATAATAAGTATCGAGGTTACAGTTTTCTGTCATAATTAGTATCGAAGTTACTGTTACCTGCCATAATTTGTATCGAAATTACAGTTACATGTCATAATTAGTAACGAAGTGACAGTTACCTGTCGTAATGAGAATCGAAGTTACTGTTACCTGTCATAATTAGCATCGAAGTTACAGTACCTGCCATAATTTTTTATCATAATTACAGTTACTTGTCATAATTAGTAACGAAGTTAGAGTTACTTGTCATAAATAGTATCGAAGTTACAGTTACCTGTCATAATTAGTATCGAAGTTACAGTTACCTGCCATAATTAGTATCGAAGTTACTGTTACCTGTCATAATTAGTATCGAAGTTACTGTTTTCTGTCATAATTAGTATCGACGTTACAGTTACTTGTCATAATAAGTATCGAAGTTACTGTAACCTGTCATAATTAGTATCGAAGTTACATTTAACTGCCATAATTTGTATCTAAATTACAGTTACTTGTCATAATTAGTAACGAAGTTACACTTAACTGTCATAATTAGTATCGAAGTTACAGTTACCTGCCATAATTAGTATCGAAGTTACTGTTACCTGTCATAATTAGTATCGAAGTTTCTGTTTTCTGTCATAATTAGTATCGAAGTTACAGTTACTTGTCATAATAAGTATCGAAGTTACTGTAACCTGTCATAATTAGTATCGAAGTTACATTTAACTGCCTTAATTTGTATCTAAATTACAGTTAATGGTCATAATTAGAAACGAAGTTACACTTAACTGTCATAATTAGTATCGAAGTTACAGTTACCTGCCATAATTAGTATCGAAGTTACTGTTACCTGTCATAATTAGTATCGAAGTTACTTTTTTCTGTCATAATTAGTATCTAAGTTACTGTTACCTGTCATAATAAGTATCGAAGTTAGAGTTACCTGCCATCATTAGTATCGAAATTACGGTTACTTGTCATAATTAGTAACGAAGTTACAGTTACCTGTCATAATTAGTATCGAAGTTACAGTTACCTGTCATAATTAGTATCGAAGTTACTGTTACCAGCTATAATTTGTATCGAAATTACAGTTACTTGCCATAATTAGTAACGAAGTTACAGTTACATGTCATAATTTGTATCGAAATTACAGTTACTTGTCATAATTAGTATCAAAGATACAGATACCTGTCATAATTAGTATCGAAGTTACTGTTACCTGCCATAATTAGTATCGAAATTAGAGTTACTTGTCATAATTAGTATCGAAATTACAGTTACCTGCCATAATTAGTATCGAAGTTACTGTCACCAGTCATATTTAGTATCGAAGTTACTGTTTTCTGTGATAATTAGTATCGAAGTTACTGTTACCTGTCATAATTAGTATCGAAGTTATAGTTACCTGCCATCATATGTATCAAAATTACTGTTACTTGTCATAATTAATAACGAAGTTACTGTTACCTGTCATAATTAGTATCGAAGTTACAGTTTCTTGTCATAATTAGTATCGATGTTACTGTTTCCTGTCAAAATTAGTATCGAAGTTACAGTTACCTGCCATAATTTGTATCGAAATTACAGTTACTTGTCATAATTAGTAACGATGTTACAGTTACCTGTCATAATTAGTATCGAAGTTACAGTTACCTGTCATAATTAGTATCGAAGTTACTGTTACCTGCCATAATTTGTATCGAAATTAGTGTTACTTGTCATAATTAGTATCGAAATTACAGTTGCCTGCCATAAGTAGTATCGAAGTTACTGTTACCTGTCATAATTAGTATCGAAGTTTCTGTTTTCTGTCATAATTAGTATCGAAGTTACTGTTACCTGTCATAATTAGTATCGAAGTTATAGTTACCTGCCATCATATGTATCACAATTACTGTTACTTGTCATAATTAGTAACGAAGTTACAGATACCTGTCATTATTAGTATCGAAGTTACAGTTACCTGTCTTAATTAGTATCGAAGTTACAGTACCTGCCATAATTTTTTATCAAAATTACAGTTACTTGTCATAATTAGTAACGAAGTTAGAGTTACTTGTTATAATTAGTATCGAAGTTACAGTTACCTGTCATAATTAGTATCGAAGTTACAGTTACTTGTCATAATTAGTAACGAAGTTACACTTAACTGTCATAATTAGTATCGAAGTTACAGTTACCTGCCATAATTAGTATCGAAGTTACTGTTACCTGTCATAATTAGTATCGAAGTTACTGTTTTCTGTGATAATTAGTATCGAAGTTACTGTTACCTGTCATAATTAGTATCGAAGTTATAGTTACCTGCCATCATATGTATCAAAATTACTGTAACTTGTCATAATTAATAACGAAGTTACAGTTACCTGTCATAATTAGTATCGAAGTTACAGTTACCTGTCATAATTAGTATCGAAGTTACTGTTACCTGCCATAATTTGTATCGAAATTACAGTTACTTGCCATAATTAGTAACGAAGTTACAGTTACCTGTCATATTTTGTATCGAAATAACAGTTACTTGTCATAATTAGTATCGAAGTTACAGTTACCTGTCATAATTAGTATCGAAGTTACTGATACCTGTCCTAATTTATATCGAAATTACAGTTACTTGTCATAATTAGTAACGCTGTTACAGTTACCTGTCATAAGTAGTTTCGGAGTTACAGTTACTTGTCATAATTAGTATCGAAGTTACTCTGACTTGTCATAATTAGTATCGAAGTGACTGTTACCTGTCATATTTAGTATCGAAATTACAGTTACCTGCCATAATTTGTATCGAAATTACAGTTACTTGTCATAATTAGTAACGATGTTACAGTTACCTGACATAAGTAGTTTCTATGTTACAGTTTCTTGATATAATTAGTATCGAAGTTACTGTTACCTGTCATAATTAGTAACGAAGTTACAGTTACCTGTCATAATGAGTATCGAAGTTACAGTTACCTGTCATAAGTAGTTTCGAAGTTACAGTTTCTTGTCATAATTAGTATCGAAGTTACTGTTACTTGTCATAATTAGTATCGAAGTTACTGTTACCTCTCATAATTAGTAACGAAATTACAGTTACCTGACTTAATTTGGATCGAAATTACAGTTACTTGTCATAATTAGTAACGAAGTTACAGTTACCTGTCATAATTAGTATCGAAGTTACAGTTACTTGTCATAATTAGTATCGAAATTACAGTTACCTGCCATAATTTGTATCGAAATTACATTTACTTGTCATAATTAGTAACGCTGTTACAGTTACCTGTCATAAGTAGTTTCGGAGTTACAGTTACTTGTCATAATTAGTATCGAAGTTACTCTGACTTGTCTTAATTAGTATCGAAGTTATTGTTACCTGTCTTATTTAGTATCGAAATTACAGTTACCTGCCATAATTTGTATCGAAATTACAGTTACTTGTCATAATTAGTAACGATGTTACAGTTACCTGCAATAAGTAGTTTCTATGTTACAGTTTCTTGATATAATTAGTATCGAAGTTACTGTTACCTGTCATAATTAGTAACGAAGTTACAGTTACCTGTCATAATTAGTATCGAAGTTACAGTTACCTGTCATAAGTAGTTTCGAAGTTACAGTTTCTTGTCATAAATAGTATCGACGTTACTGTTACTTGTCATAATTAGTATCGAAGTTACTGTTACCTCTCATAATTAGTAACGAAATTACAGTTACCTGACATAATTTGTATCGAAATTACAGTTACTTGTCATAATTAGTAACGAAGTTACAGTTACCTGTCATAATTAGTATCGAAGTTACAGTTACTTGTCATAATTAGTATCGAAATTACAGTTACCTGCCATAATTTGTATCGAAATTACAGTTACTTGTCATAAAAAGTAACGAAGTTACAGTTAACTGTCATAATTAGTAACGAAGTTACAGTTACCTGCCATAATTTTTATCAAAATTACAGCTACTTTTAATAATTAGTAACGAAGTTAGAGTTACTTGTCATAATTAGTATCGAAGTTACAGTTACCTGTCATAATAAGTATCGATGTTTCTGTTACCTGCCATAATTTGTATCGAAATTACAGTTACTTGTCAAAATTAGTATCGAAATTACAGTAACCTGCCATAATTAGTATCGAAGATACTGTTAACTGTCATAATAAGTATCGAGGTTACAGTTTTCTGTCATAATTAGTATCGAAATTACTGTTACCTGCCATAATTTGTATCGAAATTACAGTTACTTGTCATAATTAGTAACGAAGTTACAGTTACCTGTCATAATTAGTATCGAAGTTACAGTTACTTGTCATAATTAGTATCGAAATTACAGTTACCTGCCATAATTTGTATCGAAATTACATTTACTTGTCATAATTAGTAACGCTGTTACAGTTACCTGTCATAAGTAGTTTCGGAGTTACAGTTACTTGTCATAATTAGTATCGAAATTACTCTGACTTGTCTTAATTAGTATCGAAGTTATTGTTACCTGTCATATTTAGTATCGAAATTACAGTTACCTGCCATAATTTGTATCGAAATTACAGTTACTCGTCATAATTAGTAACGATGTTACAGTTACCTGTCATAAGTAGTTTCTATGTTACAGTTTCTTGATATAATTAGTATCGAAGTTACTGTTACCTGTCATAATTAGTAACGAAGTTACAGTTACCTGTCATAATTAGTATCGAAGTTACAGTTACCTGTCATAAGTAGTTACGAAGTTACAGTTTCTTGTCATAATTAGTATCGAAGTTACTGTTACTTGTCATAATTAGTATCGAAGTTACTGTTACCTCTCATAATTAGTAACGAAATTACAGTTACCTGACATAATTTGTATCGAAATTACAGTTACTTGTCATAATTAGTAACGAAGTTACAGTTACCTGTCATAATTAGTACCGAAGTTACAGTTACTTGTCATAATTAATATCGAAATAACAGTTACCTGCCATAATTTGTATCGAAATTACAGTTACTTGTCATAATTAGTAACGAAGTTACAGTTAACTGTCATAATTAGTAACGAAGTTACAGTTACCTGCCATAATTTTTATCAAAATTACAGCTACTTGTAATAATTAGTAACGAAGTTAGAGTTACTTGTCATAATTAGTATCGAAGTTACAGTTACCTGTCATAATTAGTATCGATGTTTCTGTTACCTGCCATAATTTGTATCGAAATTACAGTTACTTGTCATAATTAGTATCGAAATTACAGTAACCTGCCATAATTAGTATCGAAGTTACTGTTACCTGTCATAATTAGTATCGAAGTTACAGTTTTCTGTCATAATTAGTATCGAAGTTACTGTTACCTGCCATAATTTGTATCGAAATTACAGTTACATGTCATAATTAGTAACGAAGTGACAGTTACCTGTCGTAATGAGAATCGAAGTTACTGTTACCTGTCATAATTAGCATCGAAGTTACAGTACCTGCCATAATTTTTTATCATAATTACAGTTACTTGTCATAATTAGTAACGACGTTACTGTTACCTCTCATAATTAGTAACGAAATTACAGTTACCTGACATAATTTGTATCGAAATTACAGTTACTTGTCATAATTAGTAACGAAGTTACAGTTACCTGTCATAATTAGTATCGAAGTTACAGTTACTTGTCATAATTAATATCGAAATTTCAGTTACCTGCCATAATTTGTATCGAAATTACAGTTACTTGTCATAATTAGTAACGATGTTACAGTTACCTGTCATAAGTAGTTTCTATGTTACAGTTTCTTGATATAATTAGTATCGAAGTTACTGTTACCTGTCATAATTAGTATCGAAGTTACTGTTTTCTGTCATAATTAGTATCGAAGTTACAGTTACTTGTCATAATAAGTATCGAAGTTACTGTAACCTGTCATAATTAGTATCGAAGTTACATTTAACTGCCTTAATTTGTATCTAAATTACAGTTAATGGTCATAATTAGTAACGAAGTTACACTTAACTGTCATAATTAGTATCGAAGTTACAGTTACCTGCCATAATTAGTATCGAAGTTACTGTTACCTGTCATAATTAGTACCGAAGTTACTGTTTTCTGTCATAATTAGTATCTAAGTTACTGTTACCTGTCATAATAAGTATCGAAGTTACAGTTACCTGCCATCATTAGTATCGAAATTACGGTTACTTGTCATAATTAGTAACGAAGTTACAGTTACCTGTCATAATTAGTATCGAAGTTACAGTTACCTGTCATAATTAGTATCGAAGTTACTGTTACCAGCTATAATTTGTATCGAAATTACAGTTACTTGCCATAATTAGTAACGAAGTTACAGTTACCTGTCATAATTTGTATCGAAATTACAGTTACTTGTCATAATTAGTATCGAAGATACAGATACCTGTCATAATTAGTATCGAAGTTACTGTTACCTGCCATAATTAGTATCGAAATTAGAGTTACTTGTCATAATTAGTATCGAAATTACAGTTACCTGCCATAATTAGTATCGAAGTTACTGTCACCAGTCATATTTAGTATCGAAGTTACTGTTTTCTGTGATAATTAGTATCGAAGTTACTGTTACCTGTCATAATTAGTATCGAAGTTATAGTTACCTGCCATCATATGTATCAACATTACTGTTACTTGTCATAATTAATAACGAAGTTACAGTTACCTGTCATAATTAGTATCGAAGTTACAGTTTCTTGTCATAATTAGTATCGATGTTACTGTTTCCTGTCAAAATTAGTATCGAAGTTACAGTTACCTGCCATAATTTGTATCGAAATTACAGTTACTTGTCATAATTAGTAACGAGGTTACAGTTACCTGTCATAAGTAGTTTCTAAGTTACAGTTTCTTGTCATAATTAGTATCGAAGCTACTGTTACCTGTCATAATTAGTAACGAAGTTACAGTTACCTGTCATAATTAGTATCGAAGTTACAGTTACCTGTCATAATTAGTATCGAAGTTACTGTTACCTGCCATAATTTGTATCGAAATTAGTGTTACTTGTCATAATTAGTATCGAAATTACAGTTGCCTGCCATAAGTAGTATCGAATTTACTGTTACCTGTCATAATTAGTATCGAAGTTTCTGTTTTCTGTCATAATTAGTATCGAAGTTACAGTTACTTGTCATAATTAGTATCGAAATTACAGTTACCTGCCATAATTTGTATCGAAATTACAGTTACTTGTCATAAATAGTAACGAAGTTACAGTTAACTGTCATAATTAGTAACGAAGTTACAGTTACCTGCCATAATTTTTATCAAAATTACAGCTACTTTTAATAATTAGTAACGAAGTTAGAGTTACTTGTCATAATTAGTATCGAAGTTACAGTTACCTGTCATAATAAGTATCGATGTTTCTGTTACCTGCCATAATTTGTATCGAAATTACAGTTACTTGTCAAAATTAGTATCGAAATTACAGTAACCTGCCATAATTAGTATCGAAGATACTGTTAACTGTCATAATAAGTATCGAGGTTACAGTTTTCTGTCATAATTAGTATCGAAATTACTGTTACCTGCCATAATTTGTATCGAAATTACAGTTACTTGTCATAATTAGTAACGAAGTTACAGTTACCTGTCATAATTAGTATCGAAGTTACAGTTACTTGTCATAATTAGTATCGAAATTACAGTTACCTGCCATAATTTGTATCGAAATTACATTTACTTGTCATAATTAGTAACGCTGTTACAGTTACCTGTCATAAGTAGTTTCGGAGTTACAGTTACTTGTCATAATTAGTATCGAAATTACTCTGACTTGTCTTAATAAGTATCGAAGTTATTGTTACCTGTCATATTTAGTATCGAAATTACAGTTACCTGCCATAATTTGTATCGAAATTACAGTTACTCGTCATAATTAGTAACGATGTTACAGTTACCTGTCATAAGTAGTTTCTATGTTACAGTTTCTTGATATAATTAGTATCGAAGTTACTGTTACCTGTCATAATTAGTAACGAAGTTACAGTTACCTGTCATAATTAGTATCGAAGTTACAGTTACCTGTCATAAGTAGTTACGAAGTTACAGTTTCTTGTCATAATTAGTATCGAAGTTACTGTTACTTGTCATAATTAGTATCGAAGTTACTGTTACCTCTCATAATTAGTAACGAAATTACAGTTACCTGACATAATTTGTATCGAAATTACAGTTACTTGTCATAATTAGTAACGAAGTTACAGTTACCTGTCATAATTAGTACCGAAGTTACAGTTACTTGTCATAATTAATATCGAAATAACAGTTACCTGCCATAATTTGTATCGAAATTACAGTTACTTGTCATAATTAGTAACGAAGTTACAGTTAACTGTCATAATTAGTAACGAAGTTACAGTTACCTGCCATAATTTTTATCAAAATTACAGCTACTTGTAATAATTAGTAACGAAGTTAGAGTTACTTGTCATAATTAGTATCGAAGTTACAGTTACCTGTCATAATTAGTATCGATGTTTCTGTTACCTGCCATAATTTGTATCGAAATTACAGTTACTTGTCATAATTAGTATCGAAATTACAGTAACCTGCCATAATTAGTATCGAAGTTACTGTTACCTGTCATAATTAGTATCGAAGTTACAGTTTTCTGTCATAATTAGTATCGAAGTTACTGTTACCTGCCATAATTTGTATCGAAATTACAGTTACATGTCATAATTAGTAACGAAGTGACAGTTACCTGTCGTAATGAGAATCGAAGTTACTGTTACCTGTCATAATTAGCATCGAAGTTACAGTACCTGCCATAATTTTTTATCATAATTACAGTTACTTGTCATAATTAGTAACGAAGTTACTGTTACCTCTCATAATTAGTAACGAAATTACAGTTACCTGACATAATTTGTATCGAAATTACAGTTACTTGTCATAATTAGTAACGAAGTTACAGTTACCTGTCATAATTAGTATCGAAGTTACAGTTACTTGTCATAATTAATATCGAAATTTCAGTTACCTGCCATAATTTGTATCGAAATTACAGTTACTTGTCATAATTAGTAACGATGTTACAGTTACCTGTCATAAGTAGTTTCTATGTTACAGTTTCTTGATATAATTAGTATCGAAGTTACTGTTACCTGTCATAATTAGTATCGAAGTTACTGTTTTCTGTCATAATTAGTATCGAAGTTACAGTTACTTGTCATAATAAGTATCGAAGTTACTGTAACCTGTCATAATTAGTATCGAAGTTACATTTAACTGCCTTAATTTGTATCTAAATTACAGTTAATGGTCATAATTAGTAACGAAGTTACACTTAACTGTCATAATTAGTATCGAAGTTACAGTTACCTGCCATAATTAGTATCGAAGTTACTGTTACCTGTCATAATTAGTACCGAAGTTACTGTTTTCTGTCATAATTAGTATCTAAGTTACTGTTACCTGTCATAATAAGTATCGAAGTTACAGTTACCTGCCATCATTAGTATCGAAATTACGGTTACTTGTCATAATTAGTAACGAAGTTACAGTTACCTGTCATAATTAGTATCGAAGTTACAGTTACCTGTCATAATTAGTATCGAAGTTACTGTTACCAGCTATAATTTGTATCGAAATTACAGTTACTTGCCATAATTAGTAACGAAGTTACAGTTACCTGTCATAATTTGTATCGAAATTACAGTTACTTGTCATAATTAGTATCGAAGATACAGATACCTGTCATAATTAGTATCGAAGTTACTGTTACCTGCCATAATAAGTATCGAAATTAGAGTTACTTGTCATAATTAGTATCGAAATTACAGTTACCTGCCATAATTAGTATCGAAGTTACTGTCACCAGTCATATTTAGTATCGAAGTTAATGTTTTCTGTGATAATTAGTATCGAAGTTACTGTTACCTGTCATAATTAGTATCGAAGTTATAGTTACCTGCCATCATATGTATCAACATTACTGTTACTTGTCATAATTAATAACGAAGTTACAGTTACCTGTCATAATTAGTATCGAAGTTACAGTTTCTTGTCATAATTAGTATCGATGTTACTGTTTCCTGTCAAAATTAGTATCGAAGTTACAGTTACCTGCCATAATTTGTATCGAAATTACAGTTACTTGTCATAATTAGTAACGAGGTTACAGTTACCTGTCATAAGTAGTTTCTAAGTTACAGTTTCTTGTCATAATTAGTATCGAAGCTACTGTTACCTGTCATAATTAGTAACGAAGTTACAGTTACCTGTCATAATTAGTATCGAAGTTACAGTTACCTGTCATAATTAGTATCGAAGTTACTGTTACCTGCCATAATTTGTATCGAAATTAGTGTTACTTGTCATAATTAGTATCGAAATTACAGTTGCCTGCCATAAGTAGTATCGAATTTACTGTTACCTGTCATAATTAGTATCGAAGTTTCTATTTTCTGTCATAATTAGTATCGAAGTTACTGTTACCTGTCATAATTAGTATCGAAGTTATAGTTACCTGCCATCATATGTATCACAATTACTGTTACTTGTCATAATTAGTAACGAAGTTACAGATACCTGTCATTATTAGTATCGAAGTTACAGTTACCTGTCTTAATTAGTATCGAAGTTACTGTTACCTGCCATAATTTTATCGAAATTACAGTTACTTGCCATAATTAGTAACGAAGTTACAGTCACCTGTCATAATTTGTATCGAAATTACAGTTAATTGTCATAATTCGTACCGAAGTTACAGTACCTGCCATAATTTTTTATCAAAATTACAGTTACTTGTCATAATTAGTAACGAAGTTAGAGTTACTTGTCATAATTAGTATCGAAGTTACAGTTACCTGTCAAAATTAGTATCGAAGTTACAGTTACTTGTCATAATTAGTAACGAAGTTACACTTAACTGTCATAATTAGTATCGAAGTTACAGTTACCTGCCATAATTAGTATCGAAGTTACTGTTACCTGTCATAATTAGTATCGAAGTTACTGTTTTCTGTGATAATTAGTATCGAAGTTACTGTTACCTGTCATAATTAGTATCGAAGTTATAGTTACCTGCCATCATATGTATCAAAATTACTGTAACTTGTCATAATTAATAAAGAAGTTACAGTTACCTGTCATAATTAGTATCGAAGTTACAGTTACCTGTCATAATTAGTATCGAAGTTACTGTTACCTGCCATAATTTGTATCGAATTACAGTTACTTGTCATAATTAGTATCGAAGTTACAGTTACCTGTCATAATTAGTATCGAAGTTACTGATACCTGTCCTAATTTATATCGAAATTACAGTTACTTGTCATAATTAGTAACGCTGTTGCAGTTACCTGTCATAAGTAGTTTCGGAGTTACAGTTACTTGTCATAATTAGTATCGAAGTTACTCTGACTTGTCATAATTAGTATCGAAGTTACTGTTACCTGTCATATTTAGTATCGAAATTACAGTTACCTGCCATAATTTGAATCGAAATTACAGTTACTTGTCATAATTAGTAACGATGTTACAGTTACCTGTCATAAGTAGTTTCTATGTTACAGTTTCTTGATATAATTAGTATCGAAGTTACTGTTACCTGTCATAATTAGTAACGAAGTTACAGTTACCTGTCATAATTAGTATCGAAGTTACAGTTACCTGTCATAAGTAGTTTCGAAGTTACAGTTTCTTGTCATAATTAGTATCGAAGTTACTGTTACTTGTCATAATTAGTATCGAAGTTACTGTTACCTCTCATAATTAGTAACGAAATTACAGTTACCTGACATAATTTGGATCGAAATTACAGTTACTTGTCATAATTAGTAACGAAGTTACAGTTACCTGTCATAATTAGTATCGAAGTTACAGTTACTTGTCATAATTAGTATTGAAATTACAGTTACCTGCCATAATTTGTATCGAAATTACATTTACTTGTCATAATTAGTAACGCTGTTACAGTTACCTGTCATAAGTAGTTTCGGAGTTACAGTTACTTGTCATAATTAGTATCGAAGTTACTCTGACTTGTCTTAATTAGTATCGAAGTTATTGTTACCTGTCTTATTTAGTATCGAAATTACAGTTACCTGCCATAATTTGTATCGAAATTACAGTTACTTGTCATAATTAGTAACGATGTTACAGTTACCTGTCATAAGTAGTTTCTATGTTACAGTTTCTTGATATAATTAGTATCGAAGTTACTGTTACCTGTCATAATTAGTAACGAAGTTACAGTTACCTGTCATAATTAGTATCGAAGTTACAGTTACCTGTCATAAGTAGTTTCGAAGTTACAGTTTCTTGTTATAATTAGTATCGACGTTACTGTTACTTGTCATAATTAGTATCGAAGTTACTGTTACCTCTCATAATTAGTAACGAAATTACAGTTACCTGACATAATTTGTATCGAAATTACAGTTACTTGTCATAATTAGTAACGAAGTTACAGTTACCTGTCATAATAAGTATCGAAGTTACAGTTACTTGTCATAATTAGTATCGAAATTACAGTTACCTGCCATAATTTTTATCGAAATTACAGTTACTTGTCATAATTAGTAACGAAGTTACAGTTAACTGTCATAATTAGTAACGAAGTTACAGTTACCTGCCATAATTTTTATCAAAATTACAGCTACTTTTAATAATTAGTAACGAAGTTAGAGTTACTTGTCATAATTAGTATCGAAGTTACAGTTACCTGTCATAATAAGTATCGATGTTTCTGTTACCAGCCATAATTTGTATCGAAATTACAGTTACTTGTCATAATTAGTATCGAAATTACAGTAACCTGCCATAATTAGTATCGAAGTTACTGTTAACTGTCATAATAAGTATCGAGGTTACAGTTTTCTGTCATAATTAGTATCGAAATTACTGTTACCTGCCATAATTTGTATCGAAATTACAGTTACTTGTCATAATTAGTAACGAAGTTACAGTTACCTGTCATAATTAGTATCGAAGTTACAGTTACTTGTCATAATTAGTATCGAAATTACAGTTACCTGCCATAATTTGTATCGAAATTACAGTTACTTGTCATAATTAGTAACGAAGTTACAGTTACCTGTCATAATTAGTATAGAAGTTACTGTTACCTGCCATAATTTGTATCGAAATTACAGTTACTTGGCATAATTAGTAACGAAGTTACAGTTACCTGTCATATTTTGTATCGAAATAACAGTTACTTGTCATAATTAGTATCGAAGTTACAGTTACCTGTCATAATTAGTATCGAAGTTACTGATACCTGTCCTAATTTATATCGAAATTACAGTTACCTGCCATAATTTGTATCGAAATTACAGTTACTTGTCATAATTAGTAACGCTGTTACCGTTACCTGTCATAAGTAGTTTCGGAGTTACAGTTACTTGTCATAATTAGTATCGAAGTTACTCTGACTTGTCATAATTAGTATCGAAGTTACTGTTACCTGTCATATTTAGTATCGAAATTACAGTTACCTGCCATAATTTGTATCGAAATTACAGTTACTTGTCATAATTAGTAACGATGTTACAGTTACCTGTCATAAGTAGTTTCTATGTTACAGTTTCTCGATATAATTAGTATCGAAGTTACTGTTACCTGTCATAATTAGTAACGAAGTTACAGTTACCTGTCATAATTAGTATCGAAGTTACAGTCACCTGTCATAGGTAGTTTCGAAGTTAAGGTTTCTTGTCATAATTAGTATCGAAGTTACTGTTACTTGTCATAATTAGTATCGAAGTTACTGTTACCTCTCATAATTAGTAACGAAATTACAGTTACCTGACATAATTTGTATCGAAATTACAGTTACTTGTCATAATTAGTAACGAAGTTACAGTTACCTGTCATAATTAGTATCGAAGTTACAGTTACTTGTCATAATTAATATCGAAATTACAGTTACCTGCCATAATTTGTATCGAAATTACAGTTACTTGTCATAATTAGTAACGAAGTTACAGTTAACTGTCATAATTAGTAACGAAGTTACAGTTACCTGCCATAATTTTTATCAAAATTACAGCTACTTGTAATAATTAGTAACGAAGTTAGAGTTACTTGTCATAATTAGTATCGAAGTTACAGTTACCTGTCATAATTAGTATCGATGTTTCTGTTACCTGCCATAATTTGTATCGAAATTACAGTTACTTGTCATAATTAGTATCGAAATTACAGTGACCTGCCATAATTAGTATCGAAGTTACTGTTACCTGTCATAATTAGTATCGATGTTACTGTTTTCTGTCATAATTAGTACCGAAGTTACTGTTACCTGTCATAATTAGTAACGAAGTTACAGTTACCTGTCATAATAAGTATCGAGGTTACAGTTTTCTGTCATAATTAGTATCGAAGTTACTGTTACCTGCCATAATTTGTATCGAAATTACAGTTACATGTCATAGTTAGTAACGAAGTGACAGTTACCTGTCGTAATGAGAATCGAAGTTACTGTTACCTGTCATAATTAGTATCGAAGTTACAGTACCTGCCATAATTTTTTATCAAAATTACAGTTACTTGTCATAATTAGTAACGAAGTAAGAGTTACTTGTCATAAATAGTATCGAAGTTACTGATACCTGTCCTAATTTATATCGAAATTACAGTTACCTGCCATAATTTGTATCGAAATTACAGTTACTTGTCATAATTAGTAACGCTGTTACAGTTACCTGTCATAAGTAGTTTCGAAGTTACAGTTTCTTGTCATAATTTGTATCGAAGTTACTGTTACTTGTCATAATTAGTATCGAAGTTACTGTTACCTCTCATAATTAGTAACGAAATTACAGTTACCTGACATAATTTGTATCGAAATTACAGTTACTTGTCATAATTAGTAACGAAGTTACAGTTACCTGTCATAATTAGTATCGAAGTTACAGTTACTTGTCATAATTAGTATCGAAATTAGAGTTACCTGCCATAATTTGTATCGAAATTACAGTTACTTGTCATAATTAGTAACGAAGTTACAGTAAACTGTCATAATTAGTAACGAAGTTACAGTTACCTGCCATAATGTTTATCAAAATTACAGCTACTTTTAATAATTAGTAACGAAGTTAGAGTTACTTGTCATAATTAGCATCGAAGTTACAGTTACCTGTCATAATTAGTATCGATGTTTCTGTTACCTGCCATAATTTGTATCGAAATTACAGTTACTTGTCATAATTAGTATCGAAATTACAGTAACCTGCCATAATTAGTATCGAAGTTACTGTTACCTGTCATAATAAGTATCGAGGTTACAGTTTTCTGTCATAATTAGTATCGAAATTGCTGTTACCTGCCATAATTAGTATCAAAGTTACTGTCACCAGTCATAATTAGTTTCGAAGTTACTGTTTTCTGTGATAATTAGTATCGATGTTACTGTTACCTGTCATAATTAGTATCGAAGTTATAGTTACCTGCCATCATATGTATCAAAATTACTGTTACTTGTCATAATTAATAACAAAGTTAGAGTTACCTGTCATAATTAGTATCGAAGTTACAGTTTCCTGTCATAATTAGTATCGAAGTTACTGTTACCTGCCATAATTTGTATCGAAATTACAGTTACTTGCCATAATTAGTAACGAAGTTACAGTTACCTGTCATATTTTGTATCGAAATAACAGTTACTTGTCATAATTAATCTCGAAGTTACAGTTACCTGTCATAATTAGTATCGAAGTTACTGATACCTGTCCTAATTTATATCGAAATTACAGTAACCTGCCATAATTTGTATCGAAAATACAGTTACTTGTCATAATTAGTAACGCTGTTACAGTTACCTGTCATAAGTAGTTTCGGAGTTACAGTTACTTGTCATAATTAGTATCGAAGTTACTCTGACTTGTCATAATTAGTATCGAAGTTACTGTTACCTGTCATATTTAGTATCGAAATTACAGTTACCTGCCATAATTTGTATCGAAATTACAGTTACTTGTCATAATTAGTAACGCTGTTACCGTTACCTGTCATAAGTAGTTTCGGAGTTACAGTTACTTGTCATAATTAGTATCTAAGTTACTCTGACTTGTCATAATTAGTATCGAAGTTACTGTTACCTGTCATATTAAGTATCGAAATTACAGTTACCTGCCATAATTTGTATCGAAATTACAGTTACTTGTCATAATTAGTAACGATGTTACAGTTACCTGTCATAAGTAGTTTCTATGTTACAGTTTCTTGATATAATTAGTATCGAAGTTACTGTTACCTGTCATAATTAGTAACGAAGTTACAGTTACCTGTCATAATTAGTATCGAAGTTACAGTCACCTGTCATAAGTAGTTTCGAAGTTAAGGTTTCTTGTCATAATTAGTATCGAAGTTACTGTTACTTGTCATAATTAGTATCGAAGTTACTGTTACCTCTCATAATTAGTAACGAAATTACAGTTACCTGACATAATTTGTATCGAAATTACAGTTACTTGTCATAATTAGTAACGAAGTTACAGTTACCTGTCATAATTAGTATCGAAGTTACAGTTACTTGTCATAATTAATATCGAAATTACAGTTACCTGCCATAATTTGTATCGAAATTACAGTTACTTGTCATAATTAGTAACGAAGTTACAGTTAACTGTCATAATTAGTAACGAAGTTACAGTTACCTGCCATAATTTTTATCAAAATTACAGCTACTTGTAATAATTAGTAACGAAGTTAGAGTTACTTGTCATAATTAGTATCGAAGTTACAGTTACCTGTCATAATTAGTATCGATGTTTCTGTTACCTGCCATAATTTGTATCGAAATTACAGTTACTTGTCATAATTAGTATCGAAATTACAGTAACCTGCCATAATTAGTATCGAAGTTACTGTTACCTGTCATAATTAGTATCGAAGTTACTGTTTTCTGTCATAATTAGTACCGAAGTTACTGTTACCTGTCATAATTAGTACCGAAGTTATAGTTACCTGCCATCATTTTTATCGAAATTACTGTTACTTGTCATAATTAGTAACGAAGTTAGAGTTACCTGTCATAATAAGTATCGAGGTTACAGTTTTCTGTCATAATTAGTATCGAAGTTACTGTTACCTGCCATAATTAGTATCGAAATTACAGTTACATGTCATAATTAGTAACGAAGTGACAGTTACCTGTCGTAATGAGAATCGAAGTTACTGTTACCTGTCATAATTAGTATCGAAGTTACAGTACCTGCCATAATTTTTTTATCAAAATTACAGTTACTTGTCATAATTAGTAACGAAGTTAGAGTTACTTGTCATAAATAGCATCGAAGTTACTGATACCTGTCCTAATTTATATCGAAATTACAGTTACCTGCCATAATTTGTATCGAAATTACAGTTACTTGTCATAATTAGTAACGCTGTTACAGTTACCTGTCATAAGTAGTTTCTATGTTACAGTTTCTTGATATAATTAGTATCGAAGTTACTGTTACCTGTCATAATTAGTAACGAAGTTACAGTTACCTGTCATAATTAGTATCGAAGTTACAGTTACCTGTCATAAGTAGTTTCGAAGTTACAGTTTCTTGTCATAATTAGTATCGAAGTTACTGTTACTTGTCATAATTAGTATCGAAGTTACTGTTACCTCTCATAATTAGTAACGAAATTACAGTTACCTGACATAATTTGTATCGAAATTACAGTTACTTGTCATAATTAGTAACGAAGTTACAGTTACCTGTCATAATTAGTATCGAAGTTACAGTTACTTGTCATAATTAGTATAGAAATTACAGTTACCTGCCATAATTTGTATCGAAATTACAGTTACTTGTCATAATTAGTAACGAAGTTACAGTTAACTGTCATAATTAGTAACGAAGTTACAGTTACCTGCCATAATTTTTATCAAAATTACAGCTACTTTTAATAATTAGTAACGAAGTTAGAGTTACTTGTCATAATTAGTATCGAAGTTACAGTTACCTGTCATAATTAGTATCGATGTTTCTGTTACCTGCCATAATTTGTATCGAAATTACAGTTACTTGTCATAATTAGTATCGAAATTACAGTAACCTGCCATAATTAGTATCGAAGTTACTGTTACCTGTCATAATAAGTATCGAGGTTACAGTTTTCTGTCATAATTAGTATCGAAATTGCTGTTACCTGCCATAATTAGTATCGAAGTTACTGTCACCAGTCATAATTAGTTTCGAAGTTACTGTTTTCTGTGATAATTAGTATCGATGTTACTGTTACCTGTCATAATTAGTATCGAAGTTATAGTTACCTGCCATCATATGTATCAAAATTACTGTTACTTGTCATAATTAATAACAAAGTTAGAGTTACCTGTCATAATTAGTATCGAAGTTACAGTTACCTGTCATAATTAGTATCGAAGTTACTGTTACCTGCCATAATTTGTATCGAAATTACACTTACTTGCCATAATTAGTAACGAAGTTACAGTTACCTGTCATATTTTGTATCGAAATAACAGTTACTTGTCATAATTAGTATCGAAGTTACAGTTACCTGTCATAATTAGTATCGAAGTTACTGATACCTGTCCTAATTTATATCGAAATTACAGTAACCTGCCATAATTTGTATCGAAAATACAGTTACTTGTCATAATTAGTAACGCTGTTACAGTTACCTGTCATAAGTAGTTTCGGAGTTACAGTTACTTGTCATAATTAGTATCGAAGTTACTCTGACTTGTCATAATTAGTATCGAAGTTACTGTTACCAGTCATATTTAGTATCGAAATTACAGTTACCTGCCATAATTTGTATCGAAATTACAGTTACTTGTCATAATTAGTAACGATGTTACAGTTACCTGTCATAAGTAGTTTCTATGTTACAGTTTCTTGATATAATTAGTATCGAAGTTACTGTTACCTGTCATAATTAGTAACGAAGTTACAGTTACCTGTCATAATTAGTATCGAAGTTACAGTTACCTGTCATAAGTAGTTTCGAAGTAACAGTTTCTTGTCATAATTAGTATCGAAGTTACTGTTACTTGTCATAATTAGTATCGAAGTTACTGTTACCTCTCATAATTAGTAACGAAATTACAATTACCTGACATAATTTGTATCGAAATTACAGTTACTTGTCATAATTAGTAACGAAGTTACAGTTACCTGTCATAATTAGTATCGAAGTTACAGTGACTTGTCATAATTAATATCGAAATTACAGTTACCTGCCATAATTTGTATCGAAATTACAGTTACTTGTCATAATTAGTAACGAAGTTACAGTTAACTGTCATAATTAGTAACGAAGTTACAGTTACCTGCCATAATTTTTATCAAAATTACAGCTACTTGTAATAATTAGTAACGAAGTTAGAGTTACTTGTCATAATTGGTATCGAAGTTACAGTTACCTGTCTTAAATAGTATCGATGTTTCTGTTACCTGCCATAATTTGTATCGAAATTACAGTTACTTGTCATAATTAGTATCGAAATTACAGTAACCTGCCATAATTAGTATCGAAGTTACTGTTACCTCTCATAATTAGTATCGAAGTTACTGTTTTCTGTCATAATTAGTATCGAAGTTACTGTTACCTGTCATAATTAGTATCGAAGTTATAGTTACCTGCCATCATTTTTATCGAAATTACTGTTAGTTGTCATAATTGGTAACGAAGTTACAGTTACCTCTCATAATAAGTATCGAGGTTACAGTTTTCTGTCATAATTAGTATCGAAGTTACTGTTACCTGCCATAATTTGTATCGAAATTACAGTTACATGTCATAATTAGTAACGAAGTGACAGTTACCTGTCGTAATGAGAATCGAAGTTACTGTTACCTGTCATAATTAGTATCGACGTTACAGTACCTGCCATAATTTTTTATCAAAATTACAGTTACTTGTCATAATTAGTAACGAAGTTAGAGTTACTTGTCATAAATAGTATCGAAGTTACAGTTACCTGTCATAATTAGTATCGAAGTAACAGTTACTTGACATAATTAGTATCGAATTCACAGATACCTGCCATAATTTGTATCGAAATTACAGTTATTTGTCATAATTAGTAAAGATGTTACAGTTACCTGTCATAATTAGTTTCGAAGATACAGTAACTTGTCATAATTAGTATCGAAGTTACTGTTACCTGTCATAATTAGTAACGAAGTTACAGTTACCTGTCATAATTAGTATCGAAGTTACAGTTACCTGTCATAAGTAGTTTCGAAGTTACAGTTTCTTGTCATAATTAGTATCCAAGTTACTGTTACTTGTCATAATTAGTATCGAAGTTACTGTTACCTCTCATAATTAGTAACGAAATTACAGTTACCTGCCATAATTTGTATCGAAATTAGAGTTATTTGTCATAATTAGTAACGAAGTTACAGTTACCTGTCATAATTAGTTTCGAAGTTACAGTTACTTGTCATAATTAGTATCGAAATTACAGTTAACTGCCATAATTTGTATCGAAATTACAATTACTTGTCATAATTAGTAACGAAGTTACAGTTAACTGTCATAATTAGTATCGAAGTTACAGTTACCTGCCATAATTTTTATCAAAATTACAGCTACTTGTAATAATTAATAACGAAGTTAGAGTTACTTGTCATAATTAGTATCGAAGTTACAGTTACCTGTCATAATTAGTATCGATGTTTCTGTTACCTGCCGTAATTTGTATCGAAATTACAGTTATTTGTCATAATTAGTATCGAAATTACAGTAACCTGCCATAATTAGTATCGAAGTTACTGTTACCTGTCATAATTAGTATCGAAGTTACTGTTTTCTGTCATAATTAGTATCGAGGTTACTGTTACCTGTCATAATTAGCATCGAAGTTATAGTTACCTGCCATCATTTGTATCGAAATTACTGTATCTTGTCATAATTAGTAACAAAGTTACAGTTACCTGTCATAATAAGTATCGAGGTTACAGTTTTCTGTCATAATTTGTATCGAAGTTACTGTTACCTGCCATAATTTGTATCGAAATTACAGTTACATGACATAATTAGTAACGAAGTTACAGTTACCTGTCGCAATGAGAATCGAAGTTACTGTTACCTGTCATAATTAGTACCGAAGTTACAGTACCTGCCATAATTTTTTATCAAAATTACAGTTACTTGTCATAATTAGTAACGAAGTTAGAGTTACTTGTCATAAATAGTATCGAAGTTACAGTTACCTGTCATAATTAGTATCGAAGTAACAGTTACTTGACATAATTAGTATCGAATTCACAGATACCTGCCATAATTTGTATCGAAATTACAGTTATTTGTCATAATTAGTAAAGATGTTACAGTTACCTGTCATAATTAGTTTCGAAGTTACAGTTACTTGTCGTAATTAGTATCGAAGTAACTGTTACTTGTCATAATTAGTATCGATGTTACTGTTACCTGTCATAATTAGTGTCGAAGTTACAGTTACCTGCCATAATTTGTATCGAAAATACAGTTACTTGTCATAATTTGTAACGAAGTTACAGTTTCCTGTCATAATTAGTATCGAAGTTACAGTTACTTGTCATAATTAGTATCGATGTTACTGTTACCTGTCATAATTAGTATCGAAGTTACATTTAACTGCCGTAATTTGTATCTAAATTACAGTTACTAGTCATAATTAGTAACGAAGTTACACTTAACTGTCATAATTAGTATCGAAGTTACAGTTACCTGCCATAATTAGTATCGAAGTTACTGTTACCTGTCATAATTAGTATCGAAGTGACTGTTTTCTGTCATAATTAGTATCGAAGTTACTGTTACCTGTCATAATAAGTATCGAAGTTACAGTTACCTGCCATCAATAGTATCGAAATTACGGTTACTTGTCATAATTAGTAACGAAGTTACAGTTACCTGTCATAATTAGTATCGAAGTTACAGTTACCTGTCATAATTAGTATCGAAGTTACTGTTACCAGCTATAATTTGTATCGAAATTACCGTTACTTGCCATAATTAGTAACGATGTTACAGTTACCTGTCATAATTTGTATCGAAATTACAGTTACTTGTCATAATTAGTATCGAAGATACAGATACCTGTCATAATTAGTATCGAAGTTACTGTTACCTGCCTTAATTAGTATCGAAATTAGAGTTACTTGTCATAATTAGTATCGAAATTACAGTTACCTGCCATAATTAGTATCGAAGTTACTGTCACCAGTCATATTTAGTATCGAAGTTACTGTTTTCTGTGATAATTAGTATCGAAGTTACTGTTACCTGTCATAATTAGTATCGAAGTTATAGTTACCTGCCATCATATGTATCAAAATTACTGTTGCTTGTCATAATTAATAACGAAGTTACAGTTACCTGTCATAATTAGTATCGAAGTTACAGATACCTGTCATAATTAGTATTGAAGTTACTGTTACCTGCCATAATTTGTATCGAAATTACAGTTACTTGCCATAATTAGTAACGAAGTTACAGTCACCTGTCATAATTTGTATCGAAATTACAGTTAATTGTCATAATTCGTATCGAAGTTACAGTACCTGCCATAATTTTTTATCAAAATTACAGTTACTTGTCATAATTAGTAACGAAGTTAGAGTTACTTGTCATAAATAGTATCGAAGTTACAGTTACCTGTCATAATTAGTACCGAAGTAACAGTTACTTGACATAATTAGTATCGAATTCACAGATACCTGCCATAATTTGTATGGAAATTACAGTTATTTGTCATAATTAGTAAAGTTGTTTCAGTTACCTGTCATAATTAGTTTCGAAGTTACAGTTACTTGTCATAATTAGTATCGAAGTAACTGTTAATTGTCATAATTAGTATCGATGTTACTGTTACCTGTCATAATTAGTGTCGAAGTTACAGTTACCTGCCATAATTTGTATCGAAAATACAGTTACTTGTCATAATTTGTAACGAAGTTACAGTTTCCTGTCATAATTAGTATCGAAGTTACTGTTACTTGTCATAATTAGTATCGATGTTACTGTTACCTGTCATAATTAGTATCGAAGTTACATTTAACTGCCATAATTTGTATCTAAATTACAGTTACTTGTCATAATTAGTAACGAAGTTACACTTAACTGTCATAATTAGTATCGAAGTTACAGTTACCTGCCATAATTAGTATCGAAGTTACTGTTACCTGTCATAATTAGTATCGAAGTTACTGTTTTCTGTCATAATTAGTATCGAAGTTACTGTTACCTGTCATAATAAGTATCGAAGTTACAGTTACCTGCCATCATTAGTATCGAAATTACGGTTACTTGTCATAATTAGTAACGAAGTTACAGTTACCTGTCATAATTAGTATCGAAGTTACAGTTACTTGTCATAATTAGTATCGAAGTAACTGTTACCAGCTATAATTTGTATCGAAATTACAGTTACTTGCCATAATTATTAACGAAGTTACAGTTACCTGCCATAATTTGTATCGAAATTACAGTTACTTGTCATAATTAGTATCGAAGATACAGATACCTGTCATAATTAGTATCGAAGTTACTGTTACCTGCCATAATTAGTATCGAAATTAGAGTTACTTGTCATAATTAGTATCGAAATTACAGTTACCTGCAAAAATTAGTATCGAAGTTACTGTTTTCTGTGATAATAAGTATCGAAGTTACTGTTGCCTGTCATAATTAGTATCGAAGTTATAGTTACCTGCCATCATATGTATCAAAATTACTGTTACTTGTCATAATTAATAACGAAGTTACAGTTACCTGTCATAATTAGTATCGAAGTAACAGTTACCTGTCATAATTAGTATCGAAGTTACTGTTACCTGCCATAATTTGTATCGAAATTACAGTTACTTGCCATAATTAGTAACGAAGTTACAGTCACCTGTCATAATTTGTATCGAAATTACAGTTAATTGTCATAATTCGTATCGATGTTACAGTACCTGCCATACTTTTTTATCAAAACTACAGTTACTTGTCATAATTAGTAACGAAGTTAGAGTTACTTGTCATAATTAGTACTGAAATTACAGTTACCTGTCATAATTAGTATCGAAGTTACAGTTACTTGTCATAATTAGTATAGAAGATAGTGTTACCTGCCATAATTTGTATCGAAATTACAGTTACTTGTCATAATTTGTAACGAAGTTACACTTACCTGTCATAATTAGCATCGAAGTTACAGTTACTTGTCATAATTAGTATCGAAGTTACTGTTACCTGTCATAATTAGTATCGAAGTTAGAGTTACCTGCCATTATTTTGTATCGAAATTACAGTTACTTGTCATAATTAGTAACGAAGTTACAGTTAACTGTCATAATTAGTATCGAAGTTGCAGTTACCTGCCACAATTAGTATCGAAGTTACTCTTACCTGTCATAATTAGTATCGAAGTTACTGTTTTCTGTCATAATTAGTATCGAAGTTACTGTTACGTGTCATAATTAGTATCGGAGTTACAGTTACCAGCCATCATTTGTATCGAAATTACAGTTACTTGTCATAATTAGTAACGAAGTTAAAGTTACCTGTCATAATTAGTATCGAAGTTACAGTTTCTTGTCATATCTAGTATCGAAGTTACTGTTTCCTGTCAAAATTAGTATCGAAGTTACAGTTACCTGCCATAATTTGTATCGAAATTACAGTTACTTGTCATAATTAGTAACGATGTTACAGTTACCTGTCATAAGTAGTTTCTAAGTTACAGTTTCTTGTCATAATTAGTATCGAAGTAACTGTTACCTGTCAAAATTAGTAACGAAGTTACAGTTACCTGTCATAATTAGTATCGAAGTTACAGTTACCTGTCATAACTAGTTTCGAAGTTACAGTTTCTTGTCATAATTAGTATCGAAATTACTGTTATTTGTCATAATTAGTATCGAAGTTACTGTTACCTCTCATAATTATTAACGAAATTACAGTTACCTGCCATAATTTGTATCGAAATTACAGTTACTTGGCATAATTAGTAACGAAGTTACAGTTACCTGTCATAATTAGTATCGAAGTTACAGTTACTTGTCATAATTAGTATCGAAATTACAGTTACCTGCCATAATTTTTATTGAAATTACAGTTACTTGTCATAATTAGTAACGAAGTTACAGTTAACTGTCATAATTAGTATCGAAGTTACAGTTACCTGCCATAATTTTTATCAAAATTACAGCCACTTGTAATAATTAGTAACGAAGTTAGAGTTACATGTCATAATTAGTATCGAAGTTACAGTTACCTGTCATAATTAGTATCGATGTTTCTGTTACCTGCCATAATTTGTATCGAAATTAAAGTTACTTGTCATAATTAGTATCGAAATTACAGTAACCTGCCATAATTAGTATCGAAGTTACTGTTACCTGTCATAATTAGTATCGAAGTTACTGTTTTCTGTCATAATTAGTATCGAAGTTACTGTTACCTGTCATAATTAGTATCGAAGTTATAGTTACCTGCCATCATTTGTATCGAAATTACTGTTACTTGTCATAATTAGTAACGAAGTTACAGTTACCTGTCATAATAAGTATCGAGGTTACAGTTTTCTGTCATAATTAGTATCGAAGTTACTGTTACCTGCCATAATTTGTATCGAAATTACAGTTACATGTCATAATTAGTAACGAAGTTACAGTAACCTGTCGTAATGAGAATCGAAGCTACTGTTACCTGTCATAATTAGTATCGAAGTTACAGTACCTGCCATAATTTTTTATCAAAATTACAGTTACTTGTCATAATTAGTAACGAAGTTAGAGTTACTTGTCATAATTAGTATCGATGTTACAGTTACCTGTCATAATTAGTATCGAAGTTACAGTTACTTGACATAATTAGTATCGAATTTACAGATACCTGCCATAATTTGTATCGAAATTACAGTTATTTGTCATAATTAGTAAAGATGTTACAGTTACCTGTCATAATTAGTTTCGAAGTTACAGTTACTTGTCATAATTAGTATCGAAGTAACAGTTACTTGTCATAATTAGTATCGATGTTACTGTTACCTGTCATAATTAGTGTCGAAGTTACAGTTACCTGCCATAATTTGTATCGAAAATACAGTTACTTGTCATAATTTGTAACGAAGTTACAGTTTCCTGTCATAATTAGTATCGAAGTTACAGTTACTTGTCATAATTATTATCGAAGTTACTGTTACCTGTCATAATTAGTATCGAAGTTACATTTAACTGCCATAATTAGTATCTAAATTACAGTTACTTGTCATAATTAGTAACGAAGATACACTTAACTGTCATAATTAGTATCGAAGTTACAGTTACCTGCCATAATTAGTATCGAAGTTACTGTTACCTGTCATAATTAGTATCGAAGTTACTGTTTTCTGTCATAATTAGTATCGAAGTTACTGTTACCTGTCATAATAAGTATCGAAGTTACAGATACCTGCCATCATTAGTATCGAAATTACAGTTACTTGTCATAATTAGTAACGAAGTTACAGTTACCTGTCATAATTAGTATCGAAGTTACAGTTACCTGTCATAATTAGTATCGAAGTTACTGTTACCAGCTATAATTTGTATCGAAATTACAGGTACTTGCCATAATTAGTAACGAAGTTACAGTTACCTGTCATAATTTGTAGCGAAATTACAGTTACTTGTCATAATTAGTATTGAAGTTACAGTTACCTGTCATAATTAGTATCGAAGTTACTGTTACCTGCCATAATTTGTATCGAAATTAGAGTTACTTGTCATAATTAGTATCGAATTTACTGTTTTCTGTGATAATTAGTACCGACGTTACTGTTACCTGTCATAATTAGTATCGAAGTTATAGTTACCTGCCATCATATGTATCAAAATTACTGTTACTTGTCATAATTAATAACGAAGTTACAGTTACCTGTCATAATTAGTATCGAAGTTACAGTTACCTGTCATAATTAGTATCGAAGTTACTGTTACCTGCCATAATTTGTATCGAAATTACAGTTTCTTGCCATAATTAGTAACGAAGTTACAGTTACCTGTCATAATTTGTATCGAAATTACAGTTACTTGTCATAATTAGTATCGAAGTTACAGTTACCTGTCATAATTAGTATCGAAGTTACTGTTACCTGTCCTAATTTGTATCGAAATTACAGTTACCTGCCATAATTTGTATCGAAATTACACTTACTTGTCATAATTAGTATCGAAGTTACTCTGATTTGTCATAATTAGTATCGAAGTTACTGTTACCTGTCATATTTAGTATCGAAATTACAGTTACCTGCCATAATTTGTATCGACATTACAGTTACTTGTCATAATTAGTAACGATGTTACAGTTACCTGTCAAAAGTAGCTTCTAAGTTACAGTTTCTTGTCATAATTAGTATCGAAGTTACTGTTACCTGTCATAATTGGTAACGATGTTACAGTTACCTGTCATAATTAGTATCGAAGTTACAGTTACCTGTAATAAGTAGTTTCGAAGTTACAGTTTCTTGTCATAATTAGTATCGAAGTTACTGTTACTTGTCATAATTAGTATCGAAGTTACTGTTACCTCTCATAATTAGTAACGAAATTACAGTTACCTGCCATAATTTGTATCGAAATTACAGTTTCTTGTCATAATTAGTAACGAAGTTTCAGTTACCTGCCATAATTAGTATCGAAGTTACAGTTACTTGTCATAATTAGTATCGAAATTACAGTTACCTGCCATAATTTGTATCGAAATTACAGTTACTTGTCATAATTAGTAACGAAGTTACAGTTAACTGTCATAATTAGTATCGAAGTTACAGTTACCTGCCATAATTTTTATCAAAATTACAGCTACTTGTTATAATTAGTAACGAAGTTAGAGTTACTTGTCATAATTAGTATCGAAGTTACAGTTACCTGTCATAATTAGTATCGATGTTTCTGTTACCTGCCATAATTTGTATCGAAATTACAGTTACTTGTCATAATTAGTATCGAAATTACAGTAACCTGCCATAATTAGTATCGAAGTTACTTTTACCTGTCATAATTAGTATCGAAGTTACTGTTTTCTGTCATAATTAGTATCGAAGTTACTGTTACCTGTCATAATTAGTATCGAAGTTATAGTTACCTGCCATCATTTGTATCGAAATTACTGTTACTTGTCATAATTAGTAACGAAGTTACAGTTACCTGTCATAATAAGTATCGAGGTTACAGTTTTCTGTCATAATTAGTATCGAAGTTACTGTTACCTGCCATAATTTGTATCGAAATTACAGTTACATGTCATAATTAGTAACGAAGTTACAGTTACCTGTCGTAATGAGAATCGAAGTTACTGTTACCTGTCATAATTAGTATGGAAGTTACAGTACCTGCCATAATTTTTTTTCAAAATAACAGTTACTTGTCATAATTAGTAACGAAGTTAGAGTTACTTGTCATAAATAGTATCGAAGTTACAGTTACCTGTCATACTTAGTATCGAAGTAACAGTTACTTGACATAATTAGTATCGAATTCACAGATACCTGCCATAATTTGTATCGAAATTACAGTTATTAGTCATAATTAGTAAAGATGTTACAGTTACCTGTCATAATTAGTTTCGAAGTTACAGTTACTTCTCATAATTAGTATCGAAGTAACTGTTACTTGTCATAATTAGTACCGATGTTACTGTTACCTGTCATAATTAGTGTCGAAGTTACAGTTACCTGCCATAATTTGTATCGAAAATACAGTTACTTGTCATAATTTGTAACGAAGTTACAGTTTCCTGTCATAATTAGTATCGAAGTTACAGTTACTTGTCATAATTAGTATCGAAGTTACTATTACCTGTCATAATTAGTATCGAAGTTACATTTAACTGCCATAATTTGTATATAAATTACAGTTACTTGTCATAATTAGTAACGAAGTTACACTTAACTGTCATAATTAGTATCGAAGTTACAGTTACCTGCCATAATTACTATCGAAGTTACTGTTACCTGTCATAATTAGTATCGAAGTTACTGTTTTCTGGCATAATTAGTATCGAAGTTACTGTTACCTGTCATAATAAGTATCGAAGTTACAGTTACCTGCCATCATTAGTATCGAAATTACAGTTACTTGTCATAATTAGTAACGAAGTTACAGTTACCTGTCATAATTAGTATCGAAGTTACAGTTACCTGTCATAATTAGTATCGAAGTTACTGTTACCAGCTATAATTTGTATCGAAATTACAGGTACTTGCCATAATTAGTAACGAAGTTACAGTTACCTGTCATAATTTGTATCGAAATTACAGTTACTTGTCATAATTAGTATTGAAGTTACAGTTACCTGTCATAATAAGTATCGAAGTTACTGTTACCTGCCATAATTTGTATCGAAATTAGAGTTACTTGTAATAATTAGTATCGAAATTACTGTTACCTGCCATAATTAGTATCGAAGTTACTGTCACCAGTCATAATTAGTATCGAAGTTACTGTTTTCTGTGATAATTAGTATCGAAGTTACTGTTACCTGTCATAATTAGTATCGAAGTTATAGTTACCTGCCATCATATGTATCAAAATTACTGTTACTTGTCATAATTAGTAACGAAGTTACAGTTACCTGTCATAATTAGTATCGAAGTTACAGTTACCTGTCATAATTAGTATCGAAGTTACTGTTACCAGCTATAATTTGTATCGAAATTACAGGTACTTGCCATAATTAGTAACGAAGTTACAGTTACCTGTCATAATTTGTAGCGAAATTACAGTTACTTGTCATAATTAGTATTGAAGTTACAGTTACCTGTCATAATTAGTATCGAAGTTACTGTTACCTGCCATAATTTGTATCGAAATTAGAGTTACTTGTCATAATTAGTATCGAATTTACTGTTTTCTGTGATAATTAGTACCGACGTTACTGTTACCTGTCATAATTAGTATCGAAGTTATAGTTACCTGCCATCATATGTATCAAAATTACTGTTACTTGTCATAATTAATAACGAAGTTACAGTTACCTGTCATAATTAGTATCGAAGTTACAGTTACCTGTCATAATTAGTATCGAAGTTACTGTTACCTGCCATAATTTGTATCGAAATTACAGTTTCTTGCCATAATTAGTAACGAAGTTACAGTTACCTGTCATAATTTGTATCGAAATTACAGTTACTTGTCATAATTAGTATCGAAGTTACAGTTACCTGTCATAATTAGTATCGAAGTTACTGTTACCTGTCCTAATTTGTATCGAAATTACAGTTACCTGCCATAATTTGTATCGAAATTACACTTACTTGTCATAATTAGTATCGAAGTTACTCTGATTTGTCATAATTAGTATCGAAGTTACTGTTACCTGTCATATTTAGTATCGAAATTACAGTTACCTGCCATAATTTGTATCGACATTACAGTTACTTGTCATAATTAGTAACGATGTTACAGTTACCTGTCAAAAGTAGCTTCTAAGTTACAGTTTCTTGTCATAATTAGTATCGAAGTTACTGTTACCTGTCATAATTAGTAACGATGTTACAGTTACCTGTCATAATTAGTATCGAAGTTACAGTTACCTGTAATAAGTAGTTTCGAAGTTACAGTTTCTTGTCATAATTAGTATCGAAGTTACTGTTACTTGTCATAATTAGTATCGAAGTTACTGTTACCTCTCATAATTAGTAACGAAATTACAGTTACCTGCCATAATTTGTATCGAAATTACAGTTTCTTGTCATAATTAGTAACGAAGTTTCAGTTACCTGCCATAATTAGTATCGAAGTTACAGTTACTTGTCATAATTAGTATCGAAATTACAGTTACCTGCCATAATTTGTATCGAAATTACAGTTACTTGTCATAATTAGTAACGAAGTTACAGTTAACTGTCATAATTAGTATCGAAGTTACAGTTACCTGCCATAATTTTTATCAAAATTACAGCTACTTGTTATAATTAGTAACGAAGTTAGAGTTACTTGTCATAATTAGTATCGAAGTTACAGTTACCTGTCATAATTAGTATCGATGTTTCTGTTACCTGCCATAATTTGTATCGAAATTACAGTTACTTGTCATAATTAGTATCGAAATTACAGTAACCTGCCATAATTAGTATCGAAGTTACTTTTACCTGTCATAATTAGTATCGAAGTTACTGTTTTCTGTCATAATTAGTATCGAAGTTACTGTTACCTGTCATAATTAGTATCGAAGTTATAGTTACCTGCCATCATTTGTATCGAAATTACTGTTACTTGTCATAATTAGTAACGAAGTTACAGTTACCTGTCATAATAAGTATCGAGGTTACAGTTTTCTGTCATAATTAGTATCGAAGTTACTGTTACCTGCCATAATTTGTATCGAAATTACAGTTACATGTCATAATTAGTAACGAAGTTACAGTTACCTGTCGTAATGAGAATCGAAGTTACTGTTACCTGTCATAATTAGTATGGAAGTTACAGTACCTGCCATAATTTTTTTTCAAAATAACAGTTACTTGTCATAATTAGTAACGAAGTTAGAGTTACTTGTCATAAATAGTATCGAAGTTACAGTTACCTGTCATACTTAGTATCGAAGTAACAGTTACTTGACATAATTAGTATCGAATTCACAGATACCTGCCATAATTTGTATCGAAATTACAGTTATTAGTCATAATTAGTAAAGATGTTACAGTTACCTGTCATAATTAGTTTCGAAGTTACAGTTACTTCTCATAATTAGTATCGAAGTAACTGTTACTTGTCATAATTAGTACCGATGTTACTGTTACCTGTCATAATTAGTGTCGAAGTTACAGTTACCTGCCATAATTTGTATCGAAAATACAGTTACTTGTCATAATTTGTAACGAAGTTACAGTTTCCTGTCATAATTAGTATCGAAGTTACAGTTACTTGTCATAATTAGTATCGAAGTTACTATTACCTGTCATAATTAGTATCGAAGTTACATTTAACTGCCATAATTTGTATATAAATTACAGTTACTTGTCATAATTAGTAACGAAGTTACACTTAACTGTCATAATTAGTATCGAAGTTACAGTTACCTGCCATAATTACTATCGAAGTTACTGTTACCTGTCATAATAAGTATCGAAGTTACAGTTACCTGCCATCATTAGTATCGAAATTACAGTTACTTGTCATAATTAGTAACGAAGTTACAGTTACCTGTCATAATTAGTATCGAAGTTACAGTTACCTGTCATAATTAGTATCGAAGTTACTGTTACCAGCTATAATTTGTATCGAAATTACAGGTACTTGCCATAATTAGTAACGAAGTTACAGTTACCTGTCATAATTTGTATCGAAATTACAGTTACTTGTCATAATTAGTATTGAAGTTACAGTTACCTGTCATAATAAGTATCGAAGTTACTGTTACCTGCCATAATTTGTATCGAAATTAGAGTTACTTGTAATAATTAGTATCGAAATTACTGTTACCTGCCATAATTAGTATCGAAGTTACTGTCACCAGTCATAATTAGTATCGAAGTTACTGTTTTCTGTGATAATTAGTATCGAAGTTACTGTTACCTGTCATAATTAGTATCGAAGTTATAGTTACCTGCCATCATATGTATCAAAATTACTGTTACTTGTCATAATTAATAACGAAGTTACAGTTACCTGTCATAATTAGTATCGAAGTTACAGTTACCTGTCATAATTAGTATCGAAGTTACTGTTACCTGCCATAATTTGTATCGAAATTACAGTTTCTTGCCATAATTAGTAACGAAGTTACAGTTACCTGTCATAATTTGTATCGAAATTACAGTTACTTGTCATAATTAGTATCGAAGTTACAGTTACCTGTCATAATTAGTATCGAAGTTACTGTTACCTGTCCTAATTTGTATCGAAATTACAGTTACCTGCCATAATTTGTATCGAAATTACACTTACTTGTCATAATTAGTATCGAAGTTACTCTTACTTGTCATAATTAGTATCGAAGTTACTGTTACCTGTCATATTTAGTATCGAAATTACAGTTACCTGCCATAATTTGTATCGAAATTACAGTTACTTGTCATAATTAGTAACGATGTTACAGTTACCTGTCAAAAGTAGCTTCTAGGTTACAGTTTCTTGTCATAATAAGTATCGAAGTTACTGTCACCTGTCATAATTAGTAACGATGTTACAGTTACCTGTCATAATTAGTATCGAAGTTACAGTTACCTGTAATAAGTAGTTTCGAAGTTACAGTTTCTTGTCATAATTAGTATCGAAGTTACTGTTACTTGTCATAATTAGTATCGAAGTTACTGTTACCTCTCATAATTAGTAACGAAATTACAGTTACCTGCCATAATTTGTATCGAAATTACAGTTTCTTGTCATAATTAGTAACGAAGTTACAGTTACCTGTCATAATTAGTATCGAAGTTACAGTTACTTGTCATAATTAGTATCGAAATTACAGTTACCTGCCATAATTTGTATCGAAATTACAGTTACTTGTCATAATTAGTAACGAAGTTACAGTTAACTGTCATAATTAGTATCGAAGTAACAGTTACCTGCCATAATTTTTATCAAAATTACAGCTACTTGTAATAATTAGTAACGAAGGTTACTTGTCATAATTAGTATCGAAGTTACAGTTACCTGTCATAATTAGTATCGATGTTTCTGTTACCTGCCATAATTTGTATCGAAATTACAGTTACTTGTCATAATTAGTATCGAAATTACAGTAACCTGCCATAATTAGTATCGAAGTTACTGTTACCTGTCATAATTAGTATCGAAGTTACTGTTTTCTGTCATAATTAGTATCGAAGTTACTGTTACCTGTCATAATTAGTATCGAAGTTATAGTTACCTGCCATCATTTGTATCGAAATTACTGTTACTTGTCATAATTAGTAACGAAGTTACAGTTACCTGTCATAATAAGTATCGAGGTTACAGTTTTCTGTCATAATTAGTATCGACGTTACTGTTACCTGCTATAATTTGTATCGAAATTACAGTTACATGTCATAATTAGTAACGAAGTTACAGTTACCTGTCGTAATGAGAATCGAAGTTACTGTTACCTGTCATAATTAGTATGGAAGTTACAGTACCTGCCATAATTTTTTATCAAAATAACAGTTACTTGTCATAATTAGTAACGAAGTTAGAGTTACTTGTCATAAATAGTATCGAAGTTACAGTTACCTGTCATAATTAGTATCGAAGTAACAGTTACTTGACATAATTAGTATCGAATTCACAGATACCTGCCATAATTTGTATCGAAATTACAGTTATTTGTCATAATTAGTAAAGATGTTACAGTTACCTGTCATAATTAGTTTCGAAGTTACAGTTACTTCTCATAATTAGTATCGAAGTAACTGTTACTTGTCATAATTAGTACCGATGTTACTGTTACCTGTCATAATTAGTGTCGATGTTACAGTTACCTGCCATAATTTGTATCGAAAATACAGTTACTTGTCATAATTTGTAACAAAGTTACAGTTTCCTGTCATAATTGGTATCGAAGTTACAGTTACTTGTCATAATTAGTATCGAAGTTACTGTTACCTGTCATAATTAGTATCGAAGTTACATTTAACTGCCATAATTTGTATATAAATTACAGTTACTTGTCATAATTAGTAACGAAGTTACACTTAACTGTCATAATTAGTATCGAAGTTACAGTTACCTGCCATAATTATTATCGAAGTTACTGTTACCTGTCATAATTAGTATCGAAGTTACTGTTTTCTGTCATAATTAGTATCGAAGTTACTGTTACCTGTCATAATAAGTATCGAAGTTACAGTTACCTGCCATCTTTAGTATCGAAATTACGGTTACTTGTCATAATTAGTAACGAAGTTACAGTTACCTGACATAATTAGTATCGAAGTTACAGTTACCTGTCATAATTAGCATCGAAGATACTGTTACCAGCTATAATTTGTTTTGAAATTACAGTTACTTGCCATAATTAGTAACGAAGTTACAGTTACCTGTCATAATTTGTATCGAAATTACAGTTACTTGTCATAATTAGTATCGAAGATACAGATACCTGTCATAATTAGTATCGAAGTTACTGTTACCTGCCATAATTAGTATCGAAATTAGAGTTACTTGTCATAATTAGTATCGAAATTACAGTTACCTGCCATAATTAGTATCGAAGTTACTGTCACCAGTCATATTTAGTATCGAAGTTACTGTTTTCTGTGATAACTAGTATCGGAGTTACTGTTACCTGTCATAATTAGTATCGAAGTTATAGTTACCTGCCATCATATGTATCAAAATTACTGTTACTTGTCATAATTAATAACGAAGTTACAGTTACCTGTCATAATTAGTATCGAAGTTACAGTTACCTGTCATAATTAGTATCGAAGTTACTGTTACCTGCCATAATTTGTATCGAAATTACAGTTACTTGCCATAATTAGTAACGAAGTTACAGTCACCTGTCATAATTTGTATCGAAATTACAGTTAATTGTCATAATTCGTATCGAAGTTACAGTACCTGCCATAATTTTTTATCAAAATTACAGTTACTTGTCATAATTAGTAACGAAGTTAGAGTTACTTGTCATAATTAGCATCGAAGTTACAGTTACATGTCATAATTAGTATCGAAGTTACTGTTACCTGTCATATTTAGTATCGAAGTTAGAGTTACCTGCCATAATTTATATCGAAATTACATTTACTTGTCATAATTAGTACCGAAGTTACAGTTAACTGTCATAATTAGTATCGAAGTTGCAGTTACCTGCCATAATTAGTATCGAAGTTACTCTTACCTGTCATAATTAGTATCGAAGTTACTGTTTTCTGTCATAATTAGTATCGAAGTTACAGTTACGTGTCATAATTAGTATCGGAGTTACAGTTACCAGCCATCATTTGTATCGAAATTACAGTTACTTGTCATAATTAGTACCGAAGTTAAAGTTACCTGTCATAATTAGTATCGAAGTTACAGTTTCTTGTCATAATTAGTATCGAAGTTACAGTTTCCTCTCAAAATTAGTATCGAAGTTACAGTTACCTGCCATAATTTGTATCGAAATTACAGTTACTTGTCATAATTAGTAACGATGTTACAGTTACCTGTCATAAGTAGTTTCTAAGTTACAGTTTCTTGTCATAATTAGTATCGAAGTTACTGTTACCTGTCATAATTAGTAACGAAGTTACAGTTACCTGTCATAATAAGTAACGAGGTTACAGTTTTCTGTCATAATTAGTATCGAAGTTACTGTAACCTGCCATAAATTGTATCGAAATTACAGTTACATGTCATAATTAGTAACGAAGTTACAGTTACCTGTCCTAATGAGAATCGAAGTTACTGTTACCTATCATAATTAGTATCGAAGTTACAGTACCTGCCATAATTTTTTATCAAAATTACAGTTACTTGTCATAATTAGTAACGAAGTTAGAGTTACTTGTCATAATTAGTATCGAAGTTACATTTACCTGTCATAATTAGTATCGAAGTTACAGTTACTTGACATAATTAGTATCGAATTTACAGATACCTGCCATAATTTGTATCGAAATAACAGTTATTTGTCATAATTAGTAAAGATGTTACAGTTACCTGTCATAATTAGTTTCGAAGTTACAGTTACTTGTCATAATTAGTATCGAAGTATCTGTTACTTGTCATAATTAGTATCGACGTTACTGTTACCTGTCATAATTAGTGTCGAAGTTACAGTTACCTGCCATAATTTTTATCGAAAATACAGTTACTTGTCATAATTTGTAACGAAGTTACAGTCTCCTGTCATAATTAGTATCGAAGTTACAGTTACTTGTCATAATTAGTATCGAAGTTACTGTTACCTGTCATAATTAGTATCGAAGTTACATTTAACTGCCATAATTTGTATCTAAATTACAGTTACTTGTCATAATTAGTAACGAAGTTACACCTAACTGTCATAATTAGTATCGAAGTTACAGTTACCTGCCATAATTAGTATCGAAGTTACTGTTACCTGTCATAATTAGTATCGAAGTTACTGTTTTCTGTCATAATTAGTATCGAAGTTACAGTTACCTGTCATAATTAGTATCGAAGTTACTGTTACCTGCCATAATTTTTATCGAAATTACAGTTACTTGCCATAATTAGTAACGAAGTTAAAGTAACCTGTCATAATTAGTATCGAAGTTACTCTGACTTGTCATAATTAGTATCGAAGTTACTGTTACCTGTCATATTTAGTATCGAAATTACAGTTACCTGCCATAATTTGTATCGAAATTACAGTTATTTGTCATAATTAGTAAAGATGTTACAGTTACCTGTCATAATTAGTTTCGAAGTTACAGTTAGTTGTCATAATTAGTATCGAAGTAACTGTTACTTGTCATAATTAGTATCGATGTTACTGTTACCTGTCATAATTAGTGTCGAAGTTACAGTTACCTGCCATAATTTGTATCGAAAATACAGTTACTTGTCATAATTTGTAACGAAGTTACAGTTTCCTGTCATAATTAGTATCGATGTTACTGTTACCTGTCATAATTAGTATCGAAGTTACTGTTTTCTGTCATAATTAGTATCGAAGTTACTGTTACCTGTCATAATAAGTATCGAAGTTACAGTTACCTGCCATCATTAGTATCGAAATTACAGTTACTTGTCATAATTAGTAACGAAGTTACAGTTACCTGTCATAATTAGTATCGAAGTTACAGTTACCTGTCATAATTAGTATCGAAGTTACTGTTACCAGCTATAATTTGTATCGAAATTACAGGTACTTGCCATAATTAGTAACGAAGTTACAGTTACCTGTCATAATTTGTATCGAAATTACAGTTACTTGTCATAATTAGTATTGAAGTTACAGTTACCTGTCATAATTAGTATCGAAGTTACTGTTACCTGCCATAATTTGTATCGAAATTAGAGTTACTTGTCATAATTAGTATCGAAATTACTGTTACCTGCCATAATTAGTATCGAAGTTACTGTCACCAGTCATAATTAGTATCGAATTTACTGTTTTCTGTGATAATTAGTATCGAAGTTACTGTTACCTGTCATATTTAGTATCGAAGTTATAGTTACCTGCCATCATATGTATCAAAATTACTGTTACTTGTCATAATTAATAACGAAGTTACAGTTACCTGTCATAATTAGTATCGAAGTTACAGTTACCTGTCATAATTAGTATCGAAGTTACTGTTACCTGCCATAATTTGTATCGAAATTACAGTTTCTTGCCATAATTAGTAACGAAGTTACAGTTACCTGTCATAATTTGTATCGAAATTACAGTTACTTGTCATAATTAGTATCGAAGTTACAGTTACCTGTCATAATTAGTATCGAAGTTACTGTTACCTGTCCTAATTTGGATCGAAATTACAGTTACCTGCCATAATTTGTATCGAAATTACACTTACTTGTCATAATTAGTATCGAAGTTACTCTGATTTGTCATAATTAGTATCGAAGTTACTGTTTCCTGTCATATTTAGTATCGAATTTACAGTTACCTGCCATAATTTGTATCGAAATTACAGTTACTTGTCATAATTAGTAACGATGTTACAGTTACCTGTCAAAAATAGCTTCTAAGTTACAGTTTCTTGTCATAATTAGTATCGAAGTTACTGTTACCTGTCATAATTAGTAACGATGTTACAGGTACCTGTCATAATTAGTATCGAAGTTACAGTTACCTGTAATAAGTAGTTTCGAAGTTACAGTTTGTTGTCATAATTAGTATCGAAGTTACTGTTACTTGTCATAATTAGTATCGAAGTTACTGTTACCTCTCATAATTAGTAACGAAATTACAGTTACCTGCCATAATTTGTATCGAAATTACAGTTTCTTGTCATAATTAGTAACGAAGTTACAGTTACCTGTCATAATTAGTATCGAAGTTACAGTTACTTGTCATAATTAGTATCGAAATTACAGTTACCTGCCATAATTTGTATCGAAATTACAGTTACTTGTCATAATTAGTAACGAAGTTACAGTTAACTGTCATAATTAGTATCGAAGTTACAGTTACCTGCCATAATTTTTATCAAAATTACAGCTACTTGTAATAATTAGTAACGAAGTTAGAGTTACTTGTCATAATTAGTATCGAAGTTACAGTTACCTGTCATAATTAGTATCGATGTTTCTGTTACCTGCCATAATTTGTATCGAAATTACAGTTACTTGTCATAATTAGTATCGAAATTACAGTAACCTGCCATAATTAGTATCGAAGTTACTGTTACCTGTCATAATTAGTATCGAAGTTATAGTTACCTGCCATCATTTGTATCGAAATTACTGTTACTTGTCATAATTAGTAACGAAGTTACAGTTACCTGTCATAATAAGTATCGAGGTTACAGTTTTCTGTCATAATTAGTATCGAAGTTACTGTTACCTGCCATAATTTGTATCGAAATTACAGTTACATGTCATAATTAGTAACGAAGTTACAGTTACCTGTCGTAATGAGAATCGAAGTTACTGTTACCTGTCATAAATAGTATGGAAGTTACAGTACCTGCCATAATTTTTTATCAAAATAACAGTTACTTGTCATAATTAGTAACGAAGTTAGAGTTCCTTGTCATAAATAGTATCGAAGTTACAGTTACCTGTCATAATTAGAATCGAAGTAACAGTTACTTGACATAATTAGTATCGAATTCACAGATACCTGCCATAATTTGTATCGAAATTACAGTTATTTGTCATAATTAGTAAAGATGTTACAGTTACCTGTCATAATTAGTTTCGAAGTTACAGTTACTCTCATAATTAGTATCGAAGTAACTGTTACTTGTCATAATTAGTACCGATGTTACTGTTACCTGTCATAATTAGTGTCGAAGTTACAGTTACCTGCCATAATTTGTATCGAAAATACAGTTACTTGTCATAATTTGTAACGAAGTTACAGTTTCCTGTCATAATTAGCATCGAAGTTACAGTTACTTGTCATAATTAGTATCGAAGTTACTATTACCTGTCATAATTAGTATCGAAGTTACATTTAACTGCCATAATTTGTATATAAATTACAGTTACTTGTCATAATTAGTAACGAAGTTACACTTAACTGTCATAATTAGTATCGAAGTTACAGTTACCTGCCATAATTACTATCGAAGTTACTGTTACCTGTCATAATTAGTATCGAAGTTACATTTAACTGCCATAATTTGTATATAAATTACAGTTACTTGTCATAATTAGTAACGAAGTTACAGTTACCTGTCATAATTAGTATCGAAGTTACAGTTACCTGTCATATTTAGTATCGAAGTTACTGTTACCAGCTATAATTTGTATCGAAATTACAGGTACTTGCCATAATTAGTAACGAAGTTACAGTTACCTGTCATAATTTGTATCGAAATTACAGTTACATGTCATAATTAGTATTGAAGTTACAGTTACCTGTCATAATTAGTATCGAAGTTACTGTTACCTGCCATAATTTGTATCGAAATTAGAGTTACTTGTCATAATTAGTATCGAAATTACTGTTACCTGCCATAATTAGTATCGAAGTTACTGTCACCAGTCATAATTAGTATCGAAGTTACTGTTTTCTGTGATAATTAGTATCGAAGTTACAGTTACCTGTCATAATTAGTATCGAAGTTATAGTTACCTGCCATCATATGTATCAAAATTACTGTTACTTGTCATAATTAATAACGAAGTTACAGTTACCTGTCATAATTAGTATCGAAGTTACAGTTACCTGTCATAATTAGTATCGAAGTTACTGTTACCTGCCATAATTTGTATCGAAATTACAGTTTCTTGCCATAATTAGTAACGAAGTTACAGTTACCTGTCATAATTTGTATCGAAATTACAGTTACTTGTCATAATTAGTATCGAAATTACAGTTACCTGTCATAATTAGTATCGAAGTTACTGTTACCTGTCCTAATTTGTATCGAAATTACAGTTACCTGCCAAAATTTGCATCGAAATTACACTTACTTGTCATAATTAGTATCGAAGTTACTCTGACTTGTCATAATTAGTATCGAAGATACTGTTACCTGTCATATTTAGTATCGAAATTACAGTTACCTGCCATAATTTGTATCGAAATTACAGTTACTTGTCATAATTAGTAACGATGTTACAGTTACCTGTCAAAAGTAGCTTCTAAGTTACAGTTTCTTGTCATAATTAGTATCGAAGTTACTGTTACCTGTCATAATTAGTAACGATGTTACAGTTACCTGTCATAATTAGTATCGAAGTTACAGTTACCTGTAATAAGTAGTTTCGAAGTTACAGTTTCTTGTCATAATTAGTATCGAAGTTACTGATACTTGTCATAATTAGTATCGAAGTTACTGTTACCTCTCATAATTAGTAACGAAATTAAAGTTACCTGCCATAATTTGTATCGAAATTACAGTTTCTTGTCATAATTAGTAACGAAGTTACAGTTACCTGTCATAATTAGTATCGAAGTTACAGTTACTTGTCATAATTAGTATCAAAATTACAGTTACCTGCCATAATTTGTATCGAAATTACAGTTACTTGTCATAATTAGTAACGAAGTTACAGTTAACTGTCATAATTAGTATCGAAGTTACAGTTACCTGCCATAATTTTTATCAAAATTACAGCTACTTGTAATAATTAGTAACGAAGTTAGAGTTACATGTCATTATTAGTATCGAAGTTACAGTTACCTGTCATAATTAGTATCGATGTTTCTGTTACCTGCCATAATTTGTATCGAAATTACAGTTACTTGTCATAATTAGTATCGAAGTTACAGTTACCTGTAATAAGTAGTTTCGAAGTTACAGTTTCTTGTCATAATTAGTATCGAAGTTACTGTTTTCTGTCATAATTAGTATCGAAGTTACTGTTACCTGTCATAATTAGTATCGAAGTTATAGTTACCTGCCATCATTTGTATCGAAATTACTGTTACTTGTCATAATTAGTAACGAAGTTACAGTTACCTGTCATAATAAGTATCGAGGTTACAGTTTTCTGTCATAATTAGTATCGAAGTTACTGTTACCTGCTATAATTTGTATCGAAATTACAGTTACATATTCATAATTAGTAACGAAGTTACAGTTACCTGTCGTAATGAGAATCGAAGTTACTGTTACCTGTCATAATTAGTATGGAAGTTACAGTACCTGCCATAATTTTTTATCAAAATAACAGTTACTTGTCATAATTAGTAACGAAGTTAGAGTTACTTGTCATAAATAGTATCGAAGTTACAGTTACCTGTCATAATTAGTATCGAAGTAACAGTTACTTGACATAATTAGTATCGAATTCACAGATACCTGCCATAATTTGTATCGAAATTACAGTTATTTGTCATAATTAGTAAAGATGTTACAGTTACCTGTCATAATTAGTTTCGAAGTTACAGTTACTTCTCATAATTAGTATCGAAGTAACTGTTACTTGTCATAATTAGTACCGATGTTACTGTTACCTGTCATAATTAGTGTCGAAGTTACAGTTACCTGCCATAATTTGTATCGAATATACAGTTACTTGTCATAATTTGTAACGAAGTTACAGTTTCCTGTCATAATTAGTATCGAAGTTACAGTTACTTGTCATAATTAGTATCGAAGTTACTGTTACCTGTCATAATTAGTATCGAAGTTACATTTAACTGCCATAATTTGTATGTAAATTACAGTTACTTGTCATAATTAGTAACGAAGTTACACTTAACTGTCATAATTAGTATCGAAGTTACAGTAACCTGCCATAATTATTATCGAAGTTACTGTTACCTGTCATAATTAGTATCGAAGTTACTGTTTTCTGTCATAATTAGTATCGAAGTTACTGTTACCTGTCATAATAAGTATCGAAGTTACAGTTACCTGCCATCATTAGTATCGAAATTACGGTTACTTGTCATAATTAGTAACGAAGTTACAGTTACCTGTCATAATTAGTATCGAAGTTACAGTTACCTGTCATAATTAGTATCGAAGTAACTGGTACCAGCTCTAATTTGTTTTGAAATTACAGTTACTTGCCATAATTAGTAATGAAGTTACAGTTACCTGTCATAATTTGTATCGAAATTACAGTTACTTGTCATAATTAGTATCGAAGATACAGATACCTGTCATAATTAGTATCGAAGTTACTTTTAATTGCCATAATTAGTATCGAAATTATAGTTACTTGTCATAATTAGTATCGAAATTACAGTTACCTGCCATAATTAGTATCGAAGTTACTGTCACCAGTCATATTTAGTATCGAAGTTACTGTTTTCTGTGATAATTAGTATCGAAGTTACTGTTACCTGTCATAATTAGTATCGAAGTTACTGTTACCTGCCATAATTTGTATCGAAATTACAGTTACTTGCCATAATTAGTAACGAAGTTACAGTCACCTGTCATAACTTGTATCGAAATTACAGTTAATTGTCATAATTCGTATCGAAGTTACAGTACCTGCCATAATTTTTTATCAAAATTACAGTTACTTGTCATAATTAGTAACGAAGTTAGAGTTACTCGTCATAATTAGTATCGAAGTTACAGTTACCTTTCATAATTAGTATCGAAGTTACAGTTACTTGTCATAATTAGTATCGAAGTTACTGTTACCTGCCATAATTTGTATCGAAATTACAATTACTTGTCATAATTTGTAACGAAGTTACAGTTACCTGTCATAATTAGCATCGAAGTTACAGTTACTTGTCATAATTAGTATCGAAGTTACTGTTACCTGTCATATTTAGTATCGAAGTTAGAGTTACCTGCCATAATTTGTATCGAAATTACATTTACTTGTCATAATTAGTACCGAAGTTACAGTTAACTGTCATAATTAGTATCGAAGTTGCAGTTACCTGCAATAATTAGTATCGATGTTACTCTTACCTGTCATAATTAGTATCGAAGTTACTGTTTTCTGTCATAATTAGTATCGAAGTTACAGTTACGTGTCATAATTAGTATCGGAGTTACAGTTACCAGCCATCATTTGTATCGAAATTACATTTACTTGTCATAATTAGTAACGAAGTTAAAGTTACCTGTCATAATTAGTATCGAAGTTACAGTTTCTTGTCATAATTAGTATAGAAGTTACAGTTTCCTGTCAAAATTAGTATCGAAGTTACAGTTACCTGCCACAATTTGTATCGAAATTACAGTTACTTGTCATAATTAGTAACGATGTTACAGTTACCTGTCATAAGTAGTTTCTAAGTTACAGTTTCTTGTCATAATTAGTATCGAAGTTACTGTTACCTGTCATAATTAGTAACGAAGTTACAGTTACCTGTCATAATTAGTATCGAAGTTACAGTTACCTGTCATAAGTAGTTTCGAAGTTACAGTTTCTTGTCATAATTAGTATCGAAGTTACTGTTACTTGTCATAATTAGTATCGAAGTTACTGTTACCCCTCATAATTAGTAACGAAATTCCAGTTACCTGCCATAATTTGTATCGAAATTACAGTTACTTGTCATAATTAGTAACGAAGTTACAGTTACCTGTCATAATTAGTATCGAAGTTACAGTTACTCTTCATAATTAGTATCGAAATTACAGTTACCTGCCATAATTTTTATCAAAATTACAGCTACTGGTAATAATTAGTAACGAAGTTAGGGTTACTTGTCATAATTAGTATCGAAGTTACAGTTACCTGTCATAATTAGTATCGATGTTTCTGTTACTTGCCATAATTTGTATCGGAATTACAGTTACTTGTCATAATTAGTATCGAAATTACAGTAACCTGCCATAATTAGTATCGAAGTTACTGTTACCTGTCATAATTAGTATCGAAGTTACTGTTTTCTGTCATAATTAGTATCGAAGTTACTGTTACCTGTCATAATTAGTATCGAAGTTATAGTTACCTGCCATCATTTGTATCGAAATTTCTGTTACTTGTCATAATTAGTAACGAAGTTACAGTTACCTGTCATAATAAGTATCGAGGTTACAGTTTTCTGTCATAATTAGTATCGAAGTTACTGTTACCTGCCATAATTTGTATCGAAATTACAGTTACATGTCATATTTAGTAACGAAGTTACAGTTACCTGTCCTAATGAGAATCGAAGTTACTGTTACCTATCATAATTAGTATCGAAGTTACAGTACCTGCCATAATTTTTTATCAAAATTACAGTTACTTGTCATAATTAGTAACGAAGTTAGAGTTACTTGTCATAATTAGTATCGAGGTTACATTTACCTGTCATAATTAGTATCGAAGTTACAGTTACTTGACATAATTAGTATCGAATTTACAGATACCTGCCATAATTTGTATCGAAATAACAGTTATTTGTCATAATTAGTAAAGATATTACAGTTACCTGTCATAATTAGTTTCGATGTTACAGTTACTTGTCATAATTAGTATCGAAGTAACTGTTACTTGTCATAATTAGTATCGACGTTACTGTTACCTGTCATAATTAGTGTCGAAGTTACAGTTACCTGCCATAATTTGTATCGAAAATACAGTTACTTGTCATAATTTGTAACGAAGTTACAGTTTCCTGTCATAATTAGTATCGAAGTTACAGTTACTTGTCATAATTAGTATCGAAGTTACTGTTACCTGTTATAATTCGTATCGAAGTAACAGTACCTGCCATAATTTTTATCAAAATTACAGTTATTTGTCATAATTAGTAACGAAGTTAGAGTTACTTGTCATAATTAGTATCGAAGTTACAGTTAACTGTCATAATTAGTATCGAAGTTACAGTTACTTGTCATAATTAGTATCGAAGTTACTGTTACCTGCCATAATTTGTATCGAAAATACAATTACTTGTCATAATTTGTAACGAAGTTACAGTTACCTGTCATAATTAGCATCGAAGTTACAGTTACTTGTCATAATTAGTATCGAAGTTACTGTTACCTGTCATAATTAGTATCGAAGTTAGAGTTACCTGCCATAATTTGTATCGAAATTACATTTACTTGTCATAATTAGTACCGAAGTTACAGTTAACTGTCATAATTAGTATCGATGTTGCAGTTACCTGCCATAATTAGTATCGAATTTACTCTTACCTGTCATAATTAGTATCGAAGTTACTGTTTTCTGTCATAATTAGTATCGAAGTTACAGTTACGTGTCATAATTAATATCGGAGTTACAGTTACCAGCCATCATTTGTATCGAAATTACAGTTACTTGTCATAATTAGTAACGAAGTTAAAGTTACCTGTCATAATAAGTATCGAAGTTACAGTTTCTTGTCATAATTAGTATCGAAGTTACAGTTTCCTGTCAAAATTAGTATCGCAGTTACTGTTACCTGTCATAATTAGTAACGAAGTTACAGTTACCTGTCATAATAAGTATCGAGGTTTCAGTTTTCTGTCATAATTAGTATCGAAGTTACTGTTACCTGCCATAATTTGTATCGAAATTACAGTTACATGTCATAATTAGTAACGAAGTTACAGTTACCTGTCCTAATGAGAATCGAAGTTACTGTTACCTATCATAATTAGTATCGAAGTTACAGTACCTGCCATAATTTTTTATCTAAATTACAGTTACTTGTCATAATTACTAACGAAGTTAGAGTTACTTGTCAAAATTAGTATCGAAGTTACATTTACCTGTCATAATTAGTATCGAAGTTACAGTTACTTGACATAATTAGTATCGAATTTACAGATACCTGCCATAATTTGTATCGAAATAACAGTTATTTGTCATAATTAGTAAAGATGTTACAGTTACCTGTCATAATTAGTTTCGAAGTTACAGTTACTTGTCATAATTAGTATCGAAGTAACTGTTACTTGTCATAATTAGTATCGACGTTACTGTTACCTGTCATAATAAGTGTCGAAGTTACAGTTACCTGTCATAATTAGTATCGAAGTTACTGTTACCTGCCATAATTTGTATCGAAATTAGAGTTACTTGTCATAATTAGTATCGAAATTACTGTTACCTGCCATAATTAGTATCGAAGTTACTGTCACCAGTCATAATTAGTATCGAATTTACTGTTTTCTGTGATAATTAGTATCGAAGTTACTGTTACCTGTCATAATTAGTATCGAAGTTATAGTTACCTGCCATCATATGTATCAAAATTACTGTTACTTGTCATAATTAATAACGAAGTTACAGTTACCTGTCATAATTAGTATCGAAGTTACAGTTACCTGTCATAATTAGTATCGAAGTTACTGTTACCTGCCATAATTTGTATCGAAATTACAGTTTCTTGCCATAATTAGTAACGAAGTTACTGTTACCTCTCATAATTTGTATCGAAATTACAGTTACTTGTCATAATTAGTATCGAAGTTACAGTTACCTGTCATAATTAGTATCGAAGTTACTGTTACCTGTCCTAATTTGTATCGAAATTACAGTTACCTGCCATAATGTGTATCGAAATTACACTAACTTGTCATAATTAGTATCGAAGTTACTCTGATTTGTCATAATTAGTATCGAAGTTACTGTTACCTGTCATATTTAGTATCGAAATTACAGTTACCTGCCATAATTTGTATCGAAATAACAGTTACTTGTCATAATTAGTAACGATGTTACAGTTACCTGTCAAAAGAAGCTTCTAAGTTACAGTTTCTTGTCATAATTAGTATCGAAGTTACTGTTACCTGTCATAATTAGTAACGATGTTACAGTTACCTGTCATAATTAGTATCGAAGTTACAGTTACCTGTAATAAGTAGTTTCGAAGTTACAGTTTCTTGTCATAATTAGTATCGAAGTTACTGTTACTTGTCATAATTAGTATCGAAGTTACTGTTACCTCTCATAATTAGTAACGAAATTACAGTTACCTGCCATAATTTGTATCGAAATTACAGTTTCCTGTCATAATTAGTAACGAAGTTACAGTTACCTGTCATAATTAGTATCGAAGTTACAGTTACTTGTCATAATTAGTATCGAAATTACAGTTACCTGCCATAATTTGTATCGAAATTACAGTTACTTGTCATAATTAGTAACGAAGTTACAGTTAACTATCATAATTAGTATCGAAGTTACAGTTACCTGCCATAATTTTTATCAAAATTACAGCTACTTGTAATAATTAGTAACGAAGTTAGAGTTACTTGTCATAATTAGTATCGAAGTTACAGTTACCTGTCATAATTAGTATCGATGTTTCTGTTACCTGCCATAATTTGTATCGAAATTACAGTTACTTGTCATAATTAGTATCGAAATTACAGTAACCTGCCATAATTAGTATCGAAGTTACTGTTACCTGTCATAATTAGTATCGAAGTTTCTGTTTTCTGTCATAATTAGTATCGAAGTTACTGTTACCTGTCATAATTAGTATCGAAGTTATAGTTACCTGCCCTCATTTGTATCGAAATTACTGTTACTTGTCATAATTAGTAACGAAGTTACAGTTACCTGTCATAATAAGTATCGAGGTTACAGTTTTCTGTCATAATTAGTATCGAAGTTATTGTTACCTGCCATAATTTGTATCGAAATTACAGTTACATGTCATAATTAGTAACGAAGTTACAGTTACCTGTCGTAATGAGAATCGAAGTTACTGTTACCTGTCATACTTAGTATGGAAGTTACAGTACCTGCCATAATTTTTAATCAAAATAACAGTTACTTGTCATAATTAGTAACGAAGTTAGAGTTACTTGTCATAAATAGTATTGATGTTACAGTTACCTGTCATAATTAGTATCGAAGTAACAGTTACTTGACATAATTAGTATCGAATTCACAGATACCTGCCATAATTTGTATCGAAATTACAGTTATTTGTCATAATTAGTAATGATGTTACAGTTACCTGTCATAATTAGTTTCGAAGTTACAGTTACTTCTCATAATTAGTATCGAAGTAACTGTTACTTGTCATAATTAGTACCGATGTTACTGTTACCTGTCATAATTAGTGTCAAAGTTACAGTTACCTGCCATAATTTCTATCGAAAATACAGTTACTTGTCATAATTTGTAACGAAGTTACAGTTTCCTGTCATAATTAGTATCGAAGTTACAGTTACTTGTCATAATTAGTATCGAAGTTACTATTACCTGTCATAATTAGTATCGAAGTTACATTTAACTGCCATAATTTGTATATAAATTACAGTTACTTGTCATAATTAGTAACGAAGTTACACTTAACTGTCATAATTAGTATCGAAGTTACAGTTACCTGCCATAATTACTATCGAAGTTACTGTTACCTGTCATAATTAGTATCGAAGTTACTGTTTTCTGTCATAATTAGTATCGAAGTTACTGTTACCTGTCATAATAAGTATCGAAGTTACAGTTACCTGCCATCATTAGTATCGAAATTACGGTTACTTGTCATAATTAGTAACGAAGTTACAGTTACCTGTCATAATTAGTATCGAAGTTACAGTTACCTGTCATAATTAGTATCGAAGTAACTGGTACCAGCTCTAATTTGTTTTGAAATTACAGTTACTTGCCATAATTAGTAATGAAGTTACAGTTACCTGTCATAATTTGTATCGAAATTACAGTTACTTGTCATAATTAGTATCGAAGATACAGATACCTGTCATAATTAGTATCGAAGTTACTTTTAATTGCCATAATTAGTATCGAAATTATAGTTACTTGTCATAATTAGTATCGAAATTACAGTTACCTGCCATAATTAGTATCGAAGTTACTGTCACCAGTCATATTTAGTATCGAAGTTACTGTTTTCTGTGATAATTAGTATCGAAGTTACTGTTACCTGTCATAATTAGTATCGAAGTTACTGTTACCTGCCATAATTTGTATCGAAATTACAGTTACTTGCCATAATTAGTAACGAAGTTACAGTCACCTGTCATAACTTGTATCGAAATTACAGTTAATTGTCATAATTCGTATCGAAGTTACAGTACCTGCCATAATTTTTTATCAAAATTACAGTTACTTGTCATAATTAGTAACGAAGTTAGAGTTACTTGTCATAATTAGTATCGAAGTTACAGTTACCTTTCATAATTAGTATCGAAGTTACAGTTACTTGTCATAATTAGTATCGAAGTTACTGTTACCTGCCATAATTTGTATCGAAATTACAATTACTTGTCATAATTTGTAACGAAGTTACAGTTACCTGTCATAATTAGCATCGAAGTTACAGTTACTTGTCATAATTAGTATCGAAGTTACTGTTACCTGTCATATTTAGTATCGAAGTTAGAGTTACCTGCCATAATTTGTATCGAAATTACATTTACTTGTCATAATTAGTACCGAAGTTACAGTTAACTGTCATAATTAGTATCGAAGTTGCAGTTACCTGCAATAATTAGTATCGATGTTACTCTTACCTGTCATAATTAGTATCGAAGTTACTGTTTTCTGTCATAATTAGTATCGAAGTTACAGTTACGTGTCATAATTAGTATCGGAGTTACAGTTACCAGCCATCATTTGTATCGAAATTACATTTACTTGTCATAATTAGTAACGAAGTTAAAGTTACCTGTCATAATTAGTATCGAAGTTACAGTTTCTTGTCATAATTAGTATAGAAGTTACAGTTTCCTGTCAAAATTAGTATCGAAGTTACAGTTACCTGCCATAATTTGTATCGAAATTACAGTTACTTGTCATAATTAGTAACGATGTTACAGTTACCTGTCATAAGTAGTTTCTAAGTTACAGTTTCTTGTCATAATTAGTATCGAAGTTACTGTTACCTGTCATAATTAGTAACGAAGTTACAGTTACCTGTCATAATTAGTATCGAAGTTACAGTTACCTGTCATAAGTAGTTTCGAAGTTACAGTTTCTTGTCATAATTAGTATCGAAGTTACTGTTACTTGTCATAATTAGTATCGAAGTTACTGTTACCCCTCATAATTAGTAACGAAATTCCAGTTACCTGCCATAATTTGTATCGAAATTACAGTTACTTGTCATAATTAGTAACGAAGTTACAGTTACCTGTCATAATTAGTATCGAAGTTACAGTTACTCTTCATAATTAGTATCGAAATTACAGTTACCTGCCATAATTTGTATCGAAATTACAGTTACTTGTCATAATTAGTAACGAAGTTACAGTTAACTGCCATAATTAGTATCGAAGTTACAGTTACCTGCCATAATTTTTATCAAAATTACAGCTACTGGTAATAATTAGTAACGAAGTTAGGGTTACTTGTCATAATTAGTATCGAAGTTACAGTTACCTGTCATAATTAGTATCGATGTTTCTGTTACTTGCCATAATTTGTATCGGAATTACAGTTACTTGTCATAATTAGTATCGAAATTACAGTAACCTGCCATAATTAGTATCGAAGTTACTGTTACCTGTCATAATTAGTATCGAAGTTACTGTTTTCTGTCATAATTAGTATCGAAGTTACTGTTACCTGTCATAATTAGTATCGAAGTTATAGTTACCTGCCATCATTTGTATCGAAATTTCTGTTACTTGTCATAATTAGTAACGAAGTTACAGTTACCTGTCATAATAAGTATCGAGGTTACAGTTTTCTGTCATAATTAGTATCGAAGTTACTGTTACCTGCCATAATTTGTATCGAAATTACAGTTACATGTCATATTTAGTAACGAAGTTACAGTTACCTGTCCTAATGAGAATCGAAGTTACTGTTACCTATCATAATTAGTATCGAAGTTACAGTACCTGCCATAATTTTTTATCAAAATTACAGTTACTTGTCATAATTAGTAACGAAGTTAGAGTTACTTGTCATAATTAGTATCGAGGTTACATTTACCTGTCATAATTAGTATCGAAGTTACAGTTACTTGACATAATTAGTATCGAATTTACAGATACCTGCCATAATTTGTATCGAAATAACAGTTATTTGTCATAATTAGTAAAGATATTACAGTTACCTGTCATAATTAGTTTCGATGTTACAGTTACTTGTCATAATTAGTATCGAAGTAACTGTTACTTGTCATAATTAGTATCGACGTTACTGTTACCTGTCATAATTAGTGTCGAAGTTACAGTTACCTGCCATAATTTGTATCGAAAATACAGTTACTTGTCATAATTTGTAACGAAGTTACAGTTTCCTGTCATAATTAGTATCGAAGTTACAGTTACTTGTCATAATTAGTATCGAAGTTACTGTTACCTGTCATAATTCGTATCGAAGTAACAGTACCTGCCATAATTTTTATCAAAATTACAGTTATTTGTCATAATTAGTAACGAAGTTAGAGTTACTTGTCATAATTAGTATCGAAGTTACAGTTAACTGTCATAATTAGTATCGAAGTTACAGTTACTTGTCATAATTAGTATCGAAGTTACTGTTACCTGCCATAATTTGTATCGAAAATACAATTACTTGTCATAATTTGTAACGAAGTTACAGTTACCTGTCATAATTAGCATCGAAGTTACAGTTACTTGTCATAATTAGTATCGAAGTTACTGTTACCTGTCATAATTAGTATCGAAGTTAGAGTTACCTGCCATAATTTGTATCGAAATTACATTTACTTGTCATAATTAGTACCGAAGTTACAGTTAACTGTCATAATTAGTATCGATGTTGCAGTTACCTGCCATAATTAGTATCGAAGTTACTCTTACCTGTCATAATTAGTATCGAAGTTACTGTTTTCTGTCATAATTAGTATCGAAGTTACAGTTACGTGTCATAATTAATATCGGAGTTACAGTTACCAGCCATCATTTGTATCGAAATTACAGTTACTTGTCATAATTAGTAACGAAGTTAAAGTTACCTGTCATAATAAGTATCGAAGTTACAGTTTCTTGTCATAATTAGTATCGAAGTTACAGTTTCCTGTCAAAATTAGTATCGCAGTTACTGTTACCTGTCATAATTAGTAACGAAGTTACAGTTACCTGTCATAATAAGTATCGAGGTTTCAGTTTTCTGTCATAATTAGTATCGAAGTTACTGTTACCTGCCATAATTTGTATCGAAATTACAGTTACATGTCATAATTAGTAACGAAGTTACAGTTACCTGTCCTAATGAGAATCGAAGTTACTGTTACCTATCATAATTAGTATCGAAGTTACAGTACCTGCCATAATTTTTTATCAAAATTACAGTTACTTGTCATAATTACTAACGAAGTTAGAGTTACTTGTCAAAATTAGTATCGAAGTTACATTTACCTGTCATAATTAGTATCGAAGTTACAGTTACTTGACATAATTAGTATCGAATTTACAGATACCTGCCATAATTTGTATCGAAATAACAGTTATTTGTCATAATTAGTAAAGATGTTACAGTTACCTGTCATAATTAGTTTCGAAGTTACAGTTACTTGTCATAATTAGTATCGAAGTAACTGTTACTTGTCATAATTAGTATCGACGTTACTGTTACCTGTCATAATAAGTGTCGAAGTTACAGTTACCTGTCATAATTAGTATCGAAGTTACTGTTACCTGCCATAATTTGTATCGAAATTAGAGTTACTTGTCATAATTAGTATCGAAATTACTGTTACCTGCCATAATTAGTATCGAAGTTACTGTCACCAGTCATAATTAGTATCGAATTTACTGTTTTCTGTGATAATTAGTATCGAAGTTACTGTTACCTGTCATAATTAGTATCGAAGTTATAGTTACCTGCCATCATATGTATCAAAATTACTGTTACTTGTCATAATTAATAACGAAGTTACAGTTACCTGTCATAATTAGTATCGAAGTTACAGTTACCTGTCATAATTAGTATCGAAGTTACTGTTACCTGCCATAATTTGTATCGAAATTACAGTTTCTTGCCATAATTAGTAACGAAGTTACTGTTACCTCTCATAATTTGTATCGAAATTACAGTTACTTGTCATAATTAGTATCGAAGTTACAGTTACCTGTCATAATTAGTATCGAAGTTACTGTTACCTGTCCTAATTTGTATCGAAATTACAGTTACCTGCCATAATGTGTATCGAAATTACACTAACTTGTCATAATTAGTATCGAAGTTACTCTGATTTGTCATAATTAGTATCGAAGTTACTGTTACCTGTCATATTTAGTATCGAAATTACAGTTACCTGCCATAATTTGTATCGAAATAACAGTTACTTGTCATAATTAGTAACGATGTTACAGTTACCTGTCAAAAGAAGCTTCTAAGTTACAGTTTCTTGTCATAATTAGTATCGAAGTTACTGTTACCTGTCATAATTAGTAACGATGTTACAGTTACCTGTCATAATTAGTATCGAAGTTACAGTTACCTGTAATAAGTAGTTTCGAAGTTACAGTTTCTTGTCATAATTAGTATCGAAGTTACTGTTACTTGTCATAATTAGTATCGAAGTTACTGTTACCTCTCATAATTAGTAACGAAATTACAGTTACCTGCCATAATTTGTATCGAAATTACAGTTTCCTGTCATAATTAGTAACGAAGTTACAGTTACCTGTCATAATTAGTATCGAAGTTACAGTTACTTGTCATAATTAGTATCGAAATTACAGTTACCTGCCATAATTTGTATCGAAATTACAGTTACTTGTCATAATTAGTAACGAAGTTACAGTTAACTATCATAATTAGTATCGAAGTTACAGTTACCTGCCATAATTTTTATCAAAATTACAGCTACTTGTAATAATTAGTAACGAAGTTAGAGTTACTTGTCATAATTAGTATCGAAGTTACAGTTACCTGTCATAATTAGTATCGATGTTTCTGTTACCTGCCATAATTTGTATCGAAATTACAGTTACTTGTCATAATTAGTATCGAAATTACAGTAACCTGCCATAATTAGTATCGAAGTTACTGTTACCTGTCATAATTAGTATCGAAGTTTCTGTTTTCTGTCATAATTAGTATCGAAGTTACTGTTACCTGTCATAATTAGTATCGAAGTTATAGTTACCTGCCCTCATTTGTATCGAAATTACTGTTACTTGTCATAATTAGTAACGAAGTTACAGTTACCTGTCATAATAAGTATCGAGGTTACAGTTTTCTGTCATAATTAGTATCGAAGTTATTGTTACCTGCCATAATTTGTATCGAAATTACAGTTACATGTCATAATTAGTAACGAAGTTACAGTTACCTGTCGTAATGAGAATCGAAGTTACTGTTACCTGTCATACTTAGTATGGAAGTTACAGTACCTGCCATAATTTTTAATCAAAATAACAGTTACTTGTCATAATTAGTAACGAAGTTAGAGTTACTTGTCATAAATAGTATCGATGTTACAGTTACCTGTCATAATTAGTATCGAAGTAACAGTTACTTGACATAATTAGTATCGAATTCACAGATACCTGCCATAATTTGTATCGAAATTACAGTTATTTGTCATAATTAGTAATGATGTTACAGTTACCTGTCATAATTAGTTTCGAAGTTACAGTTACTTCTCATAATTAGTATCGAAGTAACTGTTACTTGTCATAATTAGTACCGATGTTACTGTTACCTGTCATAATTAGTGTCAAAGTTACAGTTACCTGCCATAATTTCTATCGAAAATACAGTTACTTGTCATAATTTGTAACGAAGTTACAGTTTCCTGTCATAATTAGTATCGAAGTTACAGTTACTTGTCATAATTAGTATCGAAGTTACTATTACCTGTCATAATTAGTATCGAAGTTACATTTAACTGCCATAATTTGTATATAAATTACAGTTACTTGTCATAATTAGTAACGAAGTTACACTTAACTGTCATAATTAGTATCGAAGTTACAGTTACCTGCCATAATTACTATCGAAGTTACTGTTACCTGTCATAATTAGTATCGAAGTTACTGTTTTCTGTCATAATTAGTATCGAAGTTACTGTTACCTGTCATAATAAGTATCGAAGTTACAGTTACCTGCCATCATTAGTATCGAAATTACAGTTACTCGTCATAATTAGTAACGAAGTTACAGTTACCTGTCATAATTAGTATCGAAGTTACAGTTACCTGTCATAATTAGTATCGAAGTTACTGTTACCAGCTATAATTTGTATCGAAATTACAGGTACTTGCCATAATTAGTAACGAAGTTACAGTTACCTGTCATAATTTGTATCGAAATTACTGTTACTTGTCATAATTAGTATTGAAGTTACAGTTACCTGTCATAATTAGTATCGAAGTTACTGTTACCTGCCATAATTTGTATCGAAATTAGAGTTACTTGTCATAATTAGTATCGAAATTACTGTTACCTGCCATAATTAGTATCGAAGTTACTGTCACCAGTCATAATTAGTATCGAAGTTACTGTTTTCTGTGATAATTAGTATCGAAGTTACTGTTACCTGTCATAATTAGTATCGAAGTTATAGTTATCTGCCATCATATGTATCAAAATTACTGTTACTTGTCATAATTAATAACGAAGTTACAGTTACCTGTCATAATTAGTATCGAAGTTACAGTTACCTGTCATAATTAGTATCGAAGTTACTGTTACCTGCCATAATTTGTATCGAAATTACAGTTTCTTGCCATAATTAGTAACGAAGTTACAGTTACCTGTCATAATTTGTATCGAAATTACAGTTACTTGTCATAATTAGTATCGAAGTTACAGTTACCTGTCATAATTAGTATCGAAGTTACTGTAACCTGTCCTAATTTGTATCGAAATTACAGTTACCTGCCATAATTTGTATCGAAATTACACTTACTTGTCATAATTAGTATCGTAGTTACTCTGACTTGTCATAATTAGTATCGAAGTTACTGTTACCTGTCATATTTAGTATCGAAATTACAGTTACCTGCCATAATTTGTATCGAAATTACAGTTACTTGTCATAATTAGTAACGATGTTACAGTTACCTGTCAAAAGTAGCTTCTAAGTTACAGTTTCTTGACATAATTAGTATCGAAGTTACTGTTACCTGTCATAATTAGTAACGATGTTACAGTTACCTGTCATAATTAGTATCGAAGTTACAGTTACCTGTAATAAGTAGTTTCGAAGTTACAGTTTCTTGTCATAATTAGTATCGAAGTTACTGTTACTTGTCATAATTAGTATCGAAGTTACTGTTACCTCTCATAATTAGTAACGAAATTACAGTTACCTGCCATAATTTGTATCGAAATTACAGTTTCTTGTCATAATTAGTAACGAAGTTACAGTTACCTGTCATAATTAGTATCGAAGTTACAGTTACTTGTCATAATTAGTATCGAAATTACAGTTACCTGCCATAATTTGTATCGAAATTACAGTTACTTGTCATAATTAGTAACGAAGTTACAGTTAACTGTCATAATTAGTATTGAAGTTACAGTTACCTGCCATAATTTTTATCAAAATTACAGCTACTTGTAATAATTAGTAACGAAGTTAGAGTTACTTGTCATAATTAGTATCGAAGTTACAGTTACCTGTCATAATTAGTATCGATGTTTCTGTTACCTGCCATAATTTGTATCGAAATTACAGTTACTTGTCATAATTAGTATCGAAATTACAGTAACCTGCCATAATTAGTATCGAAGTTACTGTTACCTGTATTAATTAGTATCGAAGTTACTGTTTTCTGTCATAATTAGTATCGAAGTTACTGTTACCTGTCATAATTAGTATCGAAGTTATAGTTACCTGCCATCATTTGTATCGAAATTACTGTTACTTGTTATAATTAGTAACGAAGTTACAGTTACCTGTCATAATAAGTATCGAGGTTACAGTTTTCTGTCATAATTAGTATCGAAGTTACTGTTACCTGCCATAATTTGTATCGAAATTACAGTTACATGTCATAATTAGTAACGAAGTTACAGTTACCTGTCGTAATGAGAATCGAAGTTACTGTTACCTGTCATAATTAGTATGGATGTTACAGTACCTGCCATAATTTTTTATCAAAATAACAGTTACTTGTCATAATTAGTAACGAAGTTAGAGTTACTTGTCATAAATAGTATCGAAGTTACAGTTACCTGTCATAATTAGTATCGAAGTAAGTTACTTGACATAATTAGTATCGAATTCACAGATACCTGCCATAATTTGTATCGAAATTACAGTTATTTGTCATAATTAGTAAAGATGTTACAGTTACCTGTCATAATTAGTTTCGAAGTTACAGTTACTTCTCATAATTAGTATCGAAGTAACTGTTACTTGTCATAATTAGTACCGATGTTACTGTTACCTGTCATAATTAGTGTCGAAGTTACAGTTACCTGCCATAATTTGTATCGAAAATACAGTTACTTGTCATAATTTGTAACGAAGTTACAGTTTCCTGTCATAATTAGTATCGAAGTTACAGTTACTTGTCATAATTAGTATCGAAGTTACTATTACCTGTCATAATTAGTATCAAAGTTACATTTAACTGCCATAATTTGTATATAAATTACAGTTACTTGTCATAATTAGTAACGAAGTTACACTTAACTGTCATAATTAATATCGAAGTTACAGTTACCTGTCATAATTACTATCGAAGTTACTGTTACCTGTCATAATTAGTATCGAAGTTACTGTATTCTGTCATAATTAGTATCGAAGTTACTGTTACCTGTCATAATTAGTATCGAAGTTACTGTATTCTGTCATAATTAGTATCGAAGTTACTGTTACCTATCATAATTAGTATCGAAGTTACAGTACCTGCCACAATTTTTTTTATCAAAATTACAGTTACTTGTCATAATTAGTAACGAAGTTAGAGTTACTTGTCATAATTAGTATCGAAGTTACATTTACCTGTCATAATTAGTATCGAAGTTACAGTTACTTGACATAATTAGTATCGAATTTACAGATACCTGCCATAATTTGTATCGAAATAACAGTTATTTGTCATAATTAGTAAAGATGTTACAGTTACCAGTCATAATTAGTTTCGAAGTTACAGTTACCTGTCATAATTAGTATCGAAGTTACTGTTACCTGCCATAATTTGTATCGAAATTAGAGTTACTTGTCATAATTAGTATCGAAATTACTGTTACCTGCCATAATTAGTATCGAAGTAACTGTCACCAGTCATAATTAGTATCGAATTTACTGTTTTCTGTGATAATTAGTATCGAAGTTACTGTTACCTGTCATAATTAGTATCGAAGTTATAGTTACCTGCCATCATATGTATCAAAATTACTGTTACTTGTCATAATTAATAACGAAGTTACAGTTACCTGTCATAATTGGTATCGAAGTTACAGTTACCTGTCATAATTAGTATCGAAGTTACTGTTACCTGCCATAATTTGTATCGAAATTACAGTTTCTTGCCATAATTAGTAACGAAGTTGCAGTTACCTGTCATAATTTGTATCGAAATTACAGTTACTTGTCATAATTAGTATCGAAGTTACAGTTACCTCTCATAATTAGTATCGAAGTAACTGTTACCTGTCCTAATTTGTATCGAAATTACAGTTACCTGCCATAATTTGTATCGAAATTACACTTACTTGTCATAATTAGTATCGAAGTTACTCTGAATTGTCATAATTAGTATCGAAGTTACTGTTACCTGTCATATTTAGTATCGAAATTACAGTTACCTGCCATAATTTGTATCGAAATTATAGTTACTTGTCATAATTAGTAACGATGTTACAGTTACCTGTCAAAAGTTGCTTCTAAGTTACAGTTTCTTGTCATAATTAGTATCGAAGTTACTGTTACCTGTCATAATTAGTAACGATGTTACAGTTACCTGTCATAATTAGTATCGAAGTTACAGTTACCTGTAATAAGTAGTTTCGAAGTTACAGTTTCTTGTCATAATTAGTATCGAAGTTACTGTTACTTGTCATAATTAGTATCGAAGTTACTGTTACCTCTCATAATTAGTAACGAAATTACAGTTACCTGCCATAATTTGTATCGAAATTACAGTTTCTTGTCATAATTAGTAACGAAGTTACAGATACCTGTCATAATTAGTATCGAAGTTACAGTTACTTGTCATAATTAGTATCGAAATTACAGTTACCTGCCATAATTTGTATCGAAATTACAGTTACTTGTCATAATTAGTAACGAAGTTACAGTTAACTGTCATAATTAGTATCGAAGTTACAGTTACCTGCCATAATTTTTATCAAAATTACAGCTACTTGTAATAATTAGTAACGAAGTTAGAGTTACTTGTCATAATTAGTATCGAAGTTACAGTTACCTGTCATAATTAGTATCGATGTTTCTGTTACCTGCCATAATTTGTATCGAAATTACAGTTACTTGTCATAATTAGTATCAAAATTACAGTAACCTGCCATAATTAGTATCGAAGTTACTGTTACCTGTCATAATTAGTATCGAAGTTACTGTTTTCTGTCATAATTAGTATCGAAGTTACTGTTACCTGTCATAATTAGTAACGAAGTTATAGTTACCTGCCATCATTTGTATCGAAATTACTGTTACTTGTCATAATTAGTAACGAAGTTACAGTTACCTGTCATAATAAGTATCGAGGTTACAGTTTTCTGTCATAATTAGTATCGAAGTTACTGTTACCTGCTATAATTTGTATCGAAATTACAATTACATGTCATAATTAGTAACGAAGTTACAGTTACCTGTCGTAATGAGAATCGAAGTTACTGTTACCTGTCATAATTAGTATGGAAGTTACAGTACCTGCCATAATTTTTTATCAAAATAACAGTTACTTGTCATAATTAGTAACGAAGTTAGAGTTACTTGTCATAAATAGTATCGAAGTTACAGTTACCTGTCATAATTAGAATCGAAGTAACAGTTACTTGATATAATTAGTATCGAATTCACAGATACCTGCCATAATTTGTATCGAAATTACAGTTATTTGTCATAATTAGTAAAGATGTTACAGTTACCTGTCATAATTAGTTTCGAAGTTACAGTTACTTCTCATAATTAGTATCGAAGTAACTGTTACTTGTCATAATTAGTACCGATGTTACTGTTACCTGTCATAATTAGTGTCGAAGTTACAGTTACCTGCCATAATTTGTATCGAAAATACAGTTACTTGTCATAATTTGTAACGAAGTTACAGTTTCCTGTCATAATTAGTATCGAAGTTGCAGTTACTTGTCATAATTAGTATCGAAGTTACTGTTACCTGTCATAATTAGTATCGAAGTTACATTTAACTGCCATAATTTGTATATAAATTACAGTTACTTGTCATAATTAGTAACGAAGTTACACTTAACTGTCATAATCAGTATCGAAGTTACAGTTACCTGCCATAATTATTATCGAAGTTACTGTTACCTGTCATAATTAGTATCGAAGTTACTGTTTTCTGTCATAATTAGTATCGAAGTTACTGTTACCTGTCATAATAAGTATCGAAGTTACAGTTACCTGCCATCATTAGTATCGAAATTACGGTTACTTGTCATAATTAGTAACGAAGTTACAGTTACCTGTCATAATTAGTATCGAAGTTACAGTTACCTGTCATAATTAGTATCGAAGTTACTGTTACCAGCTATAATTTGTTTTGAAATTACAGTTACTTGCCTTAATTAGTAACGAAGTTACAGTTACCTGTCATAATTTGTATCGAAATTACAGTTACTTGTCATAATTAGTATCGAAGATACAGATACCTGTCATAATTAGTATCGAAGTTACTGTTACCTGCCATAATTAGTATCGAAATTAGAGTTACTTGTCATAATTAGTATCGAAATTACAGTTACCTGCCATAATTAGTATCGAAGTTACTGTCACCAGTCATATTTAGCATCGAAGTTACTGTTTTCTGTGATAATTAGTATCGAAGTTACTGTTACCTGTCATAATTAGTATCGAAGTTATAGTTACCTGTCATCATATGTATCAAAATTACTGTTACTTGTCATAATTAATAACGAAGTTACAGATACCTGTCATAATTAGTATCGAAGTTACAGTTACCTGTCATAATTAGTATCGAAGTTACTGTTACCTGTCATAATTTGTATCGAAATTACAGTTAATTGTCATAATTCGTATCGAAGTTAAAGTACCTGCCATAATTTTTTATCAAAATTACAGTTACTTGTCATTATTAGTAACGAAGTTAGAGTTACTTGTCATAAATAGTATCGAAGTTACAGTTACCTGTCATAATTAGTATCGAAGTTACAGTTACTTGTCATAATTAGTATCGAAGTTACTGTTACCTGTCATAATTAGCATCGAAGTTACAGTTACTTGTCATAATTAGTATCGAAGTTACTGTTACCTGTCATATTTAGTATCGAAGTTAGAGTTACTTGCCATAATTTGTATCGAAATTACATTTACTTGTCATAAATAGTACCGAAGTTACAGTTAACTGTCATAATTAGTATCGAAGTTGCAGTTACCTGCCATAATTAGTATCGAAGTTACTCTTACCTGTCATAATTAGTATCGAAGTTACTGTTTTCTGTCATAATTAGTATCGAAGTGACAGTTACGTGTCATAATTAGTATCGGAGTTACAGTTACCAGCCATCATTTGTATCGAAATTACAGTTACTTGTCATAATTAGTAACGAAGTTAAAGTTACCTGTCATAATTAGTATCGAAGTTACAGTTTCTTGTCATAATTAGTATCGAAGTTACAGTTTCCTGTCAAAATTAGTATCGAAGTTACAGTTACCTGCCATAATTTGTATCGAAATTACAGTTACTTGTCATAATTAGTAACGATGTTACAGTTACCTGTCATAAGTAGTTTCTATGTTACAGTTTCTTGTCATAATTAGTATCGAAGTTACTGTTACCTGTCATAATTAGTAACGAAGTTACAGTTACCTGTCATAATTAGTATCGAAGTTACAGTTACCTGTCATAAGTAGTTTCGAAGTTACAGTTTCTTGTCATAATTTGTATCGAAGTTACTGTTACTTGTCATAATTAGTATCGAAGTTACTGTTACCCCTCATAATTAGTAACGAAATTACAGTTACCTGCCATAATTTGTATCGAAATTACAGTTACTTGTCATAATTAGTAACGATGTTACAGTTACCTGTCATAATTAGTATCGAAGTTACAGTTACTTGTCATAATTAGTATCGAAATTACAGTTACCTGCCATAATTTGTATCGAAATTACAGTTACTTGTCATAATTAGTAACGAAGTTACAGTTAACTGTCATAATTAGTATCGAAGTTACAGTTACCTGCCATAATTTTTATCAAAATTACAGCTACTGGTAATAATTAGTAACGAAGTTAGGGTTACTTGTCATAATTAGTATCGAAGTTACAGTTACCTGTCATAATTAGTATCGATGATTCTGTTACTTGCCATAATTTGTATCGAAATTACAGTTACTTGTCATAATTAGTATCGAAATTACAGTAACCTGCCATAATTAGTATCGAAGTTACTGTTACCTGTCATAATGAGTATCGAAGTTACTGTTTTCTGTCATAATTAGTATCGAAGTTACTGTTACCTGTCATAATTAGTATCGAAGTTATAGTTACCTGCCATCATTTGTATCGAAATTTCTGTTACTTGTCATAATTAGTAACGAAGTTACAGCTACCTGTCATAATAAATATCGAGGTTACAGTTTTCTGTCATAATTAGTATCGAAGGTACTGTTACCTGCCATAATTTGTATCGAAATTACAGTTACATGTCATAATTAGTAACGAAGTTACAGTTACCTGTCCTAATGAGAATCGAAGTTACTGTTACCTATCATAATTAGTATCGAAGTTACAGTACCTGCCATAATTTTTTATCAAAATTACAGTTACTTGTCATAATTAGTAACGAAGTTAGAGTTACTTGTCATAATTAGTATCGAAGTTACATTTACCTGTCATAATTAGTATCGAAGTTACAGTTACTTGACATAATAAGTATCGAATTTACAGATACCTGCCATAATTTGTATCGAAATAACAGTTATTTGTCATATTAGTAAAGATGTTACAGTTACCTGTCATAATTAGTTTCGAAGTTACAGTTACTTGTCATAATTAGTATCGAAGTAACTGTTACTTGTCATAATTAGTATCGACGTTACTGTTACCTGTCATAATTAGTGTCGAAGTTACAGTTACCTGCCATAATTTGTATCGAAAATACAGTTACTTGTCATAATTTGTAACGAAGTTACAGTTTCCTGTCATAATTAGTATCGAAGTTACAGTTACTTGTCATAATTAGTATCGAAGTTACTGTTACCTGTCATAATTAGTATCGAAGTTACATTTAACTGCCATAATTTGTATCTAAATTACAGTTACTTGTCATAATTAGTAACGAAGTTACACTTTACTGTCATAATTAGTATCGAAGTTACAGTTACCTGCCATAATTAGTATCGAAGTTACTGTTACCTGTCATAATTAGTATCGAAGTTACTGTTTTCTGTCATAATTAGTATCGAAGTTACAGTTACCTGTCATAATTAGTATCGAAGTTACTGTTACCTGCCATAATTTGTATCGAAATTACAGTAACATGCCATAATTAGTAACGAAGTTACAGTTACCTGTCCTAATTTGTATCGAAATTACAGTTACTTGTCATAATTAGTATCGAAGTTACAGTTACCTGTCATAATTAGTATCGAAGTTACTGTTACCTGTCCTAATTTGTATAGAAATTACAGTTACCTGCCATAATTTGTATCGAAATTACAGTTACTTGTCATAATTAGTAACGATGTTACAGTTACCTGTCATAAGTAGTTTCGGAGTTACAGTTACTTGTCATAATTAGTATCGAAGTTACTCTGACTTGTCATAATTAGTATCGAAGTTACTGTTACCTGTCATATTTAGTATCGAAATTACAGTTACCTGCCATAATTTGTATCGAAATTACAGTTACTTGTCATAATTAGTAACGATGTTACAGTTACCTGTCAAAAGTAGCTTCTAAGTTACAGTTTCTTATCATAATTAATATCGAAGTTACTGTTACCTGTCATAATTAGTACCGTTGTTACTGTTTTCTGTCATAATTATTATCGAAGTTACTGTTACCTGTCATAATTAGTATCGAAGTTACAATTACCTGCCATAATTTGTATTGAAATTACATTTACATGTCATAATTAGTAACGAAGTTATTGTTACCTGCCATAATTAGTATCTAAATTACAGTTACAGGTCATAATTAGAAACGAAGTTACAGTTACCTGTCATAATTAGTATCGAAGTTACAGTTACCTGCCATAATTTGTATCGAAATTACAGTTACTTGTCCTAATTAGTAACGAAGTTACAGTTAACGGTCATTATTAGTATCGAAGTTACAGTTACCTGCCATAATTAGTATCGTAGTTACTGTTACCTGTCATAATTAATTTCGAAGTTACTGTTTTCTGTCATAATAAGTATCGAAGTTACTGTTACCTGTCATAATTAGTATCGAAGTTACAGTAACCTGCCATCATTTGTGTCGAAATTACAGTTACTTGTCATAATTTGTAACGAAGATACAGTTACCTGTCATAATTAGTATCGAAGTTACAGTTACCTGTCATAATTAGTATCGAAGTTACTGTTACCTGCCATAATTTGTATCGAAATTACAGTTACTTGCCATAATTAGTAACCAAGTTACAGTTACCTGTCATAATAAGTATCGAAGTTACTGTTACGTGTCATAATTTGAAACGAAAATACAGTTACTTGACATAATTAGTAACGAAGTTACAGTTACCTGTCATAATTAGTATCGTAGTTACTGTTACCTGTCATAATTAGTATCGAAGTTACAGTTACTTGTCATAATTAGTAACCAAGTTACAGTTACCTGTCATAATTAGTATCGAAGTTACTGTTACGTGTCATAATTGGTATCGAAGTTACAGTTACCTGCCATAATTTTTTATCAAAATTACAGTTACTTGTCATAATTAGTAACGAAGTTAGAGTTACTTGTCATAATTAGTATCGAAGTTACAGTTACTTGTCATAATTAGTATCGAAGTTACTGTAACCTGTCATAAATAGTATCGAAGTTACTGTTACCTGTCATAATTAGTATCGAAGTTACTGTTACCTGTCATAATAAGAATCGAAGTTACAGTTACCTGCCATCATTAGTATCGAAATTACAGTTACTTGTCATAATTAGTAACCAAGTTACAGTTACCTGTCATAATTAGTATCGAAGTTACAGTTACCTGTCATAAATAGTATCGAAGTTACTGTTACCAGCTATAATTTGTATCGAAATTACAGTTACTTGTCATAATTAGTATCGAAGTTACAGTTACCTGTCATAATTACTATCGAAGTTACTGTTACCTGCCATAATTTGTATCGAAATAAGAGTTACTTGTCATTATTAGTAACGAAGTTACAGTTACCTGTCATAATTTGTATCGAAATTACAGTTACTTGTCATAATTAGTATCGAAGTTACTCTGACTTGTCATAATTAGTATCGAAGTTACTGTTACCTGTCATATTTAGTATCGAAATAACAGTTACCTGCCATAATTTGTATCGAAATTACAGTTACTTGTCATAATTAGTAACGAAGTTACAGTCACCTGTCATAATTTTTATCGAAATTACAGTTACTTGTAATAATTACTATCGAAGATACAGATACCTGTCATAATTAGTATCGAAGTTACTGTTACCTGCCATAATTAGTATCGAAATTAGAGTTACTTGTCATAATTAGTATCGAAATTACAGTTACCTGCCATAATTAGTATCGAAGTTACTGTCACCAGTCATATTTAGTATCGAAGTTACTGTTTTCTGTGATAATTAGTATCGAAGTTACTGTTACCTGTCATAATTAGTATCGAAGTTATAGTCATTCATTTCCGTGTCCGATCATTTCCAGAATGTAGCAACTCCGATGGCCTTGTTGTTTGCCTCGATCAGGTCCTGGGTAGTGCAGGGTTGTTCTAGTAGTGGACAAATGAGCAGGTGGGCTGGCTCTTGTGTTGCTCCACACTCGCAGGACGTGTCTCCATCAGCTGGAAGGATACCCCATTTCTGCATGTTGGTCTTGCAACGAGGGACGCCCACCCTGAGACGATTAAGTGATTTCCAAACAGGGTAAGGCAGGTCATTTCCTGGGGCTAGCTCTTCCTTAACAGGGATATCCGGCGGCAGCTTGCTCTTCCACCTGGAGATGCGGTTAGATTCCGATGTTCCCTCCAGTGGTTGAGTTACCTGCCATCATATGTATCAAAATTACTGTTACTTGTCATAATTAATAACGAAGTTACAGTTACCTGTCATAATTAGTATCGAAGTTACAGTTACCTGTCATAATTAGTATCGAAGTTACTGTTAGCTGCCATAATTTGTATCGAAATTACAGTTACTTGCCATAATTAGTAACGAAGTTACAGTCACCTGTCATAATTTGTATCGAAATTACAGTTAATTGTCATAATTCGTATCGAAGTTACAGTACCTGCCATAATTTTTATCAAAATTACAGTTACTTGTCATAATTAGTAACGAAGTTAGAGTTACTTGTCATAATTAGTATCGAAGTTACCGTTACCTGTCATAATTAGTATCAAAGTTACAGTTACTTGTCATAATTAGTATCGAAGTTACTGTTACCTGCCATAATTTGTATCGAAATTACAGTTACTTGTCATAATTTGTAACGAAGTTACAGTTACCTGTCATAATTAGCATCGATGTTACAGTTACTTGTCATAATTAATATCGAAGTTACTGTTACCTGTCATAATTAGTATCGAAGTTGCAGTTACCTGCCATAATTAGTATCGAAGTTACTCTTACCTGTCATAATTAGTATCGAAGTTACTGTTTTCTGTCATAATTAGTATCGAAGTTACTGTTACGTGTCATAATTAGTATCGGTGTTACAGTTACCAGCCATCATTTGTATCGAAATTACAGTTACTTGTCATAATTAGTAACGAAGTTAGAGTTACTTGTCATAATTAGTATCGAAGTTACAGTTACCTGTTATTATTAGTATCGAAGTTACAGTTACTTGTCATAATTAGTATCGAAGTTACTGTTACCTGTCATAATTAGTATCGAAGTTACAGTTACTTGTCATAATTAGTATCGAAGTTACTGTTACCTGCCATAATTTGTATCGAAATTACAGTTACTTGTCATAATTAGTAACGAAGTTACAGTTAACTGTCATAATTAGTATCGAAGTTGCAGTTACCTGCCATAATTAGTATCGAAGTTACTCTTACCTGTCATAATTAGTATCGAAGTTACTGTTTTCTGTCATAATTAGTATCGAAGTTACTGTTACGTGTCATAATTAGTATCGGAGTTACAGTTACCAGCCATCATTTGTACCGAAATTACAGTTACTTGTCATAATTAGTATCGAAGTTACAGTTTCTTGTCATAATTAGTATCGAAGTTACTGTTTCCTGTCAAAATTAGTATCGAAGTTACAGTTACCTGCCATAATTTGTATCGAAATTACAGTTACTTGTCATAATTAGTAACGATGTTACAGTTACCTGTCATAAGTAGTTTCTAGGTTACAGTTTCTTGTCATAACTAGTATCGAAGTTACTGTTACCTGTGATAATTAGTTACGAAGTTACAGTTACCTGTCATAATTAGTATCGAAGTTACAGTTACCTGTCATAAGTAGTTTCGAAGTTACAGTTTCTTGTCATAATTAGTATCGAAGTTACTGTTACTTGTCATAATTAGTATCGAGGTTACTGTTACCTCTCATAATTAGTAACGAAATTACAGTTACCTGCCATAATTTGTATCGAAATTACAGTTACTTGCCATAATTAGTAACGAAGTTACAGTCACCTGTCATAATTTGTATCGAAATTACAGTTAATTGTCATAATTCGTATCGAAGTTACAGTACCTGCCATAATTTTTATCAAAATTACAGTTACTTGTCATAATTAGTAACGAAGTTAGAGTTACTTGTCATAATTAGTATCGAAGTTACCGTTACCTGTCATAATTAGTATCAAAGTTACAGTTACTTGTCATAATTAGTATCGAAGTTACTGTTACCTGCCATAATTTGTATCGAAATTACTGTTACTTGTCATAATTAGTAACGAAGTTACAGTTACCGGTCATAATAAGTATCGAGGTTACAGTTTTCTGTCATAATTAGTATCGAAGTTACTGTTACCTGCCATAATTTGTATCGAAATTACAGTTACATGTCATAATTAGTAACGAAGTTACAGTTACCTGTCGTAATGAGAATCGAAGTTACTGTTACCTGTCATAATTAGTATCGAAGTTACAGTACCTGCCATAATTTTTTTATCAAAATTACAGTTACTTGTCATAATTAGTAACGAAGTTAGAGTTACTTGTCATAATTAGTATCGAAGTTACAGTTACCTGCCATAATTAGTATCGAAGTTACAGTTACTTGACATAATTAGTATCGAATTTACAGATACCTGCCATAATTTGTATCGAAATTACAGTTACCTGTCATAATTAGTATCGAAGTTACAGTTACCTGTCATAATTAGTATCGAAGTTACTGTTACCTGTCCTAATTTGTATAGAAATTACAGTTACCTGCCATAATTTGTATCGAAATTACAGTTACTTGTCATAATTAGTAACGATGTTACAGTTACCTGTCATAAGTAGTTTCGGAGTTACAGTTACTTGTCATAATTAGTATCGAAGTTACTCTGACTTGTCATAATTAGTATCGAAGTTACTGTTACCTGTCATATTTAGTATCGAAATTACAGTTACCTGCCATAATTTGTATCGAAATTACAGTTACTTGTCATAATTAGTAACGAAGTTACTGTTACCTGTCATCATTAGTATCGAAGTTACAGTTACATGTCATAATTAGTATCGAAGTTACTGTTACCTGTCATAATTAGTATCGAAGTTTCAGTCACTTGCCATAATTTGTATCGAAATTACGGTTACTTGTCATAACTAGTAACGAAGTTACAGTTAACTGTCATAATTAGTATCGAAGTTACAGTTACCTGCCATAATTAGTATCGAAGTTACAGTTACCTGTCATAATTAGTAACGTTGTTACTGTTTTCTGTCATAATTATTATCGAAGTTACTGTTACCTGTCATAATTAGTATCGAAGTTACAATTACCTGCCATAATTTGTATCGAAATTACATTTACATGTCATAATTAGTAACGAATTTATAGTTACCTGCCATAATTAGTATCTAAATTACAGTTAAAGGTCATAATTAGAAACGAAGTTACAGTTACCTGTCATAATTAGTATCGAAGTTACAGTTACCTGCCATAATTTGTATGTAAATTACAGTTACTTGTCCTAATTAGTAACGAAGTTACAGTTAACGGTCATTATTAGTATCGAAGTTACAGTTACCTGCCATAATTAGTATCGAAGTTACTGTTACTTGTCATAATTAATTTCGAAGTTACTGTTTTCTGTCATAAAAAGTATCGAAGTTACTGTTACCTGTCATAATTAGTATCGAAGTTACAGTAACCTGCCATCATTTGTGTCGAAATTACAGTTAATTGTCATAATTAGTAACGAAGATACAGTTACCTGTCATAATTAGTAACGAAGTTACAGTTACCTGTCATAATTAGTATCGAAGTTACTGTTACCTGCCATAATTTGTATCGAAATTACAGTTACTTGCCATAATTAGTAACCAAGTTACAGTTACCTGTCATAATAAGTATCGAAGTTACTATTACGTGTCATAATTTGAATCGAAAATACAGTTACTTGACATAATTAGTAACGAAGTTACAGTTACCTGTCATAATTAGTATCGTAGATACTGTTACCTGTCATAATTAGTATCGAAGTTACAGTTACTTGTCATAATTAGTAACCAAGTTACAGTTACCTGTCATAATTAGTATCGAAGTTACTGTTACGTGTCATAATTAGTATCGATGTTACAGTTACCTGCCATAATTTTTTATCAAAATTACAGTTACTTGTCATAATTAGTAACGAAGTTAGAGTTACTTGTCATAATTAGTATCGAAGTTACAGTTACTTGTCATAATTAGTATCGAAGTTACTGTAACCTGTCATAAATAGTATCGAAGTTACTGTTACCTGTCATAATTAGTATCGAAGTTACTGTTACCTGTCATAATAAGTATCGAAGTTACAGTTACCTGCCATCATTAGTATCGAAATTACAGTTACTTGTCATAATTAGTAACGAAGTTACAGTTACCTGTCATAATTAGTATCGAAGTTACAGTTACCTGTCATAATTAGTATCGAAGTTACTGTTACCAGCTATAATTTGTATCGAAATTACAGTTACTTGCCATAATTAGTAACGAAGTTACAGTTACCTGTCATAATTTGTATCGAAATTACAGTTACTTGTCATAATTAGTATCGAAGTTACAGTTACCTGTCATAATTAGTATCGAAGTTACTGTTACCTGCCATAATTTGTATCGAAATAAGAGTTACTTGTCATTATTAGTATCGAAATTACAGTTACCTGCCATAATTAGTATCGAAGTTACTGTCACCAGTCATAATTAGTATCGAAGTTACTGTTTTCTGTGATAATTAGTATCGAAGTTACTGTTACCTGTCATAATTAGTATCGAAATTATAGTTACCTGCCATCATATGTATCAAAATTACTGTTACTTGTCATAATTAATAACGAAGTTACAGTTACCTGTCATAATTAGTATCGAAGTTACTGTTACCTGTCATATTTAGTATCGAAATAACAGTTACCTGCCATAATTTGTATCGAAATTAGAGTTACTTGTCATAATTAGTAACGAAGTTACAGTTACCTGTCATAATTTGTATCGAAATTACAGTTACTTGTCATAATTAGTATCGAAGATACAGATACCTGTCATAATTAGTATCGAAGTTACTGTTACCTGCCATAATTAGTATCGAAATTAGAGTTACTTGTCATAATTAGTATCGAAATTACAGTTACCTGCCATAATTAGTATCTAAGTTACTGTCACCAGTCATATTTAGTATCGAAGTTACTGTTTTCTGTGATAATTAGTATCGAAGTTACTGTTACCTGTCATAATTAGTATCGAAGTTATAGTTACCTGCCATCATATGTATCAAAATTACTGTTACTTGTCATAATTAATAACGAAGTTACAGTTACCTGTCATAATTAGTATCGAAGTTACAGTTACCTGTCATAATTAGTATCGAAGTTACTGTTAGCTGTCATAATTTGTATCGAAATTACAGTTAATTGTCATAATTCGTATCGAAGTTACAGTACCAGCCATAATTTTTTATCAAAATTACAGTTACTTGTCATAATTAGTAACGAAGTTAGAGTTACTTGTCATAATTAGTATCGAAGTTACAGTTACCTGTCATAATTAGTATCGAAGTTACAGTTACTTGTCATAATTAGTATCGAAGTTACTGTTACCTGCCATAATTTGTATCGAAATTACAGTTACTTGTCATAATTTGTAACGAAGTTACAGTTACCTGTCATAATTAGCATCGAAGTTACAGTTACTTGTCATAATTAGTATCGAAGTTACTGTTACCTGTCATAATTAGTATCGAAGTTGCAGTTACCTGCCATAATTAGTATCGAAGTTACTCTTACCTGTCATAATTAGTATCGAAGTTACTGTTTTCTGTCATAATTAGTATCGAAGTTACTGTTACGTGTCATAATTAGTATCGGAGTTACAGTTACCAGCCATCATTTGTATCGAAATTACAGTTACTTGTCATAATTAGTAACGAAGTTAAAGTTACCTGTCACAATTAGTATCGAAGTTACAGTTTCTTGTCATAATTAGTATCGAAGTTACTGTTTCCTGTCAAAATTAGTATCGAAGTTACAGTTACCTGCCATAATTTGTATCGAAATTACAGTTACTTGTCATAATTAGTAACGATGTTACAGTTACCTGTCATAAGTAGTTTCTAAGTTACAGTTTCTTGTCATAATTAGTATCGAAGTTACTGTTACCTGTCATAATTAGTAACGAAGTTACAGTTACCTGTCATAATTAGTATCGAAGTTACTGTTACGTGTCATAATTAGTATCGGAGTTACAGTTACCAGCCATCATTTGTATCGAAATTACAGTTACTTGTCATAATTAGTAACGAAGTTAGAGTTACTTGTCATAATTAGTATCGAAGTTACAGTTACCTGTCATAATTAGTATCGAAGTTACAGTTACTTGTCATAATTAGTATCGAAGTTACTGTTACCTGTCATAATTAGTATCGAAGTTACAGTTACTTGTCATAATTAGTATCGAAGTTACTGTTACCTGCCATAATTTGTATCGAAATTACAGTTACTTGTCATAATTAGTAACGAAGTTACAGTTAACTGTCATAATTAGTATCGAAGTTGCAGTTACCTGCCATAATTAGTATCGAAGTTACTCTTACCTGTCATAATTAGTATCGAAGTTACTGTTTTCTGTCATAATTAGTATCGAAGTTACTGTTACGTGTCATAATTAGTATCGGAGTTACAGTTACCAGCCATCATTTGTATCGAAATTACAGTTACTTGTCATAATTAGTAACGAAGTTAAAATTACCTGTCACAATTAGTATCGAAGTTGCAGTTTCTTGTCATAATTATTATCGAAGTTACTGTTTCCTGTCAAAATTAGTATCGAAGTTACAGTTACCTGCCATAATTTGTATCGAAATTACAGTTACTTGTCATAATTAATAACGATGTTACAGTTACCTGTCATAAGTAGTTTCGAAGTTACAGTTTCTTGTCATAATTAGTATCGAAGTTACTGTTACTTGTCATAATTAGTATCGAAGTTACTGTAACCTCTCATAATTAGTAACGAAATTACAGTTACCTGCCATAATTTGTATCGAAATTACAGTTACTTGTCCTAATTAGTAACAAAGTTACAGTTAACAGTCATAATTAGTATCGAAGTTACAGTTACCTGCCATAATTTTCATCAAAATTACAGCTACTTGTAATAATTAGTAACGAAGTTAGAGTTACTTGTCATAATTAGTATCGAAGTTACAGTTACCTGTCACAATTAGTATCGATGTTTCTGTTACCTACCATAATTTGTATCGAAATTACAGTTACTTGTCATAATTAGTATCGAAATTACAGTAACCTGCCATAATTAGTATCGAAGTTACTGTTACCTGTCATAATTAGTATCGAAGTTACTGTTACCTGCCATAATTTGTATCGAAATTAGAGTTACTTGTCATAATTAGTATCGAAATTACTGTTACCTGCCATAATTAGTATCGAAGTTACTGTCACCAGTCTTAATTAGTATCGAAGTTACTGTTTTCTGTGATAATTATTATCGAAATTACAGTTACTTGCCATAATTAGTAACGAAGTTACAGTTACCTGTCATAATTTGTATCGAAATTACAGTTGCTTGTCATAATTAGTATCGAAGTTACTGTTACCTGCCATAATTTGTATCGAAATTAGAGTTACTTGTCATAATTAGTATCGAAATTACTGTTACCTGCCATAATTAGTATCGATGTTGCTGTCACCAGTCATAATTAGTATCGATGTTACTGTTTTCTGTGATAATTAGTATCGAAGTTACTGTTACCTGTCATAATTAGTATCGAAGTTATAGTTACCTGCCATCATTTGTATCGAAATTACTGTTACTTGTCATAATTAGTAACGAAGTTACAGTTACCGGTCATAATAAGTATCGAGGTTACAGTTTTCTGTCATAATTATTATCGAAGTTACTGTTACCTGCCATAATTTGTATCGAAATTACAGTTACATGTCATAATTAGTAACGAAGTTACAGTTACCTGTCGTAATGAGAATCGAAGTTACTGTTACCTGTCATAATTAGTATCGAAGTTACAGTACCTGCCAAAATTTTTAATCAAAATGACAGTTACTTGTCATAATTAGTAACGAAGTTAGAGTCACTTGTCATAATTAGTATCGAAGTTACAGTTACCTGCCATAATTAGTATCGAAGTTACAGTTACTTGACATAATTAGTATCGAATTTACAGATACCTGCCATAATTTGTATCGAAAGTACAGTTATTTGTCATAATTAGTAAAGATGTTACAGTTACCTGTCATAATTAGTTTCGAAGTTACAGTTACTTGTCATAATTAGTATCGAAGTAACTGTAACTTGTCATAATTAGTATCGATGTTACTGTTACCTGTCATAATTAGTGTCGAAGTTACAGTTACCTGCCATAATTTGTATCGAAAATACAGTTACTTGTCATAATTTGTTACGAAGTTACAGTTTCCGGTCATAATTAGTATCGAAGTTACAGTTACTTGTCATAATTAGTATCGAAGTTACTGTTACCTGTCATAATTAGTATCGAAGTTACATTTAACTGCCATAATTTGTATCTAAATTACAGTTACTTGTCATAATTAGTAACGAAGTTACACTTAACTGTCATAATTAGTATCGAAGTTACAGTTACCTGCCATAATTAGTATCGAAGTTACTGTTACCTGTCATAATTAGTATCGAAGTTACTGTTTTCTGTCATAATTAGTATCGAAGTTACTGTTACCTGTCATAATAAGTATCGAAGTTACAGTTACCTGCCATCATTAGTATCGTAATTACAGTTACTTGTCATAATTAATAACGAAGTTACAGTTACCTGTCATAATTAGTATCGAAGTTACAGTTACCTGTCATAATTAGTATCGAAGATACTGTTACCTGCCATAATTTGTATCGAAATTAGAGTTACTTGTCATAATTAGTATCGAAATTACTGTTACCTGCCATAATTAGTATCGAAGTTACTGTCACCAATCTTAATTAGTATCGAAGTTACTGTTTTCTGTGATAATTAGTATCGAAATTACAGTTACTTGCCATAATTAGTAACGAAGTTACAGTTACCTGTCATAATTTGTATCGAAATTACAGTTGCTTGTCATAATTAGTATCGAAGTTACAGTTACCTGTCATAATTAGTATCGAAGTTACTGTTACCTGCCATAATTTGTATCGAAATTAGAGTTACTTGTGATAATTAGTATCGAAATTACTGTTACCTGCCATAATTAGTATCGAAGTTACTGTCACCAGTCATAATTAGTATCGAAGTTACTGTTTTCTGTGATAATTAGTATCGAAGTTACTGTTACCTGTCATAATTAGTATCGAAGTTATAGTTACCTGCCTTCATATGTATCAAAATTACTGTTACTTGTCATAATTAATAACGAAGTTACAGTTACCTGTCATAATTAGTATCGAAGTTACAGTTACCTGTCATAATTAGTATCGAAGTTACTGTTACCTGCCATAATTTGTATCGAAATTACAGTTACTTGCCATAATTAGTAACGAAGTTACAGTTACCTGTCATAATTTGTATCGAAATTACAGTTACTTGTCATAATAAGTATCGAAGTTACAGTTACCTGTCATAATTAGTATCGAAGTTACTGTTACCTGTCCTAATTTGTATCGAAATTACAGTTACCTGCCATAATTTGTATCGAAATTACAGTTACTTGTCATAATTAGTAACGATGTTACAGTTACCTGTCATAAGTAGTTTCGGAGTTACAGTTACTTGTCATAATTAGTATCGAAGTTACTCTGACTTGTCATTATTAGTATCGAAGTTACTGTTACCTGTCATATTTAGTATCGAAATTACAGTTACCTGCCATAATTTGTATCGAAATTACAGTTACTTGTCATAATTAGTAACGAAGTTACAGTTACCTGTCATCATTATTATCGAAGTTACAGTTACATGTCATAGTTAGTATCGAAGTTACTGTTACCTGTCATAATTAGTATCGAAGTTTCAGTTACTTGCCATAATTTGTATCGAAATTACAGTTACTTGTCATAATTAGTAACGAAGTTACAGTTAACTGTCATAATTAGTATCGAAGTTTCAGTTACCTGCCCTAATTAGTATCGAAGTTACAGTTACCTGTCATAATTAGTATCGTTGTTACTGTTTTCTGTCATAATTAGTATCGAAGTTACTGTTACCTGTCATAATTAGTATCGAAGTTACAATTACCTGCCATAATTTGTATCGAAATTACATTTACATGTCATAATTAGTAACGAAGTTATAGTTACCTGCCATAATTAGTATCTAAATTACAGTTACATGTCATAATTAGAAACGAAGTTACAGTTACCTGTCATAATTAGTATCGAAATTACAGTTACCTGCCATAATTTGTATCGAAATTACAGTTACCTGTCCTAATTAGTAACGAAGTTACAGTTAACGGTCATTATTAGTATCGAAGTTACAGTTACCTGCCATAATTAGTATCGAAGTTACTGTTACCTGTCATAATTAATTTCGACGTTACTGTTTTCTGTCATAATTAGTATCGAAGTTACTGTTGAAAAATGAAAATCCACAGCCTGATTCCAGTCTCCGACCGGGTCAGGAATGGAATGAATGAAAGTTACTGTTACCTGTCATAATTAGTATCGAAGTTACTGTAACCTGCCATCATTTGTATCGAAATTACAGTTACTTGTCATAATTAGTAACGAAGATACAGTTACCTGTCATAATTAGTATCGAAGTTACAGTTACCTGTCATAATTAGTATCGAAGTTACTGTTACCTGCCATAATTTGTATCGAAATTACAGTTATTTGCCATAATTACTAACCAAGTTACAGTTACCTGTCATAGTTAGCATCGAAGTTACTGTTACGTGTCATAATTAGTATCGAAGTTACAGTTACCTGCCATAATTAGTATCGAAGTTACTTTCACCAGTCATAATTAGTATCGAAGTTACTGTTTTCTGTCATAATTAGTATCGAAGTTACTGTTACCTGTCATAATTAGTATCGAAGTTACAGTAACCTGCCATCATTTGTATCGAAATTACAGTTACTTGTCATAATTAGTAACGAAGATACAGTTACCTGTCATAATTAGTATCGAAGTTACAGTTACCTGTCATAATTAGTATTGAAGTTACTGTTGCCTGCCATAATTTGTATCGAAATTACAGTTACTTGCAATAATTAGTAACCAAGTTACAGTTACCTGTCATAATTAGTATCGAAGTTACTGTTACGTGTCATAATTTGATTCGAAAATACAGTTACTTGACATAATTAGTAACGAAGTTACAGTTACCTCTCATAATTAGTATCGTAGTTACTGTTACCTGTCATAATTAGTATCGAAGTTACAGTTACCTGCCATAATTTTTTATCATAATTACAGTTACTTGCCATAATTAGTAACCAAGTTACTGTTACCTGTCATAAATAGTATCGAAGTTACATTTAACTGCCATAATTTGTATCTAAATTACAGTTACTTGTCATAATTAGTAACGAAGTTACACTTAACTGTCATAATTAGTATCGAAGTTACAGTTACCTGCCATAATTAGTATCGAAGTTACTGTTACCTGTCATAATTAGTATCGAATTTACTGTTTTCTGTCATAATTAGTATCGAAGTTACTGTTACCTGTCATAATAAGTATCGAAGTTACAGTTACCTGCCATCATTAGTATCGAAATTACAGTTACTTGTCATAATTAGTAACGAAGTTACAGTTACCTGTCATAATTAGTATCGAAGTTACAGTTACCTGTCATAATTAGTATCGAAGTTACTGTTACCAGCTATAATTTCTATCGAAATTACAGTTACTTGCCATAATTAGTAACGAAGTTACAGTTTACTGTCATAATTTGTATCGAAATTACAGTTACTTGTCATAATTAGTATCGAAGTTACAGTTACCTGTCATAATTAGTATCGAAGTTACTGTTATCTGCCATAATTTTTATCGAAATTAGAGTTACTTGTCATAATTAGTATCGAAATTACTGTTACCTGCCATAATTAGTATCGAAGTTACTGTCACCAGTCATAATTAGTATCGAAGTTACTGTTTTCTGTGATAATTAGTATCGAAGTTACTGTTACCTGTCATAATTAGTATCGAAGTTACAGTTACCTGCCATCATTAGTATCGAAATTACTGTTACTTGTCATAATTAGTAACGAAGTTACAGTTACCTGTCATAATTAGTATCGAAGTTACAGTTACCTGTCATAATTAGTATCGAAGTTACTGTTACCAGCTATAATTTGTATCGAAATTACAGTTACTTGCCATAATTAGTAACGAAGTTACAGTTACCTATCATAATTTGTATCGAAATTACAGTTACTTGTCATAATTAGCATCGAGTTACAGTTACCTGTCATAATTAGTATCGAAGTTACTGTTGAAAATCCACAGCCTGCTTCCAGTCTCCGACCGGGTCAGGAATGGAATGAATGAAGCCCCCATCTAGCGGCGAGGATATGGACTGTGCCGGCTGCCGAGGCCTGACGCACTCCTCTGGGGCAATGATTAAATGCGTGACAGATGAAATGAAATGATAGTGGAGAGTGTTGCTGGAATGAAATTTTGACAGGGAAAACCGGAGTACCCGGAGAAAAACCTGTCTGCCTCCGTTTTGTCCAGCACAGATCTCACATGGAGTGACCGGGATTTGACGAAGTTTCTGTTACCTGTCCTAATTTGTATCGAAATTACAGTTACCTGCCATAATTTGTATCGAAATTACAGTTACTTGTCATAATTAGTAACGATGTTACAGTTACCTGTCATAAGTAGTTTCGGAGTTACAGTTACTTGTCATAATTAGTATCGAAGTTACTCTGACTTGTCATAATTAGTATCGAAGTTACTGTTACCTGTCATATTTAGTATCGAAATTACAGTTACCTGCCATAATTTGTATCGAAATTACAGTTACTTGTCATAATTAGTAACGAAGTTACAGTTACCTGTCATCATTAGTATCGAAGTTACAGTTACATGTCATAATTAGTATCGAAGTTACTGTTACCTGTCATAATTAGTATCGAAGTTTCAGTTACTTGCCATAATTTGTATCGAAATTACAGTTACTTCATTCATTCATTCATTTATTTGCAATGGGGGGTGTGTCCCCCGGTGGCAAATTGGATATACATAACAAATACATAATTATACATAACAATACATAATTATACATAACAATTCAATAACAATTATACACCAATTAAACTGGAGTATTTACACAAATAGTCAGTCTTTTCTTAAACACACCTATATGTTTGGGAAAAGGCTCTAAGACTGCGGCAGGTAGAGAGTTCCAGTTATCAATGGCACGGTTTACAAAAGAATATTTACCATAATTTGTTCGCTGTGGTCGGCCCTTAACTTTGAAAGGATGATCGCTCCTACCCATGTAAGTGGGCTTTCCCAATCGTTTGCTAAGCTCACCCCATGCTGGTTGATTTGTATACGTGTTGTACATAGCGTAGAGTCTAGATTTCATCCTCCTAGCCTCCAGTGATTCCCACCCAAGTTTCTTTAACATACGGCTCACACTGCTCCTGGGATTAAAGTCACTGAGCACAAATCTAGCGGCCTTTCTTTGTACCATTTCCAACTCATTGATGAGCCCTACTTGATATGGATCCCAAACCGCCGAGGCATATTCCAGAATAGGTCTTACAAGTGACAAATAGCCTAATTCTTTAGCAGAGGTACTACTTCCTTTTAATACCCTCATTACAAAGTGCAGGGATTTGTAAGCTTTTGAAACTACACATCCTACATGGCTACTCCATTTCATATCATTCCTTACGTGAACGCCCAAATATATGCAAGAATCTTCTTCTACAAGTATTTCCGAGCCAATGTTATATTGAAAATCCTGCCTTCGCACTTTCCCTATCTTTAAGAGACTACATTTTCTTGTGTTTATTTTCATTTTATTTACAATCGCCCACTTATAGACCAGGTTCAGGTCCTCTTGCAGCACTGCATTGTCTTGTGAGTCGTGTATCTTTCGATATATTACACAATCATCCGCAAACAATCGACAGTCACTGCGAATTCCATTTGGTAAGTCATTTATAAACGCCAAAAACAACAAAGTTCCGATTACGCTGCCCTGAGGGATACCCGACGTTACGGTAATTTCATCCGAGAATACGCCTTCAACTTTCACTTTCTGGGAACGACCCTTCAAAAATTCTTTGATCCATAAAATTACTCTTCTATCAATCTTCGTCGAAGCTAATTTATGGAGTAGCATGTCATGCGGCACGACATCAAATGCCTTCGCAAAATCTATCACCACGGCGTCGACTGAAACTCCATGGTCTAACGATTCGCTAATGTCTTGAAAAAGTGATAGCATCTGACTCTCGCATGAGTAACCTTTCCGAAATCCATGCTGCCTATCATTAAACCATGATAATGTTTCCCACTGTTCCCTCAAGTAGTCGCAAATGAGATGCTCCATCTGCATACAAACGATGGACGTAAGGCTAACCGGCCTGTAGTTGCCCAATTCAAGTCTGCTCCCTCCCTTAAATATTGGGACTACCGTAGCTCTTTTCCAGTCATCTGGGATTTGCGCATTGTTTATGGACACATTAAATATCACCTCCAAGTATCGTGCCACGGCCCTACCTCCTAATTTAAGTACTTCACTAACAATATTATCAGGACCCTTTGATACATTGAAACGCAGTTTTTGTATTAGCTTTACAATTGCTGACTGGTTTATTTGGAACAGGGGAGCCCCTGATTCGTCGTTAAGGTCCAACACACAGCTATTGGATTTATTGAACACACTACCGTAAAATACATTTAATTCATTAGCAATGGCCTGTTTCTCAGTAATTAATTTACCGTCACCGGACATTATCATCGACAAATTATTTGAATTTCCCTTTCTTCTCCTAACATAACTGTAATTTTTTTTCCACCGACCCCCTCCCGAACCAAGTAAACCTTGCATATAACTGTCATGAGCAGCCCTCTTTTTTAAGACGAGCTCTCTTGATAAGGACTTAAATTTCAACATATACTTGTCACTATCATGTCTTTTATTGTATAATTTCCTAATTTTCCGCTTTAGTCTCCTAATTTCTCGTGTGTAATACTCAGGGTCTGGGTTTTGTTTCAGCAATTTAAATGGGACAAATTTATCAACAGCGCTATTTAAAATTTTCAAAAAGTTAGTCCACAGGATATTAATGTGATTTCCTTCCGATGCCCATCCTACAAATAGCTCATTCAAATACCCCTGAAACTTGCCCTGATCCGCCCTGCGATACTGGAATATGATCTTTTTCGCTACATCAGAGTCTAATTTTGTAACGTCACCATATCTAATATTTAATTCAACCCCAGAATGGTCACTAATTCCTGGTACTTTCAGACAGTTAATATACAGCTCTACAGGCCTTACGAGATAGACATCTAAGGTATTATTGTCTCTAGTTGGGAAGTCAACTACTTGGGAAAATCCCCCCTCCCTTAAGAATTTATTTGCAGCGCTCTGAGCTTGACCACAGCTAGTTGACTCACCAGACCAGTCTACTTTGGGGAGGTTTAAATCTCCAGCAATTATTATGCTCTTTTTCATAGCATTACCTGTACAAGTTTTATCATAAAGTGTTTCGAGGAGAGAAAAGTTATCTTTCGGTGCTCTATACGCCCCTATCACCTGAAGAGGGAATTTATTTCCTTTATCCGAAATTTGTACACATAACATTTCATGATCCATATCAGCCCACTTTAAGAAACTAGCTATATTTTTGCGCACACAAATAAATAGCCCACCACCTCGCTTCCCCCGATCCCTTCTGTACATTTCGTAGGTCCCTTGAATTATTTCGCTACTATTTATGTCCTCATATAACCAAGATTCAGTTGCAATGACAATGTCCGGAGAATACGTCTCTACAAGATTCCAAAATTCAATTAATTTATTTCCTAAACTCTGACAATTACCCTGCAGTAATCTTAGAGTCTTACCTCCGCAGCAAATATCTTGAAGTAGCTCCTTCTGTTCCCATCGGCTGGCAACCTCTGGACCTGCTCCTCCTCACAAAAGCCAGCACGAACCGATGACCCTGTCATGTAGGCTCCCTAGGTTGTAAGCGCCCCGTCGATTTAGATGCAGCCCGTCTCGGGCGAAGTCACGGCCACCAATCCAGCAGTCAGCTTCTACATACACTAATCCCAGTTGTGCACATACCCAGTCCATGCGGTCATTTACAGTCTTAACTCGCCTTAACGGAACATCTCCCCGCCGAACAATGCCACTCATTATAATTTTTGCATTTCTAAACTTGCTTTTAGCTTTTCTGCCTAGTTCGTAGAGCTCCCCCATGATGTAATCAGCTGTAGCCCTCTTCTTCAAATCGTTCGTCCCAACATGGAGCAACAACACTTTAACTTTTTCACAGTCCTCTATATTTGTTTCTTCCACTTGTTGGGCAAGCTGGTCAATTTTAATCCCCGGATAACACCGCACTTTCGCACCTGATTTCCTCGAGATATTCGCACTCCATCGTATCATCGAATCACCCATTATGATAACGTCATCCTCAGTTTGCTCCTGCACGCCCTCTTCCACACTGATCCCAGTAGAAAGCCGTTCAGTCACATCCTTCACCGTTTCTTCTGATTCACGAATCTTAGCTCTAAGTTCCTGTATTATTTGATCCCTTGCTTTGATTTGCACCCTCAAACAGTCCGGCGTATCACATACTTTACAAAACCAATTTCCGACATCACAATCCTCCTTCTTGACCTTAATACAGCCGAAGTGAAACCATTTCTCACATAGTCCACACTCAACACCATTCTTCAATGTTTTACTGCACGTCGAACACTTTAAAACTGTCACTGGATCATTTGCCTGATTCACATTTGGAGTAACAGGCCCTGGATTCACTTCCACTCCACCAATAACTAGCAATGCAGCTATCACTAGGGCTATGAACCACAAGTTGCTAGGTCCCGTACGCACACACAAACACCGGAAATCCCGACTACCCTTCACATACCACAGTCCGATCCTCGCCCGATAACATTCCAGAGAACTTGTCATAATTAGTAACGAAGTTACAGTTAACTGTCATAATTAGTATCGAAGTTACAGTTACCTGCCATAATTAGTATCGAAGTTACAGTTACCTGTCATAATTAGTATCGTTGTTACTGTTTTCTGTCATAATTAGTATCGAAGTTACTGTTACCTGTCATAATTAGTATCGAAGTTACAATTACCTGTCATAATTTGTATCGAAATTACATTTACATGTCATAATTAGTAACGAAGTTATAGTTACCTGCCATAATTAGTATCTAAATTACAGTTACATGTCATAATTAGAAACGAAGTTACAGTTACCTGTCATAATTAGTATCGAAGTTACAGTTACCTGCCATAATTTGTATCGAAATTACAGTTACTTGTCCTAATTAGTAACGAAGTTACAGTTAACGGTCATTATTAGTATCGAAGTTACAGTTACCTGCCATAATTAGTATCGAAGTTACTGTTACCTGTCATAATTAATTTCGAAGTTACTGTTTTCTGTCATAATTAGTATCGAAGTTACTGTTACCTGTCATAATTAGTATCGAAGTTACAGTAACCTGCCATCATTTGTATCGAAATTACAGTTACTTGTCATAATTAGTAACGAAGATACAGTTACCTGTCATAATTAGTATCGAAGTTACAGTTACCTGTCATAATTAGTATCGAAGTTACTGTTACCTGCCATAATTTGTATCGAAATTACAGTTATTTGCAATAATTACTAACCAAGTTACAGTTCCTGTCATAATTAGTATCGAAGTTACTGTTAAGTGTCATAATTAGTATCGAAGTTACAGTTACCTGCCATAATTAGTATCGAAGTTACTGTCACCAGTCATAATTAGTATCGAAGTTACTGTTTTCTGTCATAATTAGTATCGAAGTTACTGTTACCTGTCATAATTAGTATCGAAGTTACAGTAACCTGCCATCATTTGTATCGAAATTACAGTTACTTGACATAATTAGTAACGAAGTTACAGTTACCTGTCATAATTAGTATCGTAGTTACTGTTACCTGTCATAGTTAGTATCGAAGTTACAGTTACCTGCCATAATTTTTTATCATAATTACAGTTACTTGCCATAATTAGTAACCAAGTTACTGTTACCTGTCATAATTAGTATCGAAGTTACATTTAACTGCCATAATTTGTATCTAAATTACAGTTACTTGTCATAATTAGTAACGAAGTTACACTTAACTGTCATAATTAGTATCGAAGTTACAGTTACCTGCCATAATTAGTATCGAAGTTACTGTTACCTGTCATAATTAGTATCGAAGTTACTGTTTTCTGTCATAATAAGTATCGAAGTTACTGTTATCTGTCATAATAAGTATCGAAGTTACAGTTACCTGCCATCATTAGTATCGAAATTACAGTTACTTGTCATAATTAGTAACGAAGTTACAGTTACCTGTCATAATTAGTATCGAAGTTACAGTTACCTGTCATAATTAGTATCGAAGTTACTGTTACCAGCTATAATTTGTATCGAAATTACAGTTACTTGCCATAATTAGTAACGAAGTTACAGTTACCTGTCATAATTTGTATCGAAATTACAGTTACTTGTCGTAATTTGTATCGAAATTACAGTTACTTGTCATAATTAGTAACGAAGTTACAGTTAACAGTCATATTTAGTATCGAAGTTACAGTTACCTGCCATAATTTTTATAAAAATTACAGCTACTTGTAATAATTAGTAACGAAGTTAGAGTTACTTGTCATAATTAGTATCGAAGTTACAGTTACCTGTCATAATTAGTATCGATGTTTCTGTTACCTACCATAATTTGTATCGAAATTACAGTTACTTGTCATAATTAGTATCGAAATTACAGTAACCTGACATAATTAGTATCGAAGTTACTGTTACCTGTCATAATTAGTATCGAAGTTACTGTTTTCTGTCATAATTAGTATCGAAGTTACTGTTACCTGTCATAATTAGTATCGAAGTTATAGTTACCTGCCATCATTTGTATCGAAATTACTGTTACTTGTCATAATTAGTAACGAAGTTACAGTTACCGGTCATAATAAGTATCGAGGTTACAGTTTTCTGTCATAATTAGTATCGAAGTTACAGTACCTGCCATAATTTTTTATCAAAATTACAGTTACTTGTCATAATTAGTAACGAAGTTAGAGTTACTTGTCATAATTAGTATCGAAGTTACAGTTACCTGCCATAATTAGTATCGAAGTTACAGTTACTTGACATAATTAGTATCGAATTTACAGATACCTGCCATAATTTGTATTGAAAGTACATTTATTTGTCATAATTAGTAAAGATGTTACAGTTGCCTGTCATAATTAGTTTCGAAGTTACAGTTCCTTGTCATAATTAGTATCGAAGTAACTGTTGCTTGTCATAATTAGTATCGATGTAACTGTTACCTGTCATAATTAGTGTCGAAGTTACAGTTACCTGCCATAATTTGTATCGAAAATACAGTTACTTGTCATAATTTGTAACGAAGTTACAGTTTCCGGTCATAATTAGTATCGAAGTTACAGTTACTTGTCATAATTAGTATCGAAGTTACTGTTACCTGTCATAATTAGTATCGAAGTTACATTTAACTGCCATAATTTGTATCTAAATTACAGTTACTTGTCATAATTAGTAACGAAGTTACACTTAACTGTCATAATTAGTATCGAAGTTACAGTTACCTGCCATAATTAGTATCGAAGTTACTGTTACCTGTCATAATTAGTATCGAAGTTACTGTTTTATGTTATAATTAGTATCGAAGTTACTGTTACCTGTCATAATAAGTATCGAAGTTACAGTTACCTGCCATCATTAGTATCGAAATTACAGTTACTTGTCATAATTAGTAACGAAGTTACAGTTACCTGTCATAATTAGTATCGAAGTTACAGTTACCTGTCATAATTAGTATCGAAGTTACTGTTGCCTGCCATAATTTGAATCGAAATTAGAGTTACTTGTCATAATTAGTATCGAAATTACTGTTACCGGCCATAATTAGTATCGAAGTTACTGTCACCAGTCATAATTAGTATCGAAGTTACTGTTTTCTGTGATAATTAGTATCGAAATTACAGTTACTTGCCATAATTAGTAACGAAGTTACAGTTACCTGTCATAATTTGTATCGAAATTACAGTTGCTTATCATAATTAGTATCGAAGTTACAGTTACCTGTCATAATTAGTATCGAAGTTACTGTTACCTGCCATAATTTGTATCGAAATTAGAGTTACTTGTCATAATTAGTATCGAAATTACTGTTACCTGCCATAATTAGTATCGAAGTTACTGTCACCAGTCATAATTAGTATCGAAGTTACTGTTTTCTGTGATAATTAGTATCGAAGTTACTGTTACCTGTCATAATTAGTATCGAAGTTATAGTTACCTGCCATCATATCTATCAAAATTACTGTTACTTGTCATAATTAATAACGAAGTTACAGTTACCTGTCATAATTAGTATCGAAGTTACAGTTACCTGTCATAATTAGTATCGAAGTTACTGTTACCTGCCATAATTTGTATCGAAATTACAGTTACTTGCCATAATTAGTAACGAAGTTACAGTTACCTGTCATAATTTGTATCGAAATTACAGTTACTTGTCATAATAAGTATCGAAGTTACAGTTACCTGTCATAATTAGTATCGAAGTTACTGTTACCTGTCCTAATTTGTATCGAAATTACAGTTACCTGCCATAATTTGTATCGAAATTACAGTTACTTGTCATAATTAGTAACGATGTTACAGTTACCTGTCATAAGTAGTTTCGGAGTTACAGTTACTTGTCATAATTAGTATCGATGTTACTCTGACTTGTCATAATTAGTATCGAAGTTACTGTTACCTGTCATATTTAGTATCGAAATTACAGTTACCTGCCATAATTTGTATCGAAATTACAGTTACATGTCATAATTAGTAACGAAGTTACAGTTACCTGTCATCATTAGTATCGAAGTTACAGTTACATGTCATAATTAGTATCGAAGTTACTGTTACCTGTCATAATTAGTATCGAAGTTTCAGTTACTTGCCATAATTTGTATCGAAATTACAGTTACTTGTCATAATTAGTAACGAAGTTACAGTTAACTGTCTTAATTAGTATCGAAGTTACAGTTACCTGCCATAATTAGTATCAAAGTTACAGTTACCTGTCATAATTAGTATCGTTGTTACTGTTTTCTGTCATAATTAGTATTGAAGTTACTGTTACCTGTCATAATTAGTATCGAAGTTACAATTACCTGCCATAATTTGTATCGAAATTACATTTACATGTCATAATTAGTAACGAAGTTATAGTTACCTGCCATAATTAGTATCTTAATTACAGTTACATGTCATAATTAGAAACGAAGTTACAGTTACCTGTCATAATTAGTATCAAAGTTACAGTTACCTGCCATAATTTGTATCGAAATTACAGTTACTTGTCCTAATTAGTAACGAAGTTACAGTTAACGGTCATTATTAGTATCGAAGTTACAGTTACCTGCCATAATTAGTATCGAAGTTACTGTTACCTGTCATAATTAATTTCGAAGTTACTGTTTTCTGTCATAATTAGTATCGAAGTTACTGTTACCTGTCATAATTAGTATCGAAGTTACTGTAACCTGCCATCATTTGTATCGAAATTACAGTTACTTGACATAAATAGTATCGAATTTACAGATACCTGCCATAATTTGTATCGAAAGTACATTTATTTGTCATAATTAGTAAAGATGTTACAGTTACCTGTCATAATTAGTTTCGAAGTTACAGTTCCTTGTCATAATTAGTATCGAAGTAACTGTTACTTGTCATAATTAGTATCGATGTAACTGTTACCTGTCATAATTAGTGTCGAAGTTACAGTTACCTGCCATAATTTGTATCGAAAATACAGTTACTTGTCATAATTTGTAACGAAGTTACAGTTTCCGGTCATAATTAGTATCGAAGTTACAGTTACTTGTCATAATTAGTATCGAAGTAACTGTTACCTGTCATAATTAGTATCGAAGTTACATTTAACTGCCATAATTTGTATCTAAATTACAGTTACTTGTCATAATTAGTAACGAAGTTACACTTAACTGTCATAATTAGTATCGAAGTTACAGTTACCTGCCATAATTAGTATCGAAGTTACTGTTACCTGTCATAATTAGTATCGAAGTTACTGTTTTCTGTCATAATTAGTATCGAAGTTACTGTTACCTGTCATAATAAGTATCGAAGTTACAGTTACCTGCCATCATTAGTATCGAAATTACAGTTACTTGCCATAATTAGTAACGAAGTTACAGTTACCTGTCATAATTAGTATCGAAGTTACAGTTACCTGTCATAATTAGTATAGAAGTTACTGTTACCTGCCATAATTTGAATCGAAATTAGAGTTACTTGTCATAATTAGTATCGAAATTACTGTTACCTGCCATAATTAGTATCGAAGTTACTGTCACCAGTCATAATTAGTATTGAAGTTACTGTTTTCTGTGATAATTAGTATCGAAATTACAGTTACTTGCCATAATTAGTAACGAAGTTACAGTTACCTGTCATAATTTGTATCGAAATTACAGTTGCTTATCATAATTAGTATCGAAGTTACAGTTACCTGTCATAATTAGTATCGAAGTTGCTCTTACCTGCCATAATTTGTATCGAAATTAGAGTTACTTGTCATAATTAGTATCGAAATTACTGTTACCTGCCATAATTAGTATCGAAGTTACTGTCACCAGTCATAATTAGTATCGAAGTTACTGTTTTCTGTGATAATTAGTATCGAAGTTACTGTTACCTGTCATAATTAGTATCGAAGTTATAGTTACCTGCCATCATATGTATCAAAATTACTGTTACTTGTCATAATTAATAACGAAGTTACAGTTACCTGTCATAATTAGTATCGAAGTTACTGTTACCTGTCATAATTAGTATGGAAGTTACTGTTACCTGCCATAATTTGTATCGAAATTACAGTTACATGCCATAATTAGTAACGAAGTTACAGTTACCTGTCATAATTTGTATCGAAATTACAGTTACTTGTCATAATAAGTATCGAAGTTACATTTACCTGTCATAATTAGTATCGAAGTTACTGTTACCTGTCCTAATTTGTATCGAAATTACAGTTACCTGCCATAATTTGTATCGAAATTACAGTTACTTGTCATAATTAGTAACGATGTTACAGTTACCTGTCATAAGTAGTTTCGGAGTTACAGTTACTTGTCATAATTAGTATCGAAGTTACTCTGACTTGTCATAATTAGTATCGAAGTTACTGTTACCTGTCATATTTAGTATCGAAATTACAGTTACCTGCCATAATTTGTATCGAAATTACAGTTACTTGTCATAATTAGTAACGAAGTTACAGTTACCTGTCATCATTAGTATCGAAGTTACAGTTACATGTCATAATTAGTATCGAAGTTACTGTTACCTGTCATAATTAGTATCGAAGTTTCAGTTACTTCCCATAATTTGTATCGAAATTACAGTTACTTGTCATAATTAATAACGAAGTTACAGTTAACTGTCTTAATTAGTATCGAAGTTACAGTTACCTGCCATAATTAGTAACAAAGTTACAGTTACCTGTCATAATTAGTATCGTTGTTACTGTTTTCTGTCATAATTAGTATCGAAGTTACTGTTACCTGTCATAATTAGTATCGAAGTTACAATTATCTGCCATAATTTGTATCGAAATTACATTTACATGTCATAATTAGTAACGAAGTTATAGTTACCTGCCATAATTAGTATCTAAATTACAGTTACATGTCATAATTAGAAACGAAGTTACAGTTACCTGTCATAATTAGTATCGAAGTTACAGTTACCTGCCATAATTTGTATCGAAATTACAGTTACTTGTCCTAATTAGTAACGAAGTTAGAGTTAACGGTCATTACTAGTATCGAAGTTACAGTTACCTGCCATAATTAGTATCGAAGTTACTGTTATCTGTCATAATTAATTTCGAAGTTACTGTTTTCTGTCATAATTAGTAACGAAGTTACTGTTACCTGTCATAATTAGTATCGAAGTTACTGTAACCTGCCATCATTTGTATCGAAATTACAGTTACTTGTCATAATTAGTAACGAAGATACAGTTACCTGTCATAATTAGTATCGAAGTTACAGTTACCTGTCATAATTAGTTTCGAAGTTACTGTAACCTGCCATAATTTGTATCGAAATTACAGTTATTTGCCATAATTACTAACCAAGTTACAGTTACCTGTCATAGTTAGCATCGAAGTTACTGTTACGTGTCATAATTAGTTTCGAAGTTACAGTTTGCTGCCATAATTAGTATCGAAGTTACTGTCACCAGTCATAATTAGTATCGAAGTTACTGTTTTCTGTCATAATTAGTATCGAAGTTACTGTTACCTGTCATAATTAGTATCGAAGTTACAGTAACCTGCCATCATTTGTATCGAAATTACAGTTACTTGTCATAATTAGTAACGAAGATACAGTTACCTGTCATAATTAGTATCGAAGTTACAGTTACCTGTCATAATTAGTATCGAAGTTACTGTTACCTGCCATAATTTGTATCGAAATTACAGTTACTTGCCATAATTAGTAACCAAGTTACAGTTACCTGTCATAATTAGTATCGAAGTTACTGTTACGTGTCATAATTTGAATCGAAAAGACAGTTACTTGAAATAATTAGTAACGAAGTTACAGTTACCTGTCATAATTAGTATCGTAGTTACTGTTACCTGTCATAATTAGTATCGAAGTTACAGTTACCTGCCATAATTTTTTATCATAATTACAGTTACTTGCCATAATTAGTAACCAAGTTACTGTTACCTGTCATAAATAGTATCGAAGTTACATTTAACTGCCATAATTTGTATCTAAATTACAGTTACTTGTCATAATTAGTAACGAAGTTACACTTAACTGTCATAATTAGTATCGAAGTTACAGTTACCTGCCATAATTAGTATCGAAGTTACTGTTACCTGTCATAATTAGTATCGAAATTACTGTTTTCTGTCATAATTAGTATCGAAGTTACTGTTACCTGTCTTAATAAGTATCGAAGTTACAGTTACCTGCCATCATTAGTATCGAAATTACAGTTACTTGTCATAATTAGTAACGAAGTTACAGTTACCTGTCAAAATTAGTATCGAAGTTACAGTTACCTGTCCTAATTAGTATCGAAGTTACTGTTACCAGCTATAATTTGTATCGAAATTACAGTTACTTGCCATAATTAGTAACGAAGTTACAGTTAACTGCCATAATTTGTATCGAAATTACAGTTACTTGTCATAATTAGTATCGAAGTTACAGTTACCTGTCATAATTAGTATCGAAGTTACTGTTACCTGCCATAATTTTTATCGAAATTAGAGTTACATGTCATAATTAGTATCGAAATTACTGTTACCTGCCATAATTAGTATCGAAGTTACTGTCACCAGTCATAATTAGTATCGAAGTTACTGTTTTCTGTGACAATTAGTATCGAAGTTACTGTTACCTGTCATAATTAGTATCGAAGTTATAGTTACCTGCCATCATATGTATCAAAATTACTGTTACTTGTCATAATTAATAACGAAGTTACAGTTACCTGTCATAATTAGTATCGAAGTTACAGTTACCTGTCATAATTAGTATCGAAGTTACTGTTACCTGCCATAATTTGTATCGAAATTACAGTTACTTTCCATAATTAGTAACGAAGTTACAGTTACCTGTCATAATTTGTATCGAAATTACAGTTACTTGTCATAATAAGTATCGAAGTTACAGTTACCTGTCATAATTAGTATCGAAGTTACTGTTACCTGTCCTAATTTGTATCGAAATTACAGTTACCTGCCATAATTTGTATCGAAATTACAGTTACTTGTCATAATTAGTAACGATGTTACAGTTACCTGTCATAAGTAGTTTCGGAGTTACAGTTACTTGTCATAATTAGTATCGAAGTTACTCTGACTTGTCATAATTAGTATCGAAGTTACTGTTACCTGTCATATTTAGTATCGAAATTACAGTTACCTGCCATAATTTGTATCGAAATTACAGTTACTTGTCATAATTAGTAACGAAGTTACAGTTACCTGTCATCATTAGTATCGAAGTTACAGTTACATGTCATAATTAGTATCGAAGTTACTGTTACCTGTCATAATTAGTATCGAAGTTTCAGTAACTTGCCATAATTTGTATCGAAATTACAGTAACTTGTCATAATTAGTAACGAAGTAACAGTAACTGTCTTAATTAGTATCGAAGTTACAGTTACCTGCCATAATTAGTATCAAAGTTACAGTTACCTGTCATAATTAGTATCGTTGTTACTGTTTTCTGTCATAATTAGTATCGAAGTTACTGTTACCTGTCATAATTAGTATCGAAGTTACAATTACCTGCCATAATTTGTATCGAAATTACATTTACATTTCATAATTAGTAACGAAGTTATAGTTACCTGCCATAATTAGTATCTAAATTACAGTTACATGTCATAATTAGAAACGAAGTTACAGTTACCTGTCATAATTAGTATCGAAGTTACAGTTACCTGCCATAATTTGTATCGAAATTACAGTTACTTGTCCTAATTAGTAACGAAGTTACAGTTAACGGTCATTATTAGTATCGAAGTTACAGTTACCTGCCATAATTAGTATCGAAGTTACTGTTACCTGTCATAATTAAATTCGAAGTTACTGTTTTCTGTCATAATTAGTATCGAAGTTACTGTTACCTGTCATAATTAGTATCGAAGTTACTGTAACCCGCCATCATTTGTATCGAAATTACAGTTACTTGTCATAATTAGTAACGAAGATACAGTTGCCTGTCATAATTAGTATCGAAGTTACAGTTACCTGTCATAATTAGTATCGAAGTTACTGTTACCTGCCATAATTTTTATCGAAATTAGAGTTACATGTCATAATTAGTATCGAAATTACTGTTACCTGCCATAATTAGTATCGAAGTTACTGTCACCAGTCATAATTAGTATCGAAGTTACTGTTTTCTGTGATAATTAGTATCGAAGATACTGTTACCTGTCATAATTAGTATCGAAGTTATAGTTACCTGCCATCATATGTATCAAAATTACTGTTACTTGTCATAATTAATAACGAAGTTACAGTTACCTGTCATAATTAGTATCGAAGATTCAGTAACCTGTCATAATTAGTATCGAAGTTACTGTTACCTGCCATAATTTGTATCGAAATTACAGTTACTTGCCATAATTAGTAACGAAGTTACAGTTACCTGTCATAATTTGTATCGAAATTACAGTTACTTGTCATAATTAGTATCGAAGTTACAGTTACCTGTCATAATTAGTATCGAAGTTACTGTTACCTGTCCTAATTTGTATCGAAATTACAGTTATCTGCCATAATTTGTATCGAAATTACAGTTACTTGTCATAATTAGTAACGATGTTACAGTTACCTGTCATAAGTAGTTTCGGAGTTACAGTTACTTGTCATAATTAGTATCGAAGTTACTCTGACTTGTCATAATTAGTATCGAAGTTACTGTTACCTGTCATATTTAGTATCGAAATTACAGTTACCTGCCATAATTTGTATCGAAATTACAGTTACTTGTCATAATTAGTAACGAAGTTACAGTTACCTGTCATCATTAGTATCGAAGTTACAGTTACATGTCATAATTAGTATCGAAGTTACTGTTACCTGTCATAATTAGTATCGAAGTTTCAGTTACTTGCCATAATTTGTATCGAAATTACAGTTACTTGTCATAATTAGTAACGAAGTTACATTTAACTGTCATAATTAGTATCGAAGTTACAGTTACCTGCCATAATTAGTACCGAAGTAACAGTTACCTGTCATAATTAGTATTGTTGTTACTCTTTTCTGTCATAATTAGTATCGAAGTTACTGTTACCTGTCATAATTAGTATCGAAGTTACAATTACCTGTCATAATTTGTATCGAAATTACATTTACATGTCATAATTAGTAACGAAGTTATAGTTACCTGCCATAATTAGTATATAAATTACAGTTACATGTCATAATTAGAAACGAAGTTACAGTTACCTGTCATAATTAGTATCGAAGTTACAGTTACCTGCCATAATTTGTATCGAAATTACAGTTACTTGTCCTAATTAGTAACGAAGTTACAGTTAACGGTCATTATTAGTATCGAAGTTACAGTTACCTGCCATAATTAGTATCGAAGTTACTGTTACCTGTCATAATTAATTTCGAAGTTACTGTTTTCTGTCATAATTAGTATCGAAGTTACTGTTACCTGTCATAATTAGTATCGAAGTTACAGTATCCTGCCATCATTTGTATCGAAATTACAGTTACTTGTCATAATTAGTAACGAAGATACAGTTACCTGTCATAATTAGTATTGAAGTTACAGTTACCTGTCATAATTAGTATCGAAGTTACTGTTACCTGCCATAATTTGTATCGAAATTACAGTTATTTGACATAATTACTAACCAAGTTACAGTTACCTGTCATAATTAGTATCGAAGTTACTGTTAAGTGTCATAATTAGTATCGAAGTTACAGTTACCTGCCATAATTAGTATCGAAGTTACTGTCACCAGTCATAATTAGTATCGAAGTTACTGTTTTCTGTCATAATTAGTATCGAAGTTACTGATACCTGTCATAATTAGTATCGAAGTTACAGTAACCTGCCATCATTTGTATCGAAATTACAGTTACTTGTCATAATTAGTAACGAAGATACAGTTACCTCTCATAATTAGTATCGAAGTTACAGTTACCTGTCATAATTAGTATCGAAGTTACTGTTACCTGCCATAATTTGTATCGAAATTACAGTTACCTGCCATAATTAGTAACCAAGTTACAGTTACCTGTCATAATTAGTATCGAAGTTACTGTTACGTGTCATAATTTGAATCGAAAATACAGTTACTTGACATAATTAGTAACGAAGTTACAGTTACCTGTCATAATTAGTATCGAAGTTACATTTAACTGCCATAATTTGTATCTAAATTACAGTTACTTGTCATAATTAGTAACGAAGTTACACTTAACTGTCATAATTAGTATCGAAGTTACAGTTACCTGCCATAATTAGTATCGAAGTTACTGTTACCTGTCATAATTAGTATCGAAGTTACTGTTTTCTGTCATAATTAGTGTCGAAGTTACTGTTACCTGTCATAATAAGTATCGAAGTTACAGTTACCTGCCATCATTAGTATCGAAATTACAGTTACTTGTCATAATTAGTAACGAAGTTACAGTTACCTGTCATAATTAGTATCGAAGTTACAGTTACCTGTCATAATTAGTATCGAAGTTACTGTTACCAGCTATAATTTGTATCGAAATTACAGTTACTTGACATAATTAGTAACGAAGTTACAGTTACCTGTCATAATTTGTATCGAAATTACAGTTACATGTCATAATTAGTATCGAAGTTACAGTTACCTGTCATAATTAGTATCGAAGTTACTGTTACCTGCCATAATTTGTATCGAAATTAGAGTTACTTGTCATAATTAGTATCGAAATTACTGTTACCTGCCATAATTAGTATCGAAGTTACTGTCACCAGTCATAATTAGTATCGAAGTTACTGTTTTCTGTGATAATTAGTATCGAAGTTACTGTTACCTGTCATAATTAGTATCGAAGTTATAGTTACCTGCCATAATTAGTATCGAAGTTACTGTTACCTGTCATAATTAGTATCGAAGTTACTGTTTTCTGTCATAATTAGTGTCGAAGTTACTGTTACCTGTCATAATAAGTATCGAAGTTACAGTTACCTGCCATAATTTGTATCGAAATTACAGTTACTTGCCATAATTAGTAACGAAGTTACAGTTACCTGTCATAATTTGTATCGAAATTACAGTTACTTGTCATAATTAGTATCGAAGTTACAGTTACCTGTCATAATTAGTATCGAAGTTACTGTTACCTGTCCTAATTTGTATCGAAATTACAGTTACCTGCCATAATTTGTATCGAAATTACAGTTACTTGTCATAATTAGTAACGATGTCACAGTTACCTGTCATAAGTAGTTTCGGAGTTACAGTTACTTGTCATAATTAGTATCATAGTTACTCTGACTTGTCATAATTTTGTATCGAAGTTACTGTTACCTGTCATATTTAGTATCGAAATTACAGTTACCTGCCATAATTTGTATCGAAATTACAGTTACTTGTCATAATTAGTAACGAAGTTACAGTTACCTGTCATCATTAGTATCGAAATTACAGTTACTTGCCATAATTTGTATCGAAATTACAGTTACTTGTCATAATTAGTAACGAAGTTACAGTTAACTGTCATAATTAGTATCGAAGTTACAGTTACCTGCCATAATTAGTATCGAAGTTACAGTTACCTGTCATAATTAGTATCGTTGTTACTGTTTTCTGTCATAATTAGTATCGAAGTGACTGTTACCTGTCATAATTAGTATCGAAGGTACAATTACCTGCCATACTTTGTATCGAAATTACATTTACATGTCATAATTAGTAACGAAGTTATAGTTACCTGCCATAATTAGTATCTAAATTACAGTTACATGTCATAATTAGAAACGAAGTTACAGTTACCTGTCATAATAAGTATCGAAGTTACAGTTACCTGCCATAATTTGTATCGAAATTACAGTTACTTGTCCTAATTAGTAACGAAGTTACAGTTAACGGTCATTATTAGTATCGAAGTTACAGTTACCTGCCATAATTAGTACCGAAGTTACTGTTACCTGTCATAATTAATTTCGAAGTTACTGTTTTCTGTCATAATTAGTATCGAAGTTACTGTTACCTGTCATAATTAGTATCGAAGTTACAGTAACCTGCCATCATTTGTATCGAATTTACAGTTACTTGTCATAATTAGTAACGAAGATACAGTTACCTGCCATAATTAGTATCGAAGTTACAGTTACCTGTCATAATTAGTATCGAAGTTACTGTTGCCTGCCATAATTTGTATCGAAATTACAGTTATTTGCCATAATTACTAACCATGTTACAGTTACCTGTCATAATTAGTATCGAAGTTACTGTTAAGTGTCATAATTAGTATCGAAGTTACAGTTACCTGCCATAATTAGTATCGAAGTTACTGTCACCAGTCATAATTAGTATCGAAGTTACTGTTTTCTGTCATAATTAGTATCGAAGTTACTGTTACCTGTCATAATTAGTATCGAAGTTAGAGTAACCTGCCATCATTTGTATCGAAATTGAAGTTACTTGTCATAATTAGTAACGAAGATACAGTTACCTGTCATAATTAGTATCGAAGTTACAGTTACCTGTCATAATTAGTATCAAAGTTACTGTTACCTGCCATAATTTGTATCGAAATTACAGTTACCTGCCATAATTAGTAACCAAGTTACAGTTACCTGTCATAATTAGTATCGAAGTTACTGTTACGTGTCATAATTTGAATCGAAAATACAGTTACTTGACATAATTAGTAACGAAGTTACAGTTACCTGTCATAATTAGTATCGTAGTTACTGTTACCTGTCATAATTAGTATCGAAGTTACAGTTACCTGCCATAATTTTTTATCATAATTACAGTTACTTGCCATAATTAGTAACCACGTTACTGTTACCTGTCGTAATTAGTATCGAATTTACATTTAACTGCCATAATTTGTATCTAAATTACAGTTACTTGTCATAATTAGTAACGAAGTTACACTTAACTGTCATAATTAGTATCGAAGTTACAGTTACCTGCCATAATTAGTATCGAAGTTACTGTTACCTGTCATAATAAGTATCGAAGTTACTGTTTTCTGTCATAATTCGTATCGAAGTTACTGTTACCTGTCATAATAAGTATCGAAGTTACAGTTACCTGCCATCATTAGTATCGAAATTACAGTTACTTGTCATAATTAGTAACGAAGTTACAGTTACCTGTCATAATTAGTATCGAAGTTACAGTTACCTGTCATAAATAGTATCGAAGTTACTGTTACCAGCTATAATTTGTATCGAAATTACAGTTACTTGACATAATTAGTAACGAAGTTACAGTTACCTGTCATAATTTGTATCGAAATTACAGTTACTTGTCATAATTAGTATCGAAGTTACAGTTACCTGTCATAATTAGTACCGAAGTTACTGTTACCTGCCATAATTTGTATCGAAATTAGAGTTACTTGTCATAATTTGTATCGAAATTACTGTTACCTGCCATAATTAGTATCGAAGTTACTGTCACCAGTCATAATTAGTATCGAAGTTACTGTTTTCTGTGATAATTAGTATCGAAGTTACTGTTACCTGTCATAATTAGTATCGAAGTTATAGTTACCTGCCATCATATGTATCAAAATTACTGTTACTTGTCATAATTAATAAAGAAGTTACAGTTACCTGTCATAATTAGTATCGAAGTTACAGTTACCTGTCATAATTAGTATCTAAGTTACTGTTACCTGCCATAATTTGTATCGAAATTACAGTTACTTGCCATAATTAGTAACGAAGTTACAGTTACCTGTCATAATTTGTATCGAAATTACAGTTACTTGTCATAATTTGTATCGAAGTTACAGTTTCCTGTCATAATTAGTATCGAAATTACTGTTACCTGCCATAATTAGTATCGAAGTTACTGTCACCAGTCATAATTAGTATCGAAGTTACTGTTTTCTGTGATAATTAGTATCGAAGTTACTGTTACCTGTCATAATTAGTATCGAAGTTATAGTTACCTGCCATCATATGTATCAAAATTACTGTTACTTGTCATAATTAATAACGAAGTTACAGTTACCTGTCATAATTAGTATCGAAGTTACTGTTTTCTGTGATAATTTGTATCGAAATTACAGTTACTTGTCATAATTAGTAACGAAGTTACAGTTACCTGTCATCATTAGTATCGAAGTTACAGTTACATGTCATAATTAGTATCGAAGTTACTGTTACCTGTCATAATTAGTATCGAAGTTTCAGTTACTTGCCATAATTTGTATCGAAATTACAGTTACTTGTCATAATTAGTAACGAAGTTACATTTAACTGTCATAATTAGTATCGAAGTTACAGTTACCTGCCATAATTAGTACCGAAGTAACAGTTACCTGTCATAATTAGTATTGTTGTTACTCTTTTCTGTCATAATTAGTATCGAAGTTACTGTTACCTGTCATAATTAGTATCGAAGTTACAATTACCTGTCATAATTTGTATCGAAATTACATTTACATGTCATAATTAGTAACGAAGTTATAGTTACCTGCCATAATTAGTATATAAATTACAGTTACATGTCATAATTAGAAACGAAGTTACAGTTACCTGTCATAATTAGTATCGAAGTTACAGTTACCTGCCATAATTTGTATCGAAATTACAGTTACTTGTCCTAATTAGTAACGAAGTTACAGTTAACGGTCATTATTAGTATCGAAGTTACAGTTACCTGCCATAATTAGTATCGAAGTTACTGTTACCTGTCATAATTAATTTCGAAGTTACTGTTTTCTGTCATAATTAGTATCGAAGTTACTGTTACCTGTCATAATTAGTATCGAAGTTACAGTATCCTGCCATCATTTGTATCGAAATTACAGTTACTTGTCATAATTAGTAACGAAGATACAGTTACCTGTCATAATTAGTATTGAAGTTACAGTTACCTGTCATAATTAGTATCGAAGTTACTGTTACCTGCCATAATTTGTATCGAAATTACAGTTATTTGACATAATTACTAACCAAGTTACAGTTACCTGTCATAATTAGTATCGAAGTTACTGTTAAGTGTCATAATTAGTATCGAAGTTACAGTTACCTGCCATAATTAGTATCGAAGTTACTGTCACCAGTCATAATTAGTATCGAAGTTACTGTTTTCTGTCATAATTAGTATCGAAGTTACTGATACCTGTCATAATTAGTATCGAAGTTACAGTAACCTGCCATCATTTGTATCGAAATTACAGTTACTTGTCATAATTAGTAACGAAGATACAGTTACCTCTCATAATTAGTATCGAAGTTACAGTTACCTGTCATAATTAGTATCGAAGTTACTGTTACCTGCCATAATTTGTATCGAAATTACAGTTACCTGCCATAATTAGTAACCAAGTTACAGTTACCTGTCATAATTAGTATCGAAGTTACTGTTACGTGTCATAATTTGAATCGAAAATACAGTTACTTGACATAATTAGTAACGAAGTTACAGTTACCTGTCATAATTAGTATCGAAGTTACATTTAACTGCCATAATTTGTATCTAAATTACAGTTACTTGTCATAATTAGTAACGAAGTTACACTTAACTGTCATAATTAGTATCGAAGTTACAGTTACCTGCCATAATTAGTATCGAAGTTACTGTTACCTGTCATAATTAGTATCGAAGTTACTGTTTTCTGTCATAATTAGTGTCGAAGTTACTGTTACCTGTCATAATAAGTATCGAAGTTACAGTTACCTGCCATCATTAGTATCGAAATTACAGTTACTTGTCATAATTAGTAACGAAGTTACAGTTACCTGTCATAATTAGTATCGAAGTTACAGTTACCTGTCATAATTAGTATCGAAGTTACTGTTACCAGCTATAATTTGTATCGAAATTACAGTTACTTGACATAATTAGTAACGAAGTTACAGTTACCTGTCATAATTTGTATCGAAATTACAGTTACATGTCATAATTAGTATCGAAGTTACAGTTACCTGTCATAATTAGTATCGAAGTTACTGTTACCTGCCATAATTTGTATCGAAATTAGAGTTACTTGTCATAATTAGTATCGAAATTACTGTTACCTGCCATAATTAGTATCGAAGTTACTGTCACCAGTCATAATTAGTATCGAAGTTACTGTTTTCTGTGATAATTAGTATCGAAGTTACTGTTACCTGTCATAATTAGTATCGAAGTTATAGTTACCTGCCATAATTAGTATCGAAGTTACTGTTACCTGTCATAATTAGTATCGAAGTTACTGTTTTCTGTCATAATTAGTGTCGAAGTTACTGTTACCTGTCATAATAAGTATCGAAGTTACAGTTACCTGCCATAATTTGTATCGAAATTACAGTTACTTGCCATAATTAGTAACGAAGTTACAGTTACCTGTCATAATTTGTATCGAAATTACAGTTACTTGTCATAATTAGTATCGAAGTTACAGTTACCTGTCATAATTAGTATCGAAGTTACTGTTACCTGTCCTAATTTGTATCGAAATTACAGTTACCTGCCATAATTTGTATCGAAATTACAGTTACTTGTCATAATTAGTAACGATGTCACAGTTACCTGTCATAAGTAGTTTCGGAGTTACAGTTACTTGTCATAATTAGTATCATAGTTACTCTGACTTGTCATAATTTTGTATCGAAGTTACTGTTACCTGTCATATTTAGTATCGAAATTACAGTTACCTGCCATAATTTGTATCGAAATTACAGTTACTTGTCATAATTAGTAACGAAGTTACAGTTACCTGTCATCATTAGTATCGAAATTACAGTTACTTGCCATAATTTGTATCGAAATTACAGTTACTTGTCATAATTAGTAACGAAGTTACAGTTAACTGTCATAATTAGTATCGAAGTTACAGTTACCTGCCATAATTAGTATCGAAGTTACAGTTACCTGTCATAATTAGTATCGTTGTTACTGTTTTCTGTCATAATTAGTATCGAAGTGACTGTTACCTGTCATAATTAGTATCGAAGGTACAATTACCTGCCATACTTTGTATCGAAATTACATTTACATGTCATAATTAGTAACGAAGTTATAGTTACCTGCCATAATTAGTATCTAAATTACAGTTACATGTCATAATTAGAAACGAAGTTACAGTTACCTGTCATAATAAGTATCGAAGTTACAGTTACCTGCCATAATTTGTATCGAAATTACAGTTACTTGTCCTAATTAGTAACGAAGTTACAGTTAACGGTCATTATTAGTATCGAAGTTACAGTTACCTGCCATAATTAGTACCGAAGTTACTGTTACCTGTCATAATTAATTTCGAAGTTACTGTTTTCTGTCATAATTAGTATCGAAGTTACTGTTACCTGTCATAATTAGTATCGAAGTTACAGTAACCTGCCATCATTTGTATCGAATTTACAGTTACTTGTCATAATTAGTAACGAAGATACAGTTACCTGCCATAATTAGTATCGAAGTTACAGTTACCTGTCATAATTAGTATCGAAGTTACTGTTGCCTGCCATAATTTGTATCGAAATTACAGTTATTTGCCATAATTACTAACCATGTTACAGTTACCTGTCATAATTAGTATCGAAGTTACTGTTAAGTGTCATAATTAGTATCGAAGTTACAGTTACCTGCCATAATTAGTATCGAAGTTACTGTCACCAGTCATAATTAGTATCGAAGTTACTGTTTTCTGTCATAATTAGTATCGAAGTTACTGTTACCTGTCATAATTAGTATCGAAGTTAGAGTAACCTGCCATCATTTGTATCGAAATTGAAGTTACTTGTCATAATTAGTAACGAAGATACAGTTACCTGTCATAATTAGTATCGAAGTTACAGTTACCTGTCATAATTAGTATCAAAGTTACTGTTACCTGCCATAATTTGTATCGAAATTACAGTTACCTGCCATAATTAGTAACCAAGTTACAGTTACCTGTCATAATTAGTATCGAAGTTACTGTTACGTGTCATAATTTGAATCGAAAATACAGTTACTTGACATAATTAGTAACGAAGTTACAGTTACCTGTCATAATTAGTATCGTAGTTACTGTTACCTGTCATAATTAGTATCGAAGTTACAGTTACCTGCCATAATTTTTTATCATAATTACAGTTACTTGCCATAATTAGTAACCACGTTACTGTTACCTGTCGTAATTAGTATCGAATTTACATTTAACTGCCATAATTTGTATCTAAATTACAGTTACTTGTCATAATTAGTAACGAAGTTACACTTAACTGTCATAATTAGTATCGAAGTTACAGTTACCTGCCATAATTAGTATCGAAGTTACTGTTACCTGTCATAATAAGTATCGAAGTTACTGTTTTCTGTCATAATTCGTATCGAAGTTACTGTTACCTGTCATAATAAGTATCGAAGTTACAGTTACCTGCCATCATTAGTATCGAAATTACAGTTACTTGTCATAATTAGTAACGAAGTTACAGTTACCTGTCATAATTAGTATCGAAGTTACAGTTACCTGTCATAAATAGTATCGAAGTTACTGTTACCAGCTATAATTTGTATCGAAATTACAGTTACTTGACATAATTAGTAACGAAGTTACAGTTACCTGTCATAATTTGTATCGAAATTACAGTTACTTGTCATAATTAGTATCGAAGTTACAGTTACCTGTCATAATTAGTACCGAAGTTACTGTTACCTGCCATAATTTGTATCGAAATTAGAGTTACTTGTCATAATTTGTATCGAAATTACTGTTACCTGCCATAATTAGTATCGAAGTTACTGTCACCAGTCATAATTAGTATCGAAGTTACTGTTTTCTGTGATAATTAGTATCGAAGTTACTGTTACCTGTCATAATTAGTATCGAAGTTATAGTTACCTGCCATCATATGTATCAAAATTACTGTTACTTGTCATAATTAATAAAGAAGTTACAGTTACCTGTCATAATTAGTATCGAAGTTACAGTTACCTGTCATAATTAGTATCTAAGTTACTGTTACCTGCCATAATTTGTATCGAAATTACAGTTACTTGCCATAATTAGTAACGAAGTTACAGTTACCTGTCATAATTTGTATCGAAATTACAGTTACTTGTCATAATTTGTATCGAAGTTACAGTTTCCTGTCATAATTAGTATCGAAATTACTGTTACCTGCCATAATTAGTATCGAAGTTACTGTCACCAGTCATAATTAGTATCGAAGTTACTGTTTTCTGTGATAATTAGTATCGAAGTTACTGTTACCTGTCATAATTAGTATCGAAGTTATAGTTACCTGCCATCATATGTATCAAAATTACTGTTACTTGTCATAATTAATAACGAAGTTACAGTTACCTGTCATAATTAGTATCGAAGTTACAGTTACCTGTCATAATTAGTATCTAAGTTACTGTTACCTGCCATAATTTGTATCGAAATTACAGTAACCTGCCATAATTTGTATCGAAATTACAGTTACTTGTCATAATTAGTAACGAAGTTACAGTTACCTGTCATCATTAGTATCGAAGTTACAGTTACATGTCATAATTAGTATCGAAGTTACTGTTACCTGTCATAATTAGTATCGAAGTTTCAGTTACTTGCCATAATTTGTATCGAAATTACAGTTACTTGTCATAATTAGTAACGAAGTAACAGTTAACTGTCATAATTAGTATCGAAGTTACAGTTACCTGCCATAATTAGTATCGAAGTTACAGTTACCTGTCATAATTAGTATCGTTGTTACTGTTTTCTGTCATAATTAGTATCGAAGTTACTGTTACCTGTCATAATTAGTATCGAAGTTACAATTACCTGCCATAATTTGTATCGAAATTACATTTACATGTCATAATTAGTAACGAAGTTATAGTTACCTGCCATAATTAGTATCTAAATTACAGTTACATGTCATAATTAGAAACGAAGTTACAGTTACCTGTCATAATTAGTATCGAAGTTACAGTTACCTTTTTTTTTTGAATCGAAATTACAGTTACTTGTCCTAATTAGTAACGAAGTTACAGTTAACGGCCATTATTAGTATCGAAGTTACAGTTAACTGCCATAATTAGTATCGAAGTTACTGTTACCTGTCATAATTAATTTCGAAGTTACTGTTTTCTGTCATAATTAGTATCGAAGTTACTGTTACCTGTCATAATTAGTATCGAAGTTACAGTAACCTGCCATCATTTGTATCGAAATTACAGTTACTTGTCATAATTAGTAACGAAGATACAGTTACCTGTCATAATTAGTATCGAAGTTACAGTTACCTGTCATAATTAGTATCGAAGTTACTGTTACCTGCCATAATATGTATCGAAATTACAGATATTTGACATAATTACTAACCAAGTTACAGTTACCTGTCATAATTAGTATCGAAGTTACTGTTACGTGTCATAATTAGTATCGAAGTTACAGTTACCTGCCATAATTAGTATCGAAGTTACAATAACCTGCCATCATTTGTATCGAAATTACAGTTCCTTGTCATAATTAGTAACGAAGATACAGTTACCTGTCATAATTAGTACCGAAGTTACAGTTATCTGTCATAATTAGTATCGAAGTTACTGTTACCTGCCATAATTTGTATCGAAATTACAGTTACTTGCCATAATTAGTAACCAAGTTACAGTTACCTGTCATAATTAGTATCGAAGTTACTGTTACGTGTCATAATTTGAATCGAAAATACAGTTACTTGACATAATTAGTAACGAAGTTACAGTTACCTGTCATAATTAGTATCGTAGTTACTGTTACCTGTCATAATTAGTATCGAAGTTACAGTTACCTGCCATAATTTTTATCATAATTACAGTAACTTGTCATAATTAGTAACGAAGTTACAGTTACTTGTCATAATTAGTATCGAAGTTACAGTTACTTGTCATAATTAGTATCGAAGTTACTGTTACCTGTCATAAATAGTATCGGAGTTACTGTTACCTGTCATAATTAGTATCGAAGTTACTGTTACCTGTCTTAGTAAGTATCGAAGTTACAGTTACCTGCCATCATTAGTATCGAAATTACAGTTACTTGTCATAAATAGTAACGAAGTTACAGTTACCTGTCATAATTAGTATCGAAGTTACAGTTACCTGTCATAATTAGTATCGAAGTTACTGTTACCAGCTATAATTTGTATCGAAATTACAGTTACTTGCCATAATTAGTAACGAAGTTACAGTTACCTGTCATAATTTGTATCGAAATTACAGTTACTTGTCATAATTAGTATCGAAGTTACAGTTACCTGTCATAATTAGTATCGAAGTTACTGTTACCTGCCATAATTTGTATTGAAATTAGAGTTACTTGTCATAATTAGTATCGAAATTACAGTTACCTGCCATAATTAGTATCGAAGTTATTGTCACCAGTCATAATTAGTATCGAAGTTACTGTTACCTGTCATAATTAGTATCGAAGTTATAGTTACCTGCCATCATATGTATCAAAATTACTGTTACTTGTCATAATTAATAACGAAGTTACAGTTACCTGTCATAATTAGTATCGAAGTTACAGTTACCTGTCATAATTAGTATCGAAGTTACTGTTAGCTGCCATAATTTGTATCGAAATTACAGTTACTTGCCATAATTAGTAACGAAGTTACAGTTACCTGTCATAATTTGTATCGAAATTACAGTTACTTGTCATAATTAGTATCGAAGTTACAGTTAACTGTCATAATTAGTATCGAAGTTACTGTTACCTGTCATAATTTGTATCGAAATTACAGTTACCTGCCATAATTTGTATCGAAATTACAGTTACTTGTCATAATTAGTAACGATGTTACAGTTACCTGTCATAAGTAGTTTCGGAGTTACAGTTACTTGTCATAATTAGTATCGAAGTTACTCTGACTTGTCATAATTAGTATCGAAGTTACTGTTACCTGTCATATTTAGTATCGAAATAACAGTTACCTGCCATAATTTGTATCGAAATTACAGTTACTTGTCATAATTAGTTACGAAGTTACAGTTACCTGTCATAATTTGTATCGGAATTACAGTTACTTGTCATAATTGGTATCGAAGATACAGATACCTGTCATAATTAGTATCGAAGTTACTGTTACCTGCCATAATTTGTATCGAAATTACAGTTACTTGCCATAATTAGTAACGAAGTGACAGTCACCTGTCATAATTTGTATCGAAATTACAGTTAATTGTCATAATACGTATCGAAGTTACAGTACCTGCCATAATTTTTTATCAAAATTACAGTTACTTGTCATAATTAGTAACGAAGTTAGAGTTACTTGTCATAATTAGTATCGAAGTTACAGTTACCTGTCATAATTCGTATCGAAGTTACAGTTACTTGTCATAATTAGTATCGAAGTTACTGTTACCTGCCATAATTTGTATCGAAATTACAGTTACTTGTCATAATTTGTAACGAAGTTACAGTTACCTGTCATAATTAGCATCGAAGTTACAGTTACTTGTCATAATTATTATCGAAGTTACTGTTACCTGTCATAATTAGTATCGAAGTTAGAGTTACCTGCCATAATTTGTATCGAAGTTACTGTTACGTGTCATAATTAGTAACGAAGTTACAGTTAACTGTCATAATTAGTACCGAAGTTGCAGTTACCTGCCATAATTAGTATCGAAGTAACTCTTACCTGTCATAATTAGTATCGAAGTTACTGTTTTCTGTCATAATTAGTATCGAAGTTACTGTTACGTGTCATAATTAGTATCGGAGTTACAGTTACCAGCCATCATTTGTATCGAAATTACAGTTACTTGTCATAATTAGTAACGAAGTTAAAGTTACCTGTCATAATTAGTATCGAAGTTACAGTTTCTTGTCATAATTAGTATCGAAGTTACCGTTTCCTGTCAAAATTAGTATCGAAGTTACAGTTACCAGCCATAATTTGTATCGAAATTACAGTTACTTGTCATAATTAGTAACGATGTTACAGTTACCTGTCATAAGTAGTTTCTAAGTTACAGTTTCTTGTCATAATTAGTATCGAAGTTACTGTTACCTGTCATAATTAGTAACGAAGTTACAGTTACCTGTCATAATTAGTATCGAAGTTACAGTTACCTGTCATAAGTAGTTTCGAAGTTACAGTTTCTTGTCATAATTAGTATCGAAGTTACTGTTGCTTGTCATAATTAGTATCGAAGTTACTGTTACCTCTCATAATTAGTATCGAAATTACAGTCACCTGCCATAATTTGTATCGAAATTACAGTTACTTGTCATAATTAGTAACGAAGTTACAGTTACCTGTCATAATTAGTATCGAAGTTACAGTTACTTGTCATAATTAGTATCGAAATTACAGTTACCTGCCATAATTTGTATCGAAATTACAGTTACTTGTCATAATTAGTAACGAAGTTACTGTTACCTGTCATAATTAGTATCAAAGTTACAATTACCTGCCATAATTTGTATCGAAATTACATTTACATGTCATAATTAGTAACGAAGTTATAGTTACCTGCCATAATTAGTATCTAAATTACAGTTACATGTCATAATTAGAAACGAAGTTACAGTTACCTGTCATAATTAGTATCGAAGTTACAGTTACCTTTTTTTTTGAATCGAAATTACAGTTACTTGTCCTAATTAGTAACGAAGTTACAGTTAACGGCCATTATTAGTATCGAAGTTACAGTTAACTGCCATAATTAGTATCGAAGTTACTGTTACCTGTCATAATTAATTTCGAAGTTACTGTTTTCTGTCATAATTAGTATCGAAGTTACTGTTACCTGTCATAATTAGTATCGAAGTTACAGTAACCTGCCATCATTTGTATCGAAATTACAGTTACTTGTCATAATTAGTAACGAAGATACAGTTACCTGTCATAATAAGTATCGAAGTTACAGTTACCTGTCATAATTAGTATCGAAGTTACTGTTACCTGCCATAATATGTATCGAAATTACAGATATTTGACATAATTACTAACCAAGTTACAGTTACCTGTCATAATTAGTATCGAAGTTACTGTTACGTGTCATAATTAGTATCGAAGTTACAGTTACCTGCCATAATTAGTATCGAAGTTACAATTACCTGCCATCATTTGTATCGAAATTACAGTTCCTTGTCATAATTAGTAACGAAGATACAGTTACCTGTCATAATTAGTACCGAAGTTACAGTTACCTGTCATAATTAGTATCGAAGTTACTGTTACCTGCCATAATTTGTATCGAAATTACAGTTACTTGCCATAATTAGTAACCAAGTTACAGTTACCTGTCATAATTAGTATCGAAGTTACTGTTAAGTGTCATAATTTGAATCGAAAATACAGTTACTTGACATAATTAGTAACGAAGTTACAGTTACCTGTCATAATTAGTATCGTAGTTACTGTTACCTGTCATAATTAGTATCGAAGTTACAGTTACCTGCCATAATTTTTATCATAATTACAGTAACTTGTCATAATTAGTAACGAAGTTACAGTTACTTGTCATAATTAGTATCGAAGTTACAGTTACTTGTCATAATTAGTATCGAAGTTACTGTTACCTGTCATAAATAGTATCGGAGTTACTGTTACCTGTCATAATTAGTATCGAAGTTACTGTTACCTGTCTTAGTAAGTATCGAAGTTACAGTTACCTGCCATCATTAGTATCGAAATTACAGTTACTTGTCATAAATAGTAACGAAGTTACAGTTACCTGTCATAATTAGTATCGAAGTTACAGTTACCTGTCATAATTAGTATCGAAGTTACTGTTACCAGCTATAATTTGTATCGAAATTACAGTTACTTGCCATAATTAGTAACGAAGTTACAGTTACCTGTCATAATTTGTATCGAAATTACAGTTACTTGTCATAATTAGTATCGAAGTTACAGTTACCTGTCATAATTAGTATCGAAGTTACTGTTACCTGCCATAATTTGTATCGAAATTAGAGTTACTTGTCATAATTAGTATCGAAATTACAGTTACCTGCCATAATTAGTATCGAAGTTACTGTCACCAGTCATAATTAGTATCGAAGTTACTGTTACCTGTCATAATTAGTATCGAAGTTATAGTTACCTGCCATCATATGTATCAAAATTACTGTTACTTGTCATAATTAATAACGAAGTTACAGTTACCTGTCATAATTAGTATCGAAGTTACAGTTACCTGTCATAATTAGTATCGAAGTTACTGTTAGCTGCCATAATTTGTATCGAAATTACAGTTACTTGCCATAATTAGTAACGAAGTTACAGTTACCTGTCATAATTTGTATCGAAATTACAGTTACTTGTCATAATTAGTATCGAAGTTACAGTTAACTGTCATAATTAGTATCGAAGTTACTGTTACCTGTCATAATTTGTATCGAAATTACAGTTACCTGCCATAATTTGTATCGAAATTACAGTTACTTGTCATAATTAGTAACGATGTTACAGTACCTGTCATAAGTAGTTTCGGAGTTACAGTTACTTGTCATAATTAGTATCGAAGTTACTCTGACATGTCATAATTAGTATCGAAGTTACTGTTACCTGTCATATTTAGTATCGAAATAACAGTTACCTGCCATAATTTGTATCGAAATTACAGTAACTTGTCATAATTAGTTACGAAGTTACAGTTACCTGTCATAATTTGTATCGGAATTACAGTTACTTGTCATAGTTAGTATCGAAGATACAGATACCTGTCATAATTAGTATCGAAGTTACTGTTACCTGCCATAATTTGTATCGAAATTACAGTTACTTGCCATAATTAGTAACGAAGTGACAGTCACCTGTCATAATTTGTATCGAAATTACAGTTAATTGTCATAATACGTATCGAAGTTACAGTACCTGCCATAATTTTTTATCAAAATTACAGTTACTTGTCATAATTAGTAACGAAGTTAGAGTTACTTGTCATAATTAGTATCGAAGTTACAGTTACCTGTCATAATTCGTATCGAAGTTACAGTTACTTGTCATAATTAGTATCGAAGTTACTGTTACCTGCCATAATTTGTATCGAAATTACAGTTACTTGTCATAATTTGTAACGAAGTTACAGTTACCTGTCATAATTAGCATCGAAGTTACAGTTACTTGTCATAATTATTATCGAAGTTACTGTTACCTGTCATAATTAGTATCGAAGTTAGAGTTACCTGCCATAATTTGTATCGGAATTACAGTTACTTGTCATAATTAGTAACGAAGTTACAGTTAACTGTCATAATTAGTACCGAAGTTGCAGTTACCTGCCATAATTAGTATCGAAGTAACTCTTACCTGTCATAATTAGTATCGAAGTTACTGTTTTCTGTCATAATTAGTATCGAAGTTACTGTTACGTGTCATAATTCGTATCGGAGTTACAGTTACCAGCCATCATTTGTATCGAAATTACAGTTACTTGTCATAATTAGTAACGAAGTTAAAGTTACCTGTCATAATTAGTATCGAAGTTACAGTTTCTTGTCATAATTAGTATCGAAGTTACTGTTTCCTGTCAAAATTAGTATCGAAGTTACAGTTACCAGCCATAATTTGTATCGAAATTACAGTTACTTGTCATAATTAGTAACGATGTTACTGTTACCTGTCATAAGTAGTTTCTAAGTTACAGTTTCTTGTCATAATTAGTATCGAAGTTACTGTTACCTGTCATAATTAGTAACGAAGTTACAGTTACCTGTCATAATTAGTATCGAAGTTACAGTTACCTGTCATAAGTAGTTTCGAAGTTACAGTTTCTTGTAATAATTAGTATCGAAGTTACTGTTACTTGTCATAATTAGTATCGAAGTTACTGTTACCTCTCATAATTAGTAACGAAATTACAGTCACCTGCCATAATTTGTATCGAAATTACAGTTACTTGTCATAATTAGTAACGAAGTTACAGTTACCTGTCATAATTAGTATCGAAGTTACAGTTACTTGTCATAATTAGTATCGAAATTACAGTTACCTGCCATAATTTGTATCGAAATTACAGTTACTTGTCATAATTAGTAACGAAGTTACAGCTAACTGTCATAATTAGTATCGAAGTTACAGTTACCTGCCATAATTTTTATCAAAATTACAGCTACATGTAATAATTAGTAACGAAGTTAGAGTTACTTGTCATAATTAGTATCGAAGTTACAGTTACCTGTCATAATTAGTATCGATGTTTCTGTTACCTGCCATAATTTGTATCGAAATTACAGTTACTTGTCATAATTAGTATCGAAATTACAGTAACCTGCCATAATTAGTATCGAAGTTACTGTTACCTGTCATAATTAGTATCGAAGTTACTGTTTTCTGTCATAATTAGTATCGAAATTACTGTTACCTGTCATAATTAGTATCGAAGTTGTAGTTACCTGTCATCATTTGTATCGAAATTACTGTTACTTGTCATAATTAGTAACGAAGTTACAGTTATCTGACATAATAAGTATCGAGGTTACAGTTTTCTGTCATAATTAGTATCGAAGATACTGTTACCTGCCATAATTTGTATCGAAATTACAGTTAAATGTCATAATTAGTAACGAAGTTACAGTTACCTGTCGTAATGAGAATCGAAGTTACTGTTACCTGTCATAATTAGTATCGAAGTTACAGTACCTGCCATAATTTTTTATCAAAATTACAGTTACTTGTCATAATTAGTAAAGACGTTAGAGTTACTTGTCATAATTAGTATCGAAGTTACAGTTACCTGTCATAATTAGTATCGAAGTTACAGTTACTTGACATAATTAGTATCGAAGTTACTGTTACCTGCCATAATTTGTATCGAAATTACAGATATTTGCCATAATTACTAACCAAGTTACAGTTACCTGTCATAATTAGTATCGAAGTTACTGTTACGTGTCATAATTAGTATCGAAGTTACAGTTACCTGCCATAATTAGTATCGAAGTTACTGTTTTCTGTCATAATTAGTATCGAAATTACAGTTACTTGTCATAATTAGTAACGAAGATACAGTTACCTGTCATAATTAGTATCGAAGTTACAGTTACCTGTCATAATTAGTATCGAAGTTACTGTTACCTGCCATAATTTGTATCGAAATTACAGATATTTGCCAAAATTACTAACCAAGTTACAGTTACCTGTCATAATTAGTATCGAAGTTACTGTTACGTGTCATAATTAGTATCGAAGTTACAGTTACCTGCCATAATTAGTATCGAAGTTACAGTCACCAGTCATAATTACTATCGAAGTTACTGTTTTCTGTCATAATTAGTAACGAAGTTACTGTTACCTGTCATAATTAGTATCGAAGTTACAGTAACCTGCCATCATTTGTATCGATAATACAGTTACTTGTCATAATTAATAACGAAGTTACAGTTACCTGTCATAATTAGTATCGAAGTTACAGTTACCTGTCATAATTAGTATCGAAGTTACTGTTAGCTGCCATAATTTGTATCGAAATTACAGTTACTTGCCATAATTAGTAACCAAGTAACAGTTACCTGTCATAATTAGTTTCGAAGTTACTGTTACGTGTCATAATTTGAATCGAAAATACAGTTACTTGACATAATTAGTAACGAAGTTACAGTTACCTGTCATAATTAGTATCGTAGTTACTGTTACCTGTCATAATTAGTATCGAAGTTACAGTTACCTGCCATAATTAGTATCGAAGTTACTGTTACCTGCCATAATTTGTATCGAAATTAGAGTTACTTGTCATAATTAGTATCGAAATTTCAGTTACCTGCCATAATTAGTATCGAAGTTACTGTCACCAGTCATAATTAGTATCGAAGTTACTGTTACCTGTCATATTTAGTATCGAAGTTATAGTTACCTGCCATCATATGTATCAAAATTACTGTTACTTGTCATAATTAATAACGAAGTTACAGTTACCTGTCATAATTAGTATCGAAGTTACAGTTACCTGTCATAATTAGTATCGAAGTTACTGTTAGCTGCCATAATTTGTATCGAAATTACAGTTACTTGCCATTATTAGTAACGAAGTTACAGTTACCTGTCATCATTTGTATCGAAATTACAGTTACTTGTCATAATTAGTATCGAAGATACAGTTACCTGTCATAATTAGTATCGAAGTTACTGTTACCAGCTATAATTTGTATCGAAATTACAGTTACTTGCCATAATTAGTAACGAAGTTACAGTTACCTGTCATAATTTATATCGAAATTACAGTTACTTGTCATAATTAGTATCGAAGTTACAGTTACCTGTCATAATTAGTATCGAAGTTACTGTTACCTGCCATAATTTGTATCGAAATTAGAGTTACTTGTCATAATTAGTATCGAAATTTAAGTTACCTGCCATAATTAGTATCGAAGTTACTGTCACCAGTCATAATTAGTATCGAAGTTACTGTTTCCTGTCATAATTAGTATCGAAGTTATAGTTACCTGCCATCATATGTATCAAAATTACTGTTACTTGTCATAATTAATAACGAAGTTACAGTTACCTGTCATAATTAGTATCGAAGTTACAGTTACCTGTCATAATTAGTATCGAAGTTACTGTTAGCTGCCATAATTTGTATCGAAATTACAGTTACTTGCCATAATTAGTAACGAAGTTACAGTTACCTGTCATAATTTGTATCGAAATTACAGTTACTTGTCATAATTAGTATCGAAGTTACAGTTACTTGTCATAATTAGTATCGAAGTTACTGTTACCTGTCATAAATAATATCGGAGTTACTGTTACCTGTCATAATTAGTATCGAAGTTACTGTTACCTGTCTTAGTAAGTATCGAAGTTACAGTTACCTGCCATCATTAGTATCGAAATTACAGTTACTTGTCATAAATAGTAACGAAGTTACAGTTACCTGTCATAATTAGTATCGAAGTTACAGTTACCTGTCATAATTAGTATCGAAGTTACTGTTACCAGCTATAATTTGTATCGAAATTACAGTTACTTGCCATAATTAGTAACGAAGTTACAGTTACCTGTCTTATTTGTATCGAAATTACAGTTACTTGTCATAATTAGTATCGAAGTTACAGTTACCTGTCATAATTAGTATCGAAGTTACTGTTACCTGCCATAATTTGTATTGAAATTAGAGTTACTTGTCATAATTAGTATCGAAATTACAGTTACCTGCCATAATTAGTATCGAAGTTACTGTCACCAGTCATAATTAGTATCGAAGTTACTGTTACCTGTCATAATTAGTATCGAAGTTATAGTTACCTGCCATCATATGTATCAAAATTACTGTTACTTGTCATAATTAATAACGAAGTTACAGTTACCTGTCATAATTAGTATCGAAGTTACAGTTACCTGTCATAATTAGTATCGAAGTTACTGTTAGCTGCCATAATTTGTATCGAAATTACAGTTACTTGCCATAATTAGTAACGAAGTTACAGTTACCTGTCATAATTTGTATCGAAATTACAGTTACTTGTCATAATTAGTATCGAAGTTACAGTTAACTGTCATAATTAGTATCGAAGTTACTGTTACCTGTCATAATTTGTATCGAAATTACAGTTACCTGCCATAATTTGTATCGAAATTACAGTTACTTGTCATAATTAGTAACGATGTTACAGTTACCTGTCATAAGTAGTTTCGGAGTTACAGTTACTTGTCATAATTAGTATCGAAGTAACTCTGACTTGTCATAATTAGTATCGAAGTTACTGTTACCTGTCATATTTAGTATCGAAATAACAGTTACCTGCCATAATTTGTATCGAAATTACAGTTACTTGTCATAATTAGTTACGAAGTTACAGTTACCTGTCATAATTTGTATCGGAATTACAGTTACTTGTCATAATTAGTATCGAAGATACAGATACCTGTCATAATTAGTATCGAAGTTACTGTTACCTGCCATAATTTGTATCGAAATTACAGTTACTTGGCATAATTAGTAACGAAGTGACAGTCACCTGTCATAATTTGTATCGAAATTACAGTTAATTGTCATAATACGTATCGAAGTTACAGTACCTGCCATAATTTTTTATCAAAATTACAGTTACTTGTCATAATTAGTAACGAAGTTAGAGTTACTTGTCATAATTAGTATCGAAGTTACAGTTACCTGTCATAATTCGTATCGAAGTTACAGTTACTTGTCGTAATTAGTATCGAAGTTACTGTTACCTGCCATAATTTGTATCGAAATTACAGTTACTTGTCATAATTTGTAACGAAGTTACAGTTACCTGTCATAATTAGCATCGAAGTTACAGTTACTTGTCATAATTATTATCGAAGTTACTGTTACCTGTCATAATTAGTATCGAAGTTAGAGTTACCTGCCATAATTTGTATCGAAATTACAGTTACTTGTCATAATTAGTAACGAAGTTACAGTTAACTGTCATAATTAGTACCGAAGTTGCAGTTACCTGCCATAATTAGTATCGAAGTAACTCTTACCTGTCATAATTAGTATCGAAGTTACTGTTTTCTGTCATAATTAGTATCGAAGTTACTGTTACGTGTCATAATTAGTATCGGAGTTACAGTTACCAGCCATCATTTGTATCGAAATTACAGTTACTTGTCATAATTAGTAACGAAGTTAAAGTTACCTGTCATAATTAGTATCGAAGTTACAGTTTCTTGTCATAATTAGTATCGAAGTTACCGTTTCCTGTCAAAATTAGTATCGAAGTTACAGTTACCAGCCATAATTTGTATCGAAATTACAGTTACTTGTCATAATTAGTAACGATGTTACAGTTACCTGTCATAAGTAGTTTCTAAGTTACAGTTTCTTGTCATAATTAGTATCGAAGTTACTGTTACCTGTCATAATTAGTAACGAAGATACAGTTACCTGTCATAATTAGTATCGAAGTTACAGTTACCTGTCATAAGTAGTTTCGAAGTTACAGTTTCTTGTCATAATTAGTATCGAAGTTACTGTTGCTTGTCATAATTAGTATCGAAGTTACTGTTACCTCTCATAATTAGTAACGAAATTACAGTCACCTGCCATAATTTGTATCGAAATTACAGTTACTTGTCATAATTAGTAACGAAGTTACAGTTACCTGTCATAATTAGTATCGAAGTTACAGTTACTTGTCATAATTAGTATCGAAATTACAGTTACCTGCCATAATTTGTATCGAAATTACAGTTACTTGTCATAATTAGTAACGAAGTTACAGCTAACTGTCATAATTAGTAACGAAGTTACAGTTACCTGCCATAATTTTTATCAAAATTACAGCTACTTGTAATAATTAGTAACGAAGTTAGAGTTACTTGTCATAATTAGTATCGAAGTTACAGTTACCTGTCATAATTAGTATCGATGTTTCTGTTACCTGCCATAATTTGTATCGAAATTACAGTTACTTGTCATAATTAGTATCGAAATTACAGTAACCTGCCATAATTAGTATCGAAGTTACTGTTACCTGTCATAATTAGTATCGAAGTTACTGTTTTCTGTCATAATTAGTATCGAAATTACTGTTACCTGTCATAATTAGTATCGAAGTTGTAGTTACCTGTCATCATTTGTATCGAAATTACTGTTACTTGTCATAATTAGTAACGAAGTTACAGTTATCTGACATAATAAGTATCGAGGTTACAGTTTTCTGTCATAATTAGTATCGAAGATACTGTTACCTGCCATAATTTGTATCGAAATTACAGTTAAATGTCATAATTAGTAACGAAGTTACAGTTACCTGTCGTAATGAGAATCGAAGGTACTGTTACCTGTCATAATTAGTATCGAAGTTACAGTACCTGCCATAATTTTTTATCAAAATTACAGTTACTTGTCATAATTAGTAAAGACGTTAGAGTTACTTGTCATAATTAGTATCGAAGTTACAGTTACCTGTCATAATTAGTATCGAAGTTACAGTTACTTGACATAATTAGTATCGAAGTTACTGTTACCTGCCATAATTTGTATCGAAATTACAGATATTTGCCATAATTACTAACCAAGTTACAGTTACCTGTCATAATTAGTATCGAAGTTACTGTTACGTGTCATAATTAGTATCGAAGTTACAGTTACCTGCCATAATTAGTATCGAAGTTACTGTTTTCTGTCATAATTAGTATCGAAATTACAGTTACTTGTCATAATTAGTAACGAAGATACAGTTACCTGTCATAATTAGTATCGAAGTTACAGTTACCTGTCATAATTAGTATCGAGGTTACTGTTACCTGCCATAATTTGTATCGAAATTACAGATATTTGCCATAATTACTAACCATGTTACAGTTACCTGTCATAATTAGTATCGAAGTTACTGTTACGTGTCATAATTAGTATCGAAGTTACAGTTACCTGCCATAATTAGTATCGAAGTTACTGTCACCAGTCATAATTACTATCGAAGTTACTGTTTTCTGTCATAATTAGTAACGAAGTTACTGTTACCTGTCATAATTAGTATCGAAGTTACAGTAACCTGCCATCATTTGTATCGAAATTACAGTTACTTGTCATAATTAGTAACGAAGATACAGTTACCTGTCATAATTAGTACCGAAGTTACAGTTACCTGTCATAATTAGTATCGAAGTTACTGTTACCTGCCATAATTTGTATCGAAATTACAGTTACTTGCCATAATTAGTAACCAAGTTACAGTTACCTGTCATAATTAGTATCGAAGTTACTGTTACGTGTCATAATTTGAATCGAAAATACAGTTACTTGACATAAATAGTAACGAAGTTACAATTACCTGTCATAATTAGTAACGTAGTTACTGTTACCTGTCATAATTAGTATCGAAGTTACAGTTACCTGCCATAATTAGTATCGAAGTTACTGTTACCTGCCATAATTTGTATCGAAATTAGAGTTACTTGTCATAATTAGTATCGAAATTTCAGTTACCTGCCATAATTAGTATCGAAGTTACTGTCACCAGTCATAATTAGTATCGAAGTTACTGTTACCTGTCATAATTAGTATCGAAGTTATAGTTACCTGCCATCATATGTATCAAAATTACTGTTACTTGTCATAATTAATAACGAAGTTACAGTTACCTGTCATAATTAGTATCGAAGTTACAGTTACCTGTCATAATTAGTACGAAGTTACTGTTAGCTGCCATAATTTGTATCGAAATTACAGTTACTTGCCATTATTAGTAACGAAGTTACAGTTACCTGTCATAATTTGTATCGAAATTACAGTTACTTGTCATAATTAGTATCGAAGTTACAGTTACCTGTCATAATTAGTATCGAAGTTACTGTTACCAGCTATAATTTGTATCGAAATTACAGTTACTTGCCATAATTAGTAACGAAGTTACAGTTACCTGTCATAATTTGTATCGAAATTACAGTTACTTGTCATAATTAGTATCGAAGTTACAGTTACCTGTCATAATTAGTATCGAAGTTACTGTTACCTGCCATAATTTGTATCGAAATTAGAGTTACTTGTCATAATTAGTATCGAAATTTCAGTTACCTGCCATAATTAGTATCGAAGTTACTGTCACCAGTCATAATTAGTATCGAAGTTACTGTTACCTGTCATAATTAGTATCGAAGTTATAGTTACCTGCCATCATATGTATCAAAATTACTGTTACTTGTCATAATTAATAACGAAGTTACAGTTTCCTGTCATAATTAGTATCGAAGTTACAGTTACCTGTCATAATTAGTATCGAAGTTACTGTTAGCTGCCATAATTTGTATCGAAATTACAGTTACTTGCCATAATTAGTAACGAAGTTACAGTTACCTCTCATAATTTGTATCGAAATAACAGTTACTTGTCATAATTAGTATCGAAGTTACAGTTACCTGTCATAATTAGTATCGAAGTTACTGTTACCTGTCATAATTTGTATGGAAATTACAGTTACCTGCCATAATTTGTATCGAAATTACGGTTACTTGTCATAATTAGTAACGATGTTACAGTTACCTGTCATAAGTAGTTTCGGAGTTACAGTTACTTGTCATAATTAGTATCGAAGTTACTCTGACTTGTCATAATTAGTATCGAAGTTACTGTTACCTGTCATATTTAGTATCGAAATAACAGTTACCTGCCATAATTTGTATCGAAATTACAGTTACTTGTCATAATTAGTTACGAAGTTACAGTTACAGGTCATAATTTGTATCGGAATTACAGTTACTTGTCATAATTAGTATCGAAGATACAGATACCTGTCATAATTAGTATCGAAGTTACTGTTACCTGCCATAATTTGTAACGAAATTACTGTTACTTGCCATAATTAGTAACGAAGTTACAGTCACCTGTCATAATTTGTATCGAAATTACAGTTAATTGTCATAATACGTATCGAAGTTACAGTACCTGCCATAATTTTTTATATAATTACAGTTACTTGTCATAATTTGTAACGAAGTTAGAGTTACTTGTCATAATTAGTATCGAAGTTACAGTTACCTGTCATAATTCGTAACGAAGTTACAGTTACTTGTCATAATTAGTATCGAAGTTACTGTTACCTGCCATAATTTGTATCGAAATTACAGTTACTTGTCATAATTTGTAACGAAGTTACAGTTACCTGTCATAATTAGCATCGAAGTTACAGTTACTTGTCATAATTAGTATCGAAGTTACTGTTACCTGTCATAATTAGTATCGAAGTTAGAGTTACCTGCCATAATTTGTATCGAAATTACAGTTACTTGCCATAATTAGTAACGAAGTTACAGTTAACTGTCATAATTAGTATCGAAGTTGCAGTTACCTGCCATAATTAGTATCGAAGTTACTCTTACCTGTCATAATTAGTATCGAAGTTACTGTTTTCTGTCATAATTAGTATCGAAGTTACTGTTACGTGTCATAATTAGTATCGGAGTTACAGTTACCAGCCATCATTTGTATCGAAATTACAGTTACTTGTCATAATTAGTAACGAAGTTAAAGTTACCTGTCATAATTAGTATCGAAGTTACAGTTTCTTGTCATAATTAGTATCGAAGTTACTGTTTCCTGTCAAAATTAGTATCGAAGTTACAGTTACCAGCCATAATTTGTATCGAAATTACAGTTACTTGTCATAATTAGTAACGATGTTACAGTTATCTGTCATAAGTAGTTTCTAAGTTACAGTTTCTTGTCATAATTAGTATCGAAGTTACTGTTACCTGTCATAATTAGTAACGAAGTTACAGTTACCTGTCATAATTAGTATCGAAGTTACAGTTACCTGTCATAAGTAGTTTCGAATTTACAGTTTCTTGTCATAATTAGTATCGAAGTTACTGTTACTTGTCATAATTAGTATCGAAGTTACTGTTACCTCTCATAATTAGTAACGAAATTACAGTTACCTGCCATAATTTGTATCGAAATTACAGTTACTTGTCATAATTAGTAACGAAGTTACAGTTACCTGTCATAATTAGTATCGAAGTTACAGTTACTTGTCATAATTAGTATCGAAATTACAGTTACCTGTCATAATTTGTATCGAAATTACAGTTACTTGTCATAATTAGTAACGAAGTTACAGCTAACTGTCATAATTAGTATCGAAGTTACAGTTACCTGCCATAATTTTTATCAAAATTACAGCTACTTGTAATAATTAGTAACGAAGTTAGAGTTACTTGTCATAATTAGTATCGAAGTTACAGTTACCTGTCATAATTAGTATCGATGTTTCTGTTACCTGCAATAATTTGTATCGAAATTACAGTTACTTGTCATAATTAGTATCGAAATTACAGTAACCTGCCATAATTAGTATCAAAGTTACTGTTACCTGTCATAATTAGTATCGAAGTTACTGTTTTCTTTCATAATTAGTATCGAAGTTACTGTTACCTGTCATAATTAGTATCGAAGTTATAGTTACCTGTCATCATTTGTATCGAAATTACTGTTACTTGTCATAATTAGTAACGAAGTTACAGTTACCTGTCATAATAAGTATCGAAGTTACAGTTACTTGACATAATTAGTATCGAATTTACAGATACCTGCCATAATTTGTATCGAAATTACAGTTATTTGTCATAATTAGTAAGGATGTTACAGTTACCTGTCATAATTAGTTTCGAAGTTACAGTTACTTGTCGTAATTAGTATCGAAGTAACTGTTACTTGTCATAATTAGTATCGATGTTACTGTTACCTGTCATAATTAGTGTCGAAGTTACAGTTACCTGCCATAATTTGTATCGAAAATACAGTTACTTGTCATAATTTGTAACGAAGTTACAGTTTCCTGTCATAATTTGTATCGAAGATACTGTTACCTGCCATAATTTGTATCGAAATTACAGTTACATGTCATAATTAGTAACGAAGTTACAGTTACCTGTCGTAATGAGAATCGAAGTTACTGTTACCTGTCATAATTAGTATCGAAGTTACAGTACCTGCCATAATTTTTTATCAAAATTACAGTTACTTGTCATAATTAGTAAAGACGTTAGAGTTACGTGTCATAATTAGTATCGAAGTTACAGTTACCTGTCATAATTAGTATCGAAGATACAGTTACTTGACATAATTAGTATCGAATTTACAGATACCTGCCATAATTTGTATCGAAATTACAGTTATTTGTCATAATTAGTAAGGATGTTACAGTTACCTGTCATAATTAGTTTCGAAGTTACAGTTACTTGTCATAATTAGTATCGAAGTAACTGTTACTTGTCATAATTAGTATCGATGTTACTGTTACCTGTCATAATTAGTGTCGAAGTTACAGTTACCTGCCATAATTTGTATCGAAAATACAGTTACTTGTCATAATTTGTAACGAAGTTACAGTTTCCTGTCATAATTAGTATCGAAGTTACAGTTACTTGTCATAATTAGGATCGAAGTTACTGTTACCTGTCATAATTAGTATCGAAGTTACATTTAACTGCCATAATTTGTATCTAAATTACAGTTACTTGTCATAATTAGTAACGAAGTTACACCTAACTGTCATAATTAGTATCGAAGTTACAGTTACCTGCCATAATTAGTATCGAAGTTACTGTTTTCTGTCATAATTAGTATCGAAGTTACTGTTACCTGTCATAATAAGTAACGAAGTTACAGTTACCTGCCATCATTAGTATCGAAATTATAGTTACTTGTCATAATTAGTAACGAAGTTACAGTTACCTGTCATAATTAGTATCGAAGTTACAGTTACCTGAAATAATTAGTATCGAAGTTACTGTTACCAGCTTTAATTTGTATCGAAATTACAGTTACTTGCCATAATTAGTAACGAGGTTACAGTTACCTGTCATAATTTGTATCGAAATTACAGTTACTTGTCATAATTAGTATCGAAGTTACAGTTACCTGTCATAATTAGTATCGAAGTTACTGTTACCTGCCATAATTTGTATCGAAATTAGAGTTACTTGTCATAATTAGTATCGAAATTACTGTTACCGGCCATAATTAGTATCGAAGTTACTGTCACCAGTCATAATTAGTATCGATGTTACTGTTTTCTGTGATAAGTAGTATCGAAGTTACTGTTACCTGTCATAATTAGTATCGAAGTTATAGTTACCTGCCATCATATATATCAAAATTACTGTTACTTGTCATAATTAATAACGAAGTTACTGTTACCTGTCATAATAAGTATCGAAGTTACAGTTATCTGTCATCATTAGTATCGAAGTTACAGTTACATGTCATAATTAGTATCGAAGTTACTGTTTCCTGTCATAATTAGTATCGAAGTTTCAGTTACTTGCCATAATTTGTATCGAAATTACAGTTACTTGTCATAATTAGTAACGAAGTTACAGTTAACTGTCATAATTAGTATCGAAGTTACAGTTACCTGCCATAATTAGTATCGAAGTTACAGTTACCTGTCATAATTAGTATCGTTGTTACTGTTTTCTGTCATAATTAGTATCGAAGTTACTGTTACCTGTCATAATTGGTATCGAAGTTACAATTACCTGCCATAATTTGTATCGAAATTACATTTACATGTCATAATTAGTAACGAAGTTATAGTTACCTGCCATAATTAATATCTAAATTACAGTTACATGTCATAATTAGAAACGAAGTTACAGTTACCTGTCATAATTAGTATCGAAGTTACTGTTACCTGCCATAATTTGTTTCGAAATTACAGTTACTTGTCCTAATTAGTAACGAAGTTACAGTTAACGGTCATTATTAGTATCGAAGTTACAGTTACCTGCCATAATTAGTATCGAAGTTACTGTTACCTGTCATAATTAATTTCGAAGTTACTGTTTTCTGTCATAATTAGTATCGAAGTTACTGTTACGTGTCATAATTAGTATCGGAGTTACAGTTACCAGCCATCATTTGTATCGAAATTACAGTTACTTGTCATAATTAGTAACGAAGTTAAAGTTACCTGTCATAATTAGTATCGAAGTTACAGTTTCTTGTCATAATTAGTATCGAAGTTACTGCTTCCTGTCAAAATTAGTATCGAAGTTACAGTTACCAGCCATAATTTGTATCGAAATTACAGTTACTTGTCATAATTAGTAACGATGTTACTGTTACCTGTCATAAGTAGTTTCTAAGTTACAGTTTCTTGTCATAATTAGTATCGAAGTTACTGTTACCTGTCATAATTAGTAACGAAGTTACAGTTACCTGTCATAATTAGTATCGAAGTTACAGTTACCTGTCATAAGTAGTTTCGAAGTTACAGTTTCTTGTAATAATTAGTATCGAAGTTACTGTTACTTGTCATAATTAGTATCGAAGTTACTGTTACCTCTCATAATTAGTAACGAAATTACAGTCACCTGCCATAATTTGTATCGAAATTACAGTTACTTGTCATAATTAGTAATGAAGTTACAGTTACCTGTCATAATTAGTATCGAAGTTACAGTTACTTGTCATAATTAGTATCGAAATTACAGTTACCTGCCATAATTTGTATCGAAATTACAGTTACTTGTCATAATTAGTAACGAAGTTACAGCTAACTGTCATAATTAGTATCGAAGTTACAGTTACCTGCCATAATTTTTATCAAAATTACAGCTACTTGTAATAATTAGTAACGAAGTTAGAGTTACTTGTCATAATTAGTATCGAAGTTACAGTTACCTGTCATAATTAGTATCGATGTTTCTGTTACCTGCCATAATTTGTATCGAAATTACAGTTACTTGTCATAATTAGTATCGAAATTACAGTAACCTGCCATAATTAGTATCGAAGTTACTGTTACCTGTCATAATTAGTATCGAAGTTAATGTTTTCTGTCATAATTAGTATCGAAATTACTGTTACCTGTCATAATTAGTATCGAAGTTGTAGTTACCTGTCATCATTTGTATCGAAATTACTGTTACTTGTCATAATTAGTAACGAAGTTACAGTTATCTGACATAATAAGTATCGAGGTTACAGTTTTCTGTCATAATTAGTATCGAAGATACTGTTACCTGCCATAATTTGTATCGAAATTACAGTTAAATGTCATAATTAGTAACGAAGTTACAGTTACCTGTCGTAATGAGAATCGAAGTTACTGTTACCTGTCATAATTAGTATCGAAGTTACAGTACCTGCCATAATTTTTTATCAAAATTACAGTTACTTGTCATAATTAGTAAAGACGTTAGAGTTACTTGTCATAATTAGTATCGAAGTTACAGTTACCTGTCATAATTAGTATCGAAGTTACAGTTACTTGACATAATTAGTATCGAAGTTACTGTTACCTGCCATAATTTGTATCGAAATTACAGATATTTTCCATAATTACTAACCAAGTTACAGTTACCTGTCATAATTAGTATCGAAGTTACTGTTACGTGTCATAATTAGTATCGAAGTTACAGTTACCTGCCATAATTAGTATCGAAGTTACTGTTTTCTGTCATAATTAGTATCGAAATTACAGTTACTTGTCATAATTAGTAACGAAGATACAGTTACCTGTCATAATTAGTATCGAAGTTACAGTTACCTGTCATAATTAGTATCGAAGTTACTGTTACCTGCCATAATTTGTATCGAAATTACAGATATTTGCCAAAATTACTAACCAAGTTACAGTTACCTGTCATAATTAGTATCGAAGTTACTGTTACGTGTCATAATTAGTATCGAAGTTACAGTTACCTACCATAATTAGTATCGAAGTTACTGTCACCAGTCATAATTACTATCGAAGTTACTGTTTTCTGTCATAATTAGTAACGAAGTTACTGTTACCTGTCATAATTAGTATCGAAGTTACAGTAACCTGCCATCATTTGTATCGAAATTACAGTTACTTGTCATAATTAATAACGAAGTTACAGTTACCTGTCATAATTAGTATCGAAGTTACAGTTACCTGTCATAATTAGTATCGAAGTTACTGTTAGCTGCCATAATTTGTATCGAAATTACAGTTACTTGCCATAATTAGTAACCAAGTTACAGTTACCTGTCATAATTAGTATCGAAGTTACTGTTACGTGTCATAATTTGAATCGAAAATACAGTTACTTGACATAATTAGTAACGAAGTTACAGTTACCTGTCATAATTAGTATCGTAGTTACTGTTACCTGTCATAATTAGTATCGAAGTTACAGTTACCTGCCATAATTAGTATCGAAGTTACTGTTACCTGCCATAATTTGTATCGAAATTAGAGTTACTTGTCATAATTAGTATCGAAATTTCAGTTACCTGCCATAATTAGTATCGAAGTTACTGTCACCAGTCATAATTAGTATCGAAGTTACAGTTACCTGTCATAAGTAGTTTCGAAGTTACAGTTTCTTGTAATAATTAGTATCGAAGTTACTGTTACTTGTCATAATTAGTATCGAAGTTACTGTTACCTCTCATAATTAGTAACGAAATTACAGTCACCTGCCATAATTTGTATCGAAATTACAGTTACTTGTCATAATTAGTAACGAAGTTACAGTTACCTGTCATAATTAGTATCGAAGTTACAGTTACTTGTCATAATTAGTATCGAAATTACAGTTACCTGCCATAATTTGTATCGAAATTACAGTTACTTGTCATAATTAGTAACGAAGTTACAGCTAACTGTCATAATTAGTATCGAAGTTACAGTTACCTGCCATAATTTTTATCAAAATTACAGCTACTTGTAATAATTAGTAACGAAGTTAGAGTTACTTGTCATAATTAGTATCGAAGTTACAGTTACCTGTCATAATTAGTATCGATGTTTCTGTTACCTGCCATAATTTGTATCGAAATTACAGTTACTTGTCATAATTAGTATCGAAATTACAGTAACCTGCCATAATTAGTATCGAAGTTACTGTTACCTGTCATAATTAGTATCGAAGTTACTGTTTTCTGTCATAATTAGTATCGAAATTACTGTTACCTGTCATAATTAGTATCGAAGTTGTAGTTACCTGTCATCATTTGTAACGAAATTACTGTTACTTGTCATAATTAGTAACGAAGTTACAGTTATCTGACATAATAAGTATCGAGGTTACAGTTTTCTGTCATAATTAGTATCGAAGATACTGTTACCTGCCATAATTTGTATCGAAATTACAGTTAAATGTCATAATTAGTAACGAAGTTACAGTTACCTGTCGTAATGAGAATCGAAGTTACTGTTACCTGTCATAATTAGTATCGAAGTTACAGTACCTGCCATAATTTTTTATCAAAATTACAGTTACTTGTCATAATTAGTAAAGACGTTAGAGTTACTTGTCATAATTAGTATCGAAGTTACAGTTACCTGTCATAATTAGTATCGAAGTTACAGTTACTTGACATAATTAGTATCGAAGTTACTGTAACCTGCCATAATTTGTATCGAAATTACAGATATTTGCCATAATTACTAACCAAGTTACAGTTACCTGTCATAATTAGTATCGAAGTTACTGTTACGTGTCATAATTAGTATCGAAGTTACAGTTACCTGCCATAATTAGTATCGAAGTTACTGTTTTCTGTCATAATTAGTATCGAAATTACAGTTACTTGTCATAATTAGTAACGAAGATACAGTTACCTGTCATAATTAGTATCGAAGTTACAGTTACCTGTCATAATTAGTATCGAAGTTACTGTTACCTGCCATAATTTGTATCGAAATTACAGATATTTGCCAAAATTACTAACCAAGTTACAGTTACCTGTCATAATTAGTATCGAAGTTACTGTTACGTGTCATAATTAGTATCGAAGTTACAGTTACCTACCATAATTAGTATCGAAGTTACTGTCACCAGTCATAATTACTATCGAAGTTACTGTTTTCTGTCATAATTAGTAACGAAGTTACTGTTACCTGTCATAATTAGTATCGAAGTTACAGTAACCTGCCATCATTTGTATCGAAATTACAGTTACTTGTCATAATTAATAACGAAGTTACAGTTACCTGTCATAATTAGTATCGAAGTTACAGTTACCTGTCATAATTAGTATCGAAGTTACTGTTAGCTGCCATAATTTGTATCGAAATTACAGTTACTTGCCATAATTAGTAACCAAGTTACAGTTACCTGTCATAATTAGTATCGAAGTTACTGTTACGTGTCATAATTTGAATCGAAAATACAGTTACTTGACATAATTAGTAACGAAGTTACAGTTACCTGTCATAATTAGTATCGTAGTTACTGTTACCTGTCATAATTAGTATCGAAGTTACAGTTACCTGCCATAATTAGTATCGAAGTTACTGTTACCTGCCATAATTTGTATCGAAATTAGAGTTACTTGTCATAATTAGTATCGAAATTTCAGTTACCTGCCATAATTAGTATCGAAGTTACTGTCACCAGTCATAATTAGTATCGAAGTTACTGTTACCTGTCATATTTAGTATCGAAGTTATAGTTACCTGCCATCATATGTATCAAAATTACTGTTACTTGTCATAATTAATAACGAAGTTACAGTTACCTGTCATAATTAGTATCGAAGTTACAGTTACCTGTCATAATTAGTATCGAAGTTACTGTTAGCTGCCATAATTTGTATCGAAATTACAGTTACTTGCCATTATTAGTAACGAAGTTACAGTTACCTGTCATAATTTGTATCGAAATTACAGTTACTTGTCATAATTAGTATCGAAGTTACAGTAACCTGTCATAATTAGTATCGAAGTTACTGTTACCAGCTATAATTTGTAACGAAATTACAGTTACTTGCCATAATTAGTAACGAAGTTACAGTTACCTGTCATAATTTGTATCGAAATTACAGTTACTTGTCATAATTAGTATCGAAGTTACAGTTACCTGTCATAATTAGTATCGATGTTTCTGTTACCTGCCATAATTTGTATCGAAATTACAGTTACTTGTCATAATTAGTATCGAAATTACAGTAACCTGCCATAATTAGTATCGAAGTTACTGTTACCTGTCATAATTAGTATGGAAGTTACTGTTTTCTGTCATAATTAGTATCGAAATTACTGTTACCTGTCATAATTAGTATCGAAGTTGTAGTTACCTGTCATCATTTGTATCGAAATTACTGTTACTTGTCATAATTAGTAACGAAGTTACAGTTATCTGACATAATAAGTATCGAGGTTACAGTTTTCTGTCATAATTAGTATCGAAGATACTGTTACCTGCCATAATTTGTATCGAAATTACAGTTAAATGTCATAATTAGTAACGAAGTTACAGTTACCTGTCGTAATGAGAATCGAAGTTACTGTTACCTGTCATAATTAGTATCGAAGTTACAGTACCTGCCATAATTTTTTATCAAAATTACAGTTACTTGTCATAATTAGTAAAGACGTTAGAGTTACTTGTCATAATTAGTATCGAAGTTACAGTTACCTGTCATAATTAGTATCGAAGTTACAGTTACTTGACATAATTAGTATCGAAGTTACTGTTACCTGCCATAATTTGTATCGAAATTACAGATATTTGCCATAATTACTAACCAAGTTACAGTTACCTGTCATAATTAGTATCGAAGTTACTGTTACGTGTCATAATTAGTATCGAAGTTACAGTTACCTGCCATAATTAGTATCGAAGTTACTGTTTTCTGTCATAATTAGTATCGAAATAACAGTTACTTGTCATAATTAGTAACGAAGATACAGTTACCTGTCATAATTAGTATCGAAGTTACAGTTACCTGTCATAATTAGTATCGAAGTTACTGTTACCTGCCATAATTTGTATCGAAATTACAGATATTTGCCAAAATTACTAACCAAGTTACAGTTACCTGTCATAATTAGTATCGAAGTTACTGTTACGTGTCATAATTAGTATCGAAGTTACAGTTACCTACCATAATTAGTATCGAAGTTAATGTCACCAGTCATAATTACTATCGAAGTTACTGTTTTCTGTCATAATTAGTAACGAAGTTACTGTTACCTGTCATAATTAGTATCGAAGTTACAGTAACCTGCCATCATTTGTATCGAAATTACAGTTACTTGTCATAATTAATAACGAAGTTACAGTTACCTGTCATAATTAGTATCGAAGTTACAGTTACCTGTCATAATTAGTATCGAAGTTACTGTTAGCTGCCATAATTTGTATCGAAATTACAGTTACTTGCCATAATTAGTAACCAAGTTACAGTTACCTGTCATAATTAGTATCGAAGTTACTGTTACGTGTCATAATTTGAATCGAAAATACAGTTACTTGACATAATTAGTAACGAAGTTACAGTTACCTGTCATAATTAGTATCGTAGTTACTGTTACCTGTCATAATTAGTATCGAAGTTACAGTTACCTGCCATAATTAGTATCGAAGTTACTGTTACCTGCCATAATTTGTATCGAAATTAGAGTTACTTGTCATAATTAGTATCGAAATTTCAGTTACCTGCCATAATTAGTATCGAAGTTACTGTCACCAGTCATAATTAGTATCGAAGTTACTGTTACCTGTCATATTTAGTATCGAAGTTATAGTTACCTGCCATCATATGTATCAAAATTACTGTTACTTGTCATAATTAATAACGAAGTTACAGTTACCTGTCATAATTAGTATCGAAGTTACAGTTACCTGTCATAATTAGTATCGAAGTTACTGTTAGCTGCCATAATTTGTATCGAAATTACAGTTACTTGCCATTATTAGTAACGAAGTTACAGTTACCTGTCATAATTTGTATCGAAATTACAGTTACTTGTCATAATTAGTATCGAAGTTACAGTTACCTGTCATAATTAGTATCGAAGTTACTGTTACCAGCTATAATTTGTAACGAAATTACAGTTACTTGCCATAATTAGTAACGAAGTTACAGTTACCTGTCATAATTTGTATCGAAATTACAGTTACTTGTCATAATTAGTATCGAAGTTACAGTTACCTGTCATAATTAGTATCGATGTTTCTGTTACCTGCCATAATTTGTATCGAAATTACAGTTACTTGTCATAATTAGTATAGATATTACAGTAACCTGCCATAATTAGTATCGAAGTTACTGTTACCTGTCATAATTAGTATCGAAGTTACTGTTTTCTGTCATAATTAGTATCGAAATTACTGTTACCTGTCATAATTAGTATCGAAGTTGTAGTTACCTGTCATCATTTGTATCGAAATTACTGTTACTTGTCATAATTAGTAACGAAGTTACAGTTATCTGACATAATAAGTATCGAGGTTACAGTTTTCTGTCATAATTAGTATCGAAGATACTGTTACCTGCCATAATTTGTATCGAAATTACAGTTAAATGTCATAATTAGTAACGAAGTTACAGTTACCTGTCGTAATGAGAATCGAAGTTACTGTTACCTGTCATAATTAGTATCGAAGTTACAGTACCTGCCATAATTTTTTATCAAAATTACAGTTACTTGTCATAATTAGTAAAGACGTTAGAGTTACTTGTCATAATTAGTATCGAAGTTACAGTTACCTGTCATAATTAGTATCGAAGTTACAGTTACTTGACATAATCAGTATCGAAGTTACTGTTACCTGCCATAATTTGTATCGAAATTACAGATATTTGCCATAATTACTAACCAAGTTACAGTTACCTGTCATAATTAGTATCGAAGTTACTGTTACGTGTCATAATTAGTATCGAAGTTACAGTTACCTGCCATAATTAGTATCGAAGTTACTGTTTTCTGTCATAATTAGTATCGAAATTACAGTTACTTGTCATAATTAGTAACGAAGATACAGTTACCTGTCATAATTAGTATCGAAGTTACAGTTACCTGTCATAATTAGTATCGAAGTTACTGTTACCTGCCATAATTTGTATCGAAATTACAGATATTTGCCAAAATTACTAACCAAGTTACAGTTACCTGTCATAATTAGTATCGAAGTTACTGTTACGTGTCATAATTAGTATCGAAGTTACAGTTACCTGCCATAATTAGTATCGAAGTTACTGTCACCAGTCATAATTACTATCGAAGTTACTGTTTTCTGTCATAATTAGTAACGAAGTTACTGTTACCTGTCATAATTAGTATCGAAGTTACAGTAACCTGCCATCATTTGTATCGAAATTACAGTTACTTGTCATAATTAATAACGAAGTTACAGTTACCTGTCATAATTAGTATCGAAGTTACAGTTACCTGTCATAATTAGTATCGAAGTTACTGTTAGCTGCCATAATTTGTATCGAAATTACAGTTACTTGCCATAATTAGTAACCAAGTTACAGTTACCTGTCATAATTAGTATCGAAGTTACTGTTACGTGTCATAATTTGAATCGAAAATACAGTTACTTGACATAATTAGTAACGAAGTTACAGTTACCTGTCATAATTAGTATCGTAGTTACTGTTACCTGTCATAATTAGTATCGAAGTTACAGTTAGCTGCCATAATTAGTATCGACGTTACTGTTACCTGCCATAATTTGTATCGAAATTAGAGTTCCTTGTCATAATTAGTATCGAAATTTCAGTTACCTGCCATAATTAGTATCGAAGTTACTGTCACCAGTCATAATTAGTATCGAAGTTACAGTTACCTGTCATATTTAGTATCGAAGTTATAGTTACCTGCCATCATATGTATCAAAATTACTGTTACTTGTCATAATTAATAACGAAGTTACAGTTACCTGTCATAATTAGTATCGATGTTACAGTTACCTGTCATAATTAGTATCGAAGTTACTGTTAGCTGCCATAATTTGTATCGAAATTACAGTTACTTGCCATTATTAGTAACGAAGTTACAGTTACCTGTCATAATTTGTATCGAAATTACAGTTACTTGTCATAATTAGTATCGAAGTTACAGTTACCTGTCATAATTAGTATCGAAGTTACTGTTACCAGCTATAATTTGTATCGAAATTACAGTTACTTGCCATAATTAGTAACGAAGTTACAGTTACCTGTCATAATTTGTATCGAAATTACAGTTACTTGTCATAATTAGTATCGAAGTTACAGTTACCTGTCATAATTAGTATCGAAATTTCAGTTACCTGCCATAATTAGTATCGAAGTTACTGTCACCAGTCATAATTAGTATCGAAGTTACTGTTACCTGTCATAATTAGTATCGAAGTTATAGTTACCTGCCATCATATGTATCAAAATTACTGTTACTTGTCATAATTAATAACGAAGTTACAGTTACCTGTCATAATTAGTATCGAAGTTACAGTTACCTGCCATAATTAGTATCGAAGTTACTGTTAGCTGCCATAATTTGTATCGAAATTACAGTTACTTGCCATAATTAGTAACGAAGTTACAGTTACCTGTCATAATTTGTATCGAAATTACAGTTACTTGTCATAATTAGTATCGAAGTTACAGTTACTTGTCATAATTAGTATCGAAGTTACTGTTACCTGTCATAAATAGTATCGGAGTTACTGTTACCTGTCATAATTAGTATCGAAGTTACTGTTACCTGTCTTAGTAAGTATCGAAGTTACAGTTACCTGCCATCATTAGTATCGAAATTACAGTTACTTGTCATAAATAGTAACGAAGTTACAGTTACCTGTCATAATTAGTATCGAAGTTACAGTTACCTGTCATAATTAGTATCGAAGTTACTGTTACCAGCTATAATTTGTATCGAAATTACAGTTACTTGCCATAATTAGTAACGAAGTTACAGTTACCTGTCATAATTTGTATCGAAATTACAGTTACTTGTCATAATTAGTATCGAAGTTACAGTTACCTGTCATAATTAGTATCGAAGTTACTGTTACCTGCCATAATTTGTATTGAAATTAGAGTAACTTGTCATAATTAGTATCGAAATTACAGTTACCTGCCATAATTAGTATCGAAGTTACTGTCACCAGTCATAATTAGTATCGAAGTTACTGTTACCTGTCATAATTAGTATTGAAGTTATAGTTACCTGCCATCATATGTATCAAAATTACTGTTACTTGTCATAATTAATAACGAAGTTACAGTTACCTGTCATAATTAGTATCGAAGTTACAGTTACCTGTCATAATTAGTATCGAAGTTACTGTTAGCTGCCATAATTTGTATCGAAATTACAGTTACTTGCCATAATTAGTAACGAAGTTACAGTTACCTGTCATAATTTGTATCGAAATTACAGTTACTTGTCATAATTAGTATCGAAGTTACAGTTAACTGTCATAATTAGTATCGAAGTTACTGTTACCTGTCATAATTTGTATCGAAATTACAGTTACCTGCCATAATTTGTATCGAAATTACAGTTACTTGTCATAATTAGTAACGATGTTACAGTTACCTGTCATAAGTAGTTTCGGAGTTACAGTTACTTGTCATAATTAGTATCGAAGTTCCTCTGACTTGTCATAATTAGTATCGAAGTTACTGTTACCTGTCATATTTAGTATCGAAATAACAGTTACCTGCCATAATTTGTATCGAAATTACAGTTACTTGTCATAATTAGTTACGAAGTTACAGTTACCTGTCATAATTTGTATCGGAATTACAGTTACTTGTCATAATTAGTATCGAAGATACAGATACCTGTCATAATTAGTATCGAAGTTACTGTTACCTGCCATAATTTGTATCGAAATTACAGTTACTTGCCATAATTAGTAACGAAGTGACAGTCACCTGTCATAATTTGTATCGAAATTACAGTTAATTGTCATAATACGTATCGAAGTTACAGTACCTGCCATAATTTTTTATCAAAATTACAGTTACTTGTCATAATTAGTCACGAAGTTAGAGTTACTTGTCATAATTAGTATCGAAGTTACAGTTACCTGTCATAATTCGTATCGAAGTTACAGTTACTTGTCATAATTAGTATCGAAGTTACTGTTACCTGCCATAATTTGTATCGAAATTACAGTTACTTGTCATAATTTGTAACGAAGTTACAGTTACCTGTCATAATTAGCATCGAAGTTACAGTTACTTGTCATAATTATTATCGAAGTTACTGTTACCTGTCATAATTAGTATCGAAGTTAGAGTTACCTGCCATAATTTGTATCGAAATTACAGTTACTTGTCATAATTAGTAACGAAGTTACAGTTAACTGTCATAATTAGTACCGAAGTTGCAGTTACCTGCCATAATTAGTATCGAAGTAACTCTTACCTGTCATAATTAGTATCGAAGTTACTGTTTTCTGTCATAATTAGTATCGAAGTTACTGTTACGTGTCATAATTAGTATCGGAGTTACAGTTACCAGCCATCATTTGTATCGAAATTACAGTTACTTGTCATAATTAGTAACGAAGTTAAAGTTACCTGTCATAATTAGTATCGAAGTTACAGTTTCTTGTCATAATTAGTATCGAAGTTACCGTTTCCTGTCAAAATTAGTATCGAAGTTACAGTTACCAGCCATAATTTGTATCGAAATTACAGTTACTTGTCATAATTAGTAACGATGTTACAGTTACCTGTCATAAGTAGTTTCTAAGTTACAGTTTCTTGTCATAATTAGTATCGAAGTTACTGTTACCTGTCATAATTAGTAACGAAGTTACAGTTACCTGTCATAATTAGTATCGAAGTTACAGTTACCTGTCATAAGTAGTTTCGAAGTTACAGTTTCTTGTCATAATTAGTATCGAAGTTACTGTTGCTTGTCATAATTAGTATCGAAGTTACTGTTACCTCTCATAATTAGTAACGAAATTACAGTCACCTGCCATAATTTGTATCGAAATTACAGTTACTTGTCATAATTAGTAACGAAGTTACAGTTACCTGTCATAATTAGTATCGAAGTTACAGTTACTTGTCATAATTAGTATCGAAATTACAGTTACCTGCCATAATTTGTATCGAAATTACAGTTACTTGTCATAATTAGTAACGAAGTTACAGCTAACTGTCATAATTAGTATCGAAGTTACAGTTACCTGCCATAATTTTTATCAAAATTACAGCTACTTGTAATAATTAGTAACGAAGTTAGAGTTACTTGTCATAATTAGTATCGAAGTTACAGTTACCTGTCATAATTAGTATCGATGTTTCTGTTACCTGCCATAATTTGTATCGAAATTACAGTTACTTGTCATAATTAGTATCGAAATTACAGTAACCTGCCATAATTAGTATCGAAGTTACTGTTATCTGTCATAATTAGTATCGAAGTTACTGTTTTCTGTCATAATTAGTATCGAAATTACTGTTACCTGTCATAATTAGTATCGAAGTTGTAGTTACCTGTCATCATTTGTATCGAAATTACTGTTACTTGTCATAATTAGTAACGAAGTTACAGTTATCTGACATAATAAGTATCGAGGTTACAGTTTTCTGTCATAATTAGTATCGAAGATACTGTTACCTGCCATAATTTGTATCGAAATTACAGTTAAATGTCATAATTAGTAACGAAGTTACAGTTACCTGTCGTAATGAGAATCGAAGGTACTGTTACCTGTCATAATTAGTATCGAAGTTACAGTACCTGCCATAATTTTTTATCAAAATTACAGTTACTTGTCATAATTAGTAAAGACGTTAGAGTTACCTGTCATAATTAGTATCGAAGTTACAGTTACCTGTCATAATTAGTATCGAAGTTACAGTTACTTGACATAATTAGTATCGAAGTTACTGTTACCTGCCATAATTTGTATCGAAATTACAGATATTTGCCATAATTACTAACCAAGTTACAGTTACCTGTCATAATTAGTATCGAAGTTACTGTTACGTGTCATAATTAGTATCGAAGTTACAGTTACCTGCCCTAATTAGTATCGAAGTTACTGTTTTCTGTCATAATTAGTATCGAAATTACAGTTACTTGTCATAATTAGTAACGAAGATACAGTTACCTGTCATAATTAGTATCGAAGTTACAGTTACCTGTCATAATTAGTATCGAAGTTAATGTTACCTGCCATAATTTGTATCGAAATTACAGATATTTGCCATAATTACTAACCAAGTTACAGTTACCTGTCATAATTAGTATCGAAGTTACTGTTACGTGTCATAATTAGTATCGAAGTTACAGTTACCTGCCATAATTAGTATCGAAGTTACTGTCACCAGTCATAATTACTATCGAAGTTACGGTTTTCTGTCATAATTAGTAACGAAGTTACTGTTACCTGTCATAATTAGTATCGAAGTTACAGTTACTTGTCATAATTAGTAACGAAGATACAGTTACCTGTCATAATTAGTACCGAAGTTACAGTTACCTGTCATAATTAGTATCGAAGTTACTGTTACCTGCCATAATTTGTATCGAAATTACAGTTACTTGCCATAATTAGTAACCAAGTTACAGTTACCTGTCATAATTAGTATCGAAGTTACTGTTACGTGTCATAATTTGAATCGAAAATACAGTTACTTGACATAATTAGTAACCAAGTTACAGTTACCTGTCATAATTAGTATCGTAGTTACTGTTACCTGTCATAATTAGTATCGAAGTTACAGTTACCTGCCATAATTAGTATCGAAGTTACTGTTACCTGCCATAATTTGTATCGAAATTAGAGTTACTTGTCATAATTAGTATCGAAATTTCAGTTACCTGCCATAATTAGTATCGAAGTTACTGTCACCAGTCATAATTAGTATCGAAGTTACTGTTACCTGTCATAATTAGTATCGAAGTTATAGTTACCTGCCATCATATGTATCAAAATTACTGTTACTTGTCATAATTAATAACGAAGTTACAGTTACCTGTCATAATTAGTATCGAAGTTACAGTTACCTGTCATAATTAGTATCGAAGTTACTGTTAGCTGCCATAATTTGTATCGAAATTACAGTTACTTGCCATTATTAGTAACGAAGTTACAGTTACCTGTCATAATTTGTATCGAAATTACAGTTACTTGTCATAATTAGTATCGAAGTTACAGTTACCTGTCATAATTAGTATCGAAGTTACTGTTACCAGCTATAATTTGTATCGAAATTACAGTTACTTGCCATAATTAGTAACGAAGTTACAGTTACCTGTCATAATTTGTATCGAAATTACAGTTACTTGTCATAATTAGTATCGAAGTTACAGTTACCTGTCATAATTAGTATCGAAGTTACTGTTACCTGCCATAATTTGTATCGAAGTTATAGTTACCTGCCATCATATGTATCAAAATTACTGTTACTTGTCATAATTAATAACGAAGTTACAGTTACCTGTCATAATTAGTATCGAAGTTACAGTTACCTGTCATAATTAGTATCGAAGTTACTGTTAGCTGCCATAATTTGTATCGAAATTACAGTTACTTGCCATTATTAGTAACGAAGTTACAGTTACCTGTCATAATTTGTATCGAAATTACAGTTAATTGTCATAATACGTATCGAAGTTACAGTACCTGCCATAATTTTTTATCAAAATTACAGTTACTTGTCATAATTAGTATCGAAGTTACAGTTACCTGTCATAATTAGTATCGAAGTTACTGTTACCTGCCATAATTTGTATCGAAGTTATAGTTACCTGCCATCATATGTATCAAAATTACTGTTACTTGTCATAATTAATAACGAAGTTAGAGTTACTTGTCATAATTAGTATCGAAGTTACAGTTACCTGTCATAATTCGTATCGAAGTTACAGTTACTTGTCATAATTAGTATCGAAGTTACTGTTACCTGCCATAATTTGTATCGAAATTACAGTTACTTGTCATAATTTGTAACGAAGTTACAGTTACCTGTCATAATTAGCATCGAAGTTACAGTTACTTGTCATTATTATTATCGAAGTTACTGTTACCTGTCATAATTAGTATCGAAGTTAGAGTTACCTGCCATAATTTGTATCGAAATTACAGTTACTTGTCATAATTAGTAACGAAGTTACAGTTAACTGTCATAATTAGTACCGAAGTTGCAGCTACCTGCCATAATTAGTATCGAAGTAACTCTTACCTGTCATAATTAGTATCGAAGTTACTGTTTTGTGTCATAATTAGTATCGAAGTTACTGTTACGTGTCATAATTAGTATCGGAGTTACAGTTACCAGCCATCATTTGTATCGAAATTACAGTTACTTGTCATAATTAGTAACGAAGTTAAAGTTACCTGTCATAATTAGTATCGAAGTTACAGTTTCTTGTCATAATTAGTATCGAAGTTACCGTTTCCTGTCAAAATTAGTATCGAAGTTACAGTTACCAGCCATAATTTGTATCGAAATTACAGTTACTTGTCATAATTAGTAACGATGTTACAGTTACCTGTCATAAGTAGTTTCTAAGTTACAGTTTCTTGTCATAATTAGTATCGAAGTTACTGTTACCTGTCATAATTAGTAACGAAGTTACAGTTACCTGTCATAATTAGTATCGAAGTTACAGTTACCTGTCATAAGTAGTTTCGAAGTTACAGTTTCTTGTCATAATTAGTATCGAAGTTACTGTTGCTTGTCATAATTAGTATCGAAGTTACTGTTACCTCTCATAATTAGTAACGAAATTACAGTCACCTGCCATAATTTGTATCGAAATTACAGTTACTTGTCATAATTAGTAACGAAGTTACAGTTACCTGTCATAATTAGTATCGAAGTTACAGTTACTTGTCATAATTAGTATCGAAATTACAGTTACCTGCCATAATTTGTATCGAAATTACAGTTACTTGTCATAATTAGTAACGAAGTTACAGCTAACTGTCATAATTAGTATCGAAGTTACAGTTACCTGCCATAATTTTTATCAAAATTACAGCTACTTGTAATAATTAGTAACGAAGTTAGAGTTACTTGTCATAATTAGTATCGAAGTTACAGTTACCTGTCATAATTAGTATCGATGTTTCTGTTACCTGTCATAATTTGTATCGAAATTACAGTTACTTGTCATAATTAGTATCGAAATTACAGTAACCTGCCATAATTAGTATCGAAGTTACTGTTACCTGTCATAATTAGTATCGAAGTTACTGTTTTCTGTCATAATTAGTATCGAAATTACTGTTACCTGTCATAATTAGTATCGAAGTTGTAGTTACCTGTCATCATTTGTATCGAAATTACTGTTACTTGTCATAATTAGTAACGAAGTTACAGTTATCTGACATAATAAGTATCGAGGTTACAGTTTTCTGTCATAATTAGTATCGAAGATACTGTTACCTGCCATAATTTGTATCGAAATTACAGTTAAATGTCATAATTAGTAACGAAGTTACAGTTACCTGTCGTAATGAGAATCGAAGGTATTGTTACCTGTCATAATTAGTATCGAAGTTACAGTACCTGCCATAATTTTTTATCAAAATTACAGTTACTTGTCATAATTAGTAAAGACGTTAGAGTTACTTGTCATAATTAGTATCGAAGTTACAGTTACCTGTCATAATTAGTATCGAAGTTACAGTTACTTGACATAATTAGTATCGAAGTGACTGTTACCTGCCATAATTTGTATCGAAATTACAGATATTTGCCATAATTACTAACCAAGTTACAGTTACCTGTCATAATTAGTATCGAAGTTACTGTTACGTGTCATAATTAGTATCGAAGTTACAGTTACCTGCCATAATTAGTATCGAAGTTACTGTTTTCTGTCATAATTAGTATCGAAATTACAGTTACTTGTCATAATTAGTAACGAAGATACAGTTACCTGTCATAATTAGTATCGAAGTTACAGTTACCTGTCATAATTAGTATCGAAGTTACTGTTACCTGCCATAATTTGTATCGAAATTACAGATATTTGCCATAATTACTAACCAAGTTACAGTTACCTGTCATAATTAGTATCGAAGTTACTGTTACGTGTCATAATTAGTATCGAAGTTACAGTTACCTGCCATAATTAGTATCGAAGTTACTGTCACCAGTCATAATTACTATCGAAGTTACTGTTTTCTGTCATAATTAGTAACGAAGTTACTGTTACCTGTCATAATTAGTATCGATGTTACAGTAACCTGCCATCATTTGTATCGAAATTACAGTTACTTGTCATAATTAGTAACGAAGATACAGTTACCTGTCATAATTAGTACCGAAGTTACAGTTACCTGTCATAATTAGTATCGAAGTTACTGTTACCTGCCATAATTTGTATCGAAATTACAGTTACTTGCCATAATTAGTAACCAAGTTACAGTTACCTGTCATAATTAGTATCGAAGTTACTGTTACGTGTCATAATTTGAATCGAAAATACAGTTACTTGACATAATTAGTAACGAAGTTACAGTTACCTGTCATAATTAGTATCGTAGTTACTGTTACCTGTCATAATTAGTATCGAAGTTACAGTTACCTGCCATAATTAGTATCGAAGTTACTGTTACCTGCCATAATTTGTATCGAAATTACAGTTACTTGTCATAATTAGTATCGAAATTTCAGTTACCTGCCATAATTAGTATCGAAGTTACTGTCACCAGTCATAATTAGTATCGAAGTTACTGTTACCTGTCATAATTAGTATCGAAGTTATAGTTACCTGCCATCATATGTATCAAAATTACTGTTACTTGTCATAATTAATAACGAAGTTACAGTTACCTGTCATAATTAGTATCGAAGTTACAGTTACCTGTCATAATTAGTATCGAAGTTACTGTTAGCTGCCATAATTTGTATCGAAATTACAGTTACTTGCCATTATTAGTAACGAAGTTACAGTTACCTGTCATAATTTGTATCGAAATTACAGTTACTTGTCATAATTAGTATCGAAGTTACAGTTACCTGTCATAATTAGTATCGAAGTTACTGTTACCAGCTATAATTTGTATCGAAATTACAGTTACTTGCCATAATTAGTAACGAAGTTACAGTTACCTGTCATAATTTGTATCGAAATTACAGTTACCTGTCATAATTAGTATCGAAGTTACTGTTACCTGCCATAATTTGTATCGAAATTAGAGTTACTTGTCATAATTAGTATCGAAATTTCAGTTACCTGCCATAATTAGTATCGAAGTTACTGTCACCAGTCATAATTAGTATCGAAGTTACTGTTACCTGTCATAATTAGTATCGAAGTTATAGTTACCTGCCATCATATGTATCAAAATTACTGTTACTTGTCATAATTAATAACGAAGTTACAGTTTCCTGTCATAATTAGTATCGAAGTTACAGTTACCTGTCATAATTAGTATCGAAGTTACTGTTAGCTGCCATAATTTGTATCGAAATTACAGTTACTTGCCATAATTAGTAACGAAGTTACAGTTACCTCTCATAATTTGTATCGAAATTACAGTTACTTGTCATAATTAGTATCGAAGTTACAGTTACCTGTCATAATTAGAATCGAAGTTACTGTTACCTGTCATAATTTGTATGGAAATTACAGTTACCTGCCATAATTTGTATCGAAATTACGGTTACTTGTCATAATTAGTAACGATGTTACAGTTACCTGTCATAAGTAGTTTCGGAGTTACAGTTACTTGTCATAATTAGTATCGAAGTTACTCTGACTTGTCATAATTAGTATCGAAGTTACTGTTACCTGTCATATTTAGTATCGAAATAACAGTTACCTGCCATAATTTGTATCGAAATTACAGTTACTTGTCATAATTAGTTACGAAGTTACAGTTACCGGTCATAATTTGTATCGGAATTACAGTTACTTGTCATAATTAGTTTCGAAGATACAGATACCTGTCATAATTAGTATCGAAGTTACTGTTACCTGCCATAATTTGTAACGAAATTACTGTTACTTGCCAAAATTAGTAACGAAGTTACAGTCACCTGTCATAATTTGTATCGAAATTACAGTTAATTGTCATAATACGTATCGAAGTTACAGTACCTGCCATAATTTTTTATCAAAATTACAGTTACTTGTCATAATTAGTAACGAAGTTAGAGTTACTTGTCATAATTAGTATCGAAGTTACAGTTACCTGTCATAATTCGTAACGAAGTTACAGTTACTTGTCATAATTAGTATCGAAGTTACTGTTACCTGCCATAATTTGTATCGAAATTACAGTTACTTGTCATAATTTGTAACGAAGTTACAGTTACCTGTCATAATTAGCATCGAAGTTACAGTTACTTGTCATAATTAGTATCGAAGTTACTGTTACCTGTCATAATTAGTATCGAAGTTAGAGTTACCTGCCATAATTTGTATCGAAATTACAGTTACTTGCCATAATTAGTAACGAAGTTACAGTTAACTGTCATAATTAGTTTCGAAGTTGCAGTTACCTGCCATAATTAGTATCGAAGTTACTCTTACCTGTCATAATTAGTATCGAAGTTACTGTTTTCTGTCATAATTAGTATCGAAGTTACTGTTACGTGTCATAATTAGTATCGGAGTTACAGTTACCAGCCATCATTTGTATCGAAATTACAGTTACTTGTCATAATTAGTAACGAAGTTAAAGTTATCTGTCATAAGTAGTTTCTAAGTTACAGTTTCTTGTCATAATTAGTATCGAAGTTACTGTTACCTGTCATAATTAGTAACGAAGTTACAGTTACCTGTCATAATTAGTATCGAAGTTACAGTTACCTGTCATAAGTAGTTTCGAATTTACAGTTTCTTGTCATAATTAGTATCGAAGTTACTGTTACTTGTCATAATTAGTATCGAAGTTACTGTTACCTCTCATAATTAGTAACGAAATTACAGTTACCTGCCATAATTTGTATCGAAATTACAGTTACTTGTCATAATTAGTATCGAAGTTACAGTTACTTGTCATAATTAGTATCGAAATTACAGTTACCTGCCATAATTTGTATCGAAATTACAGTTACTTGTCATAATTAGTAACGAAGTTACAGCTAACTGTCATAATTAGTATCGAAGTTACAGTTACCTGCCATAATTTTTATCAAAATTACAGCTACTTGTAATAAATAGTAACGAAGTTAGAGTTACTTGTCATAATTAGTATCGAAGTTACAGTTACCTGTCATAATTAGTATCGATGTTTCTGTTACCTGCCATAATTTGTATCGAAATTACAGTTACTTGTCATAATTAGTATCGAAATTACAGTAACCTGCCATAATTAGTATCAAAGTTACTGTTACCTGTCATAATTAGTATCGAAGTTACTGTTTTCTTTCATAATTAGTATCGAAGTTACTGTTACCTGTCATAATTAGTATCGAAGTTATAGTTACCTGTCATCATTTGTATCGAAATTACTGTTACTTGTCATAATTAGTAACGAAGTTACAGTTACCTGTCGTAATAATTATCGAAGTTACAGTTACTTGACATAATTAGTATCGAATTTACAGATACCTACCATAATTTGTATCGAAATTACAGTTATTTGTCATAATTAGTAAGGATGTTACAGTTACCTGTCATAATTAGTTTCGAAGTTACAGTTACTTGTCATAATTAGTATCGAAGTAACTGTTACTTGTCATAATTAGTATCGATGTTACTGTTACCTGTCATAATTAGTGTTGAAGTTACAGTTACCTGCCATAATTTGTATCGAAAATACAGTTACTTGTCATAATTTGTAACGAAGTTACAGTTTCCTGTCATAATTTGTATCGAAGATACTGTTACCTGCCATAATTTGTATCGAAATTACAGTTACATGTCATAATTAGTAACGAAGTTACAGTTACCTGTCGTAATGAGAATCGAAGTTACTGTTACCTGTCATAATTAGTATCGAAGTTACAGTACCTGCCATAATTTTTTATCAAAATTACAGTTACTTGTCATAATTAGTAAAGACGTTAGAGTTACGTGTCATAATTAGTATCGAAGTTACAGTTACCTGTCATAATTAGTATCGAAGTTACAGTTACTTGACATAATTAGTATCGAAATACAGATACCTGCCATAATTTGTATCGAAATTACAGTTATTTGTCATAATTAGTAAGGATGTTAGTTACCTGTCATAATTAGTTTCGAAGTTACAGTTACTTGTCATAATTAGTATCGAAGTAACTGTTACTTGTCATAATTAGTATCGATGTTACTGTTACCTGTCATAATTAGCGTCGAAGTTACAGTTACCTGCCATAATTTGTATCGAAAATACAGTTACTTGTCATAATTTGTAACGAAGTTACAGTTTCCTGTCATAATTAGTATCGAAGTTACAGTTACTTGTCATAATTAGGATCGAAGTTACTGTTACCTGTCATAATTAGTATCGAAGTTACATTTAACTGCCATAATTTGTATCTAAATTACAGTTACTTGTCATAATTAGTAACGAAGTTACACCTAACTGTCATAATTAGTATCGAAGTTACAGTTACCTGCCATAATTAGTATCGAAGTTACTGTTTTCTGTCATAATTAGTATCGAAGTTACTGTTACCTGTCATAATAAGTATCGAAGTTACAGTTACCTGACATCATTAGTATCGAAATTATAGTTACTTGTCATAATTAGTAACGAAGTTACAGTTACCTGTCATAATTAGTATCGAAGTTACAGTTACCTGAAATAATTAGTATCGAAGTTACTGTTACCAGCTATAATTTGTATCGAAATTACAGTTACTTGCCATAATTAGTAACGAGGTTACAGTTACCTGTCATAATTTGTATCGAAATTACAGTTACTTGTCATAATTAGTATCGAAGTTACAGTTACCTGTCATAATTAGTATCGAAGTTACTGTTACCTGCCATAATTTGTATCGAAATTAGAGTTACTTGTCATAATTAGTATCGAAATTACTGTTACCTGCCATAATTAGTATCGAAGTTACTGTCACCAGTCATAATTAGTATCGATGTTACTGTTTTCTGTGATAAGTAGTATCGAAGTTACTGTTACCTGTCATAATTAGTATCGAAGTTATAGTTACCTGCCATCATATGTATCAAAATTACTGTTACTTGTCATAATTAATAACGAAGTTACTGTTACCTGTCATAATAAGTATCGAAGTTACAGTTATCTGTCATCATTAGTATCGAAGTTACAGTTACATGTCATAATTAGTATCGAAGTTACTGTTTCCTGTCATAATTAGTATCGAAGTTTCAGTTACTTGCCATAATTTGTATCGAAATTACAGTTACTTGTCATAATTAGTAACGAAGTTACAGTTAACTGTCATAATTAGTATCGAAGTTACAGTTACCTGCCATAATTAGTATCGAAGTTACAGTTACCTGTCATAATTAGTATCGTTGTTACTGTTTTCTGTCATAATTAGTATCGAAGTTACTGTTACCTGTCATAATTGGTATCGAAGTTACAATTACCTGCCATAATTTGTATCGAAATTACATTTACATGTCATAATTAGTAACGAAGTTATAGTTACCTGCCATAATTAATATCTAAATTACAGTTACATGTCATAATTAGAAACGAAGTTACAGTTACCTGTCATAATTAGTATCGAAGTTACAGTTACCTGCCATAATTTGTATCGAAATTACAGTTACTTGTCCTAATTAGTAACGAAGTTACAGTTAACGGTCATTATTAGTATCGAAGTTACAGTTACCTGCCATAATTAGTATCGAAGTTACTGTTACCTGTCATAATTAATTTCGAAGTTACTGTTTTCTGTCATAATTAGTATCGAAGTTACTGTTACCTGTCATAATTAGTATCGAAGTTACAGTAACCTGCCATCATTTGTATCGAAATTACAGTTACTTGTCATAATTAGTAACGAAGATACAGATACCTGTCATAATTAGTATCGAAGTTACAGTTACCTGTCATAATTAGTATCGAAGTTACTGTTACCTGCCATAATTTGTATCGAAATTACAGTTACTTGCCATAATTAGTAACCAAGTTACAGTTACCTGTCATAATTAGTATCGAAGTTACTTTTACGTGTCATAATTAGTATCGAAGTTACAGTTACCTGCCATAATTAGTATCGAAGTTACTGTCACCAGTCATAATTAGTATCGAAGTTACTGTTTTCTGTCATAATTAGTATCGAAGTTACTGTTACCTGTCATAATTAGTATCGAAGTTACAGTAACCTGCCATCATTTGTATCGAAATTACAGTTACTTGTCATAATTAGTAACGAAGATACGGTACCTGTCATAATTAGTATCGAAGTTACAGTTACCTGTCATAATTAGTATCGAAGTTACTGTTACCTGCCATAATTTGTATCGAAATTACAGTTACTTGCCATAATTAGTAACCAAGTTACAGTTACCTGTCATAATTAGTATCGAAGTTACTGTTACGTGTCATAATTTGAATCGAAAATACAGTTACTTGACATAATTAGTAACGAAGTTACAGTTACCTGTCATAATTAGTATCGTAGTTACTGTTAACTGTCATAATTAGTATCGAAGTTACAGTTACTTGTCATAATTAGTAACCAAGCTACAGTTACCTGTCATAATTAGTATCGAAGTTACTGTTACGTGTCATAATTAGTATCGAAGTTACAGTTACCTGCCATAATTTTTTATCAAAATTACAGTTACTTGTCATAATTAGTAACGAAGTTAGAGTTACTTGTAATAATTAGTATCGAAGTTACAGTTACTTGTCATAATTAGTATCGAAGTTACTGTTACCTGTCATAAATAGTATCGAAGTTACTGTTACCTGTCATAATTAGTATCGAAGTTACAGTTACTTGTCATAATTAGTAACCAAGTTACAGTTACCTGTCATAACTAGTATCGAAGTTACTGTTACGTGTCATAATTTGAATCGAAAATACAGTTACTTGACATAATTAGTAGCGCAGTTACAGTTACCTGTCATAATTAGTATCGTAGTTACTGTTACCTGTCATAATTAGTATCGAAGTTACAGTTACTTGTCATAATTAGTAACCAAGTTACAGTTTCCTGTCATAATTAGTATCTAAGTTACTGTTACGTGTCATAATTAGTATCGAAGTTACAGTTACCTGCCATAATTTTTTATCAAAATTACAGTTACTTGTCATAATTAGTATCGAAGTTACAGTTACTTGTCATAATTAGTATCGAAGTTACTGTTACCTGTCATAAAAAGTATCGAAGTTACTGTTACCTGTCATAATTAGTATCGAAGTTACTGTTACCTGTCATAATAAGTATCGAAGTTACAGTTACCTGCCATCATTAGTATCAAAATTACAGTTACTTGTCATAATTAGTAACGAAGTTAGAGTTACTTGTCATAATTAGTATCGAAGTTACAGTTACTTGTCATAATTAGTATCAAAGTTACTGTTACCTGTCATAAATAGTATCGAAGTTACTGTTACCTGTCATAATTAGTATCGAAGTTACTGTTACCTGTCATAATAAGTATCGAAGTTACAGTTACTTGTCATAATTAGTATCGAAGTTACTGTTACCTGTCATAAATAGTATCGAAGTTACTGTTACCTGTCATAATTAGTATCGAAGTTACTGTTACCTGTCATAATAAGTATCGAAGTTACAGTTACCTGCCATCATTAGTATCGAAATTACAGTTACTTGTCATAATTAGTAACGAAGTTACAGTTACCTGTCATAATTAGTATCGAAGTTACAGTTACCTGTCATAATTGGTATCGAAGTTACTGTTAACAGCTATAATTTGTATCGAAATTACAGTTACTTGCCATAATTTGTTCGAAGTTACAGTTACCTGTCATAATTGGTATCGAAGTTATAGTTACCTGCCATCATATGTATCAAAATTACTGTTACTTGTCATAATTAATAACGAAGTTACAGTTACCTGTCATAATTAGTATCGAAGTTACAGTTACCTGTTATAATTAGTATCCAAGTTACTGTTAGCTGCCATAATTTGTATCGAAATTACAGTTACTTGCCATAATTAGTAACGAAGTTACAGTTACCTGTCACAATTTGTATCGAAATTACAGTTACTTGTCATAATTAGTATCGAAGTTACAGTTACCTGTCATAATTAGTATCGAAGTTACTGTTACCTGTCATAATTTGTATCGAAATTACAGTTACCTGCCATAATTTGTATCGAAATTACAGTTACTTGTCATAATTAGTAACGATGTTACAGTTACCTGTCATAAGTAGTTTAGGAGTTACAGTTACTTGTCATAATTTGTATCGAAGTTACTCTGACTTTTCATAATTAGTATCGAAGTTACTGTTACCTGTCATATTTAGTATCGAAATAACAGTTACCTGCCATAATTTGTATCGAAATTACAGTTACTTGTCATAATTAGTAACGAAGTTACAGTTACCTGTCATCATTAGTATCGAAGTTACAGTTACATGTCATAATTAGTATCGAAGTTACTGTAACCTGTCATAATTATTATCGAAGTTTCAGTTACTTGCCATAATTTGTATCGAAATTACAGTTACTTGTCATAATTAGTAACGAAGTTACAGTTAACTGTCATAATTAGTATCGAAGTTACAGTTACCTGCCCTAATTAGTATCGAATTTACAGTTACCTGTCATAATTAGTATCGTTGTTACTGTTTTCTGTCATAATTAGTATCGACGTTACTGTTACCTGTCATAATTAGTATCGAAGTTACAATTACCTGCCATAATTTGTATCGAAATTACATTTACATGTCATAATTAGTAACGAAGTTACAGTTACCTGCCATAATTTGTATCGAAATTACAGTTACTTGTCATAATTAGTAATGATGTTACAGTTACCTGTCATAATTAGTTTCGAAGTTACAGTTACTTGTCACAATCAGTATCGAAGTAACTGTTACTTGTCATAATTAGTATCGAAGTTACTGTTACCTGTCATAATTAGTATCGAAGATACAGTTACCTGCCATAATTTGTATCGAAATTACAGTTACTTGTCCTAATTAGTAACGAAGTTACAGTTTCCTGTCATAATTATTATCGAAGTTACAGTTACTTGTCATAATTAGTATAGAAGTTACTGTTACCTGTCATAATTAGTATTGAAGTTACATTTAACTGCCATAATTTGTATCGAAATTACAGTTACTTGTCCTAATTAGTAACGAAGTTACAGTTTACGGTCATTATTAGTATCGAAGTTACTGTTACCTGTCATATTTAGTATCGAAATAACAGTTACCTGCCATAATTTGTATCGAAATTACAGTTACTTGTCATAATTAGTTACGAAGTTACAGTTACCGGTCATAATTTGTATCGGAATTACAGTTACTTGTCATAATTAGTATCGAAGATACAGATACCTGTCATAATTAGTATCGAAGTTACTGTTACCTGCCATAATTTGTAACGAAATTACTGTTACTTGCCATAATTAGTAACGAAGTTACAGTCACCTGTCATAATTTGTATCGAAATTACAGTTAATTGTCATAATACGTATCGAAGTTACAGTACCTGCCATAATTTTTTATCAAAATTACAGTTACTTGTCATAATTTGTAACGAAGTTAGAGTTACTTGTCATAATTAGTATCGAAGTTACAGTTACCTGTCATAATTCGTATCGAAGTTACAGTTACTTGTCATAATTAGTATCGAAGTTACTGTTACCTGCCATAATTTGTATCGAAATTACAGTTACTTGTCATAATTTGTAACGAAGTTACAGTTACCTGTCATAATTAGCATCGAAGTTACAGTTACTTGTCATAATTAGTATCGAAGTTACTGTTACCTGTCATAATTAGTATCAAAGTTAGAGTTGCCTGCCATAATTTGTATCGAAATTACAGTTACTTGCCATAATTAGTAACGAAGTTACAGTTAACTGTCATAATTAGTATCGAAGTTGCAGTTACCTGCCATAATTATTATCGAAGTTACTCTTACCTGTCATAATTAGTATCGAAGTTACTGTTTTCTGTCATAATTAGTATCGAAGTTACTGTTACGTGTCATAATTAGTATCGGAGTTACAGTTACCAGCCATCATTTGTATCGAAATTACAGTTACTTGTCATAATTAGTAACGAAGTTACAGTTACCTGTCATAATTAGTATCGAAGTTACAGTTACTTGTCATAATTAGTATCGAAATTTCAGTTACCTGCCATAATTTGTATCGAAATTACAGTTACTTGTCATAATTAGTAACGAAGTTACAGCTAACTGTCATAATTAGTATCGAAGTTACAGTTACCTGCCATAATTTTTATCAAAATTACAGCTACTTGTAATAATTAGTAACGAAGTTAGAGTTACTTGTCATAATTAGTATCGAAGTTACAGTTACCTGTCATAATTAGTATCGATGTTTCTGTTACCAGCCATAATTTGTATCGAAATTACAGTTACTTGTCATAATTAGTATCGAAATTACAGTAACCTGCCATAATTAGTATCGAAGTTACTGTTACCTGTCATAATTAGTATCGAAGTTACTGTTTTCTGTCATAATTAGTATCGAAGTTACTGTTACCTGTCATAATTAGTATCGAAGTTATAGTTACCTGTCATCATTTGTATCGAAATTACTGTTACTTGTCATAATTAGTAACGAAGTTACAGTTACCTGACATAATAAGTATCGAGGTTACAGTTTTCTGTCATAATTAGTATCGAAGATACTGTTACCTGCCATAATTTGTATCGAAATTACAGTTACATGTCATAATTAGTAACGAAGTTACAGTTACCTGTCGTAATGAGAATCGAAGTTACTGTTACCTGTCATAATTAGTATCGAAGTTAAAGTACCTGCCATAATTTTTTATCAAAATTACAGTTACTTGTCATAATTAGTAAAGACGTTAGAGTTACTTGTCATAATTAGTATCGAAGTTACAGTTACCTGTCATAATTAGTATCGAAGTTACAGTAACTTGACATAATTAGTATCGAATTTACAGATACCTGCCATAATTTGTATCGAAATTACAGTTATTTGTCATAATTAGTAAGGATGTTACAGTTACCTGTCATAATTAGTTTCGAAGTTACAGTTACTTGTCATAATTAGTATCGAAGTAACTGTTACTTGTCATAATTAGTATCGATGTTACTGTTACCTGTCATAATTAGTGTCGAAGTTACAGTTACCTGCCATAATTTGTATCGAAAATACAGTTACTTGTCATAATTTGTAACGAAGTTACAGTTTCCTGTCATAATTAGTATCGAAGTTACAGTTACTTGTCATAATTAGGATCGAAGTTATGTTACCTGTCATAATTAGTATCGAAGTTACATTTAACTGCCATAATTTGTATCTAAATTACAGTTACTTGTCATAATTAGTAACGAAGTTACACTTAACTGTCATAATTAGTATCGAAGTTACAGTTACCTGCCATAATTAGTATCGAAGTTACTGTTTTCTGTCATAATTAGTATCGAAGTTACTGTTACCTGTCATAATAAGTATCGAAGTTACAGTTACCTGCCATCATTAGTATCGAAATTACAGTTACTTGTCGTAATTAGTAACGAAGTTACAATTACCTGTCATAATTAGTATCGAAGTTACAGTTACCTGACATAATTAGTATCGAAGTTACTGTTACCAGCTATAATTTGTATCGAAATTACAGTTACTTGCCATAATTAGTAACGAGGTTACAGTTACCTGTCATAATTTGTATCGAAATTACAGTTACTTGTCATAATTAGTATCGAAGTTACAGTTACCTGTCATAATTAGTATCGAAGTTACTGTTACCTGCCATAATTTGTATCGAAATTAGAGTTACTTGTCATAATTAGTATCGAAATTACTGTTGCCTGCCATAATTAGTATCGAAGTTACTGTCACCAGTCATAATTAGCATCGATGTTACTGTTTTCTGTGATAAGTAGTATCGAAGTTACTGTTATCTGTCATAATTAGTATCGAAGTTATAGTTACCTGCCATCACATGTATCAAAATTACTGTTACTTGTCATAATTAATAACGAAGTTACTGTTACCTGTCATAATAAGTATCGAAGTTACAGTTATCTGTCATCATTAGTATCGAAGTTACAGTTACATGTCATAATTAGTATCGAAGTTACTGTTACCTGTCATAATTAGTATCGAAGTTTCAGTTACTTGCCATAATTTGTATCGAAATTACAGTTACTTGTCATAATTAGTAACGAAGATACAGTTAACTGTCATAATTAGTATCGAAGTTACAGTTACCTGCCATAATTAGTATCGAAGTTACAGTTACCAGTCATAATTAGTATCGTTGTTACTGTTTTCTGTCATAATTAGTATCGAAGTTACTGTTACCTGTCATAATTGGTATCGAAGTTACAATTACCTGCCATAATTTGTATCGAAATTACATTTACATGTCATAATTAGTAACGAAGTTATAGTTACCTGCCATAATTAATATCTAAATTACAGTTACATGTCATAATTAGAAACGAAGTTACAGTTACCTGTCATAATTAGTATCGAAGTTACAGTTACCTGCCATAATTTGTATCGAAATTACAGTTACTTGTCCTAATTAGTAACGAAGTTACAGTTAACGGTCATTATTAGTATCGAAGTTACAGTTACCTGCCATAATTAGTATCGAAGTTACTGTTACCTGTCATAATTAATTTCGAAGTTACTGTTTTCTGTCATAATTAGTATCGAAGTTACTGTTACCTGTCATAATTAGTATCGAAGTTACAGTAACCTGCAATCATTTGTATCGAAATTACAGTTACTTGTCATAATTAGTAACGAAGATACAGTTACCTGTCATAATTAGTATCGAAGTTACAGTTACCTGTCATAATTAGTATCGAAGTTACTGTTACCTGCCATAATTTGTATCGAAATTACAGTTACTTGCCATAATTAGTAACCAAGTTACAGTTACCTGTCATAATTAGTATCGAAGTTACTGTTACGTGTCATAATTAGTATCGAAGTTACAGTTACCTGCCATAATTAGTATCGAAGTTACTGTCACCAGTCATAATTAGTATCGAAGTTACTGTTTTCTGTCATAATTAGTATCGAAGTTACTGTTACCTGTCATAATTAGTATCGAAGTTACAGTAACCTGCCATCATTTGTATCGAAATTACAGTTACTTGTCATAATTAGTAACGAAGATACGGTAACCTGTCATAATTAGTATCGAAGTTACAGTTACCTGTCATAATTAGTATCGAAGTTACTGTTACCTGCCATAATTTGTATCGAAATTACAGTTACTTGCCATAATTAGTAACCAAGTTACAGTTACCTGTCATAATTAGTATCGAAGTTACTGTTACGTGTCATAATTTGAATCGAAAATACAGTTACTTGACATAATTAGTAACGAAGTTACAGTTACCTGTCATAATTAGTATCGTAGTTACTGTTAACTGTCATAATTAGTATCGAAGTTACAGTTACTTGTCATAATTAGTAACCAAGTTACAGTTACCTGTCATAATTAGTATCGAAGTTACTGTTACGTGTCATAATTAGTATCGAAGTTACAGTTACCTGCCATAATTTTTTATCAAAATTTCAGTTACTTGTCATAATTAGTAACGAAGTTAGAGTTACTTGTCATAATTAGTATCGAAGTTACAGTTACTTGTCATAATTAGTATCGAAGTTACTGTTACCTGTCATAATTAGTATCGAAGTTACTGTTACCTGTCATAATTAGTATCGAAGTTACAGTTACTTGTCATAATTAGTAACCAAGTTACAGTTACCTGTCATAATTAGTATCGAAGTTACTGTTACGTGTCATAATTTGAATCGAAAATACAGTTACTTGACATAATTAGTAACGAAGTTACAGTTACCTGTCATAATTAGTATCGTAGTTACTGTTACCTGTCATAATTAGTATCGAAGTTACAGTTACTTGTCATAATTAGTAACCAAGTTACAGTTTCCTGTCATAATTAGTATCGAAGTTACTGTTACGTGTCATAATTAGTATCGAAGTTACAGTTACCTGCCATAATTTTTTTATCAAAATTACAGTTACTTGTCATAATTAGTATCGAAGTTACAGTTACTTGTCATAATTAGTATCGAAGTTACTGTTACCTGTCATAAATAGTATCGAAGTTACTGTTACCTGTCATAATTAGTATCGAAGTTACTGTTACCTGTCATAATAAGTATCGAAGTTACAGTTACCTGCCATCATTAGTATCATAATTACAGTTACTTGTCATAATTAGTAACGAAGTTAGAGTTACTTGTCATAATTAGTATCGAAGTTACAGTTACTTGTCATAATTAGTATCGAAGTTACTGTTACCTGTCATAAATAGTATCGAAGTTACTGTTACCTGTCATAATTAGTATCGAAGTTACTGTTACCTGTCATAATAAGTTTCGAAGTTACAGTTACTTGTCATAATTAGTATCGAAGTTACTGTTACCTGTCATAAATAGTATCGAAGTTACTGTTACCTGTCATAATTAGTATCGAAGTTACTGTTACCTGTCATAATAAGTATCGAAGTTACAGTTACCTGCCATCATTAGTATCGAAAATACAGTTACTTGTCATAATTAGTAACGAAGTTACAGTTACCTGTCATAATTAGTATCGAAGTTACAGTTACCTGCCATAATTTGTATCGAAAATACAGTTACTTGTCATAATTTGTAACGAAGTTACAGTTTCCTGTCATAATTAGTATCGAAGTTACAGTTACTTGTCATAATTAGGATCGAAGTTACTGTTACCTGTCATAATTAGTATCGAAGTTAAATTTAACTGCCATAATTTGTATCTAAATTACAGTTACTTGTCATAATTAGTAACGAAGTTACACCTAACTGTCATAATTAGTATCGAAGTTACAGTTACCTGCCATAATTAGTATCGAAGTTACTGTTTTCTGTCATAATTAGTATCGAAGTTACTGTTACCTGTCATAATAAGTATCGAAGTTACAGTTACCTGCCATCATTAGTATCGAAATTATAGTTACTTGTCATAATTAGTAACGAAGTTACAGTTACCTGTCATAATTAGTATCGAAGTTACAGTTACCTGAAATAATTAGTATCGAAGTTACAGTTACCTGTCATAATTTGTATCGAAATTACAGTTACTTGCCATAATTAGTAACGAGGTTACAGTTACCTGTCATAATTTGTATCGAAATTACAGTTACTTGTCATAATTAGTATCGAAGTTACAGTTACCTGTCATAATTAGTATCGAAGTTACTGTTACCTGCCATAATTTGTATCGAAATTAGAGTTACTTGTCATAATTAGTATCGAAATTACTGTTACCTGCCATAATTAGTATCGAAGTTACTGTCACCAGTCATAATTAGTATCGATGTTACTGTTTTCTGTGATAAGTAGTATCGAAGTTACTGTTACCTGTCATAATTAGTATCGAAGTTATAGTTACCTGCCATCATATGTATCAAAATTACTGTTACTTGTCATAATTAATAACGAAGTTACTGTTACCTGTCATAATAAGTATCGAAGTTACAGTTATCTGTCATCATTAGTATCGAAGTTACAGTTACATGTCATAATTAGTATCGAAGTTACTGTTTCCTGTCATAATTAGTATCGAAGTTTCAGTTACTTGCCATAATTTGTATCGAAATTACAGTTACTTGTCATAATTAGTAACGAAGTTACAGTTAACTGTCATAATTAGTATCGAAGTTACAGTTACCTGCCATAATTAGTATCGAAGTTACAGTTACCTGTCATAATTAGTATCGTTGTTACTGTTTTCTGTCATAATTAGTATCGAAGTTACTGTTACCTGTCATAATTGGTATCGAAGTTACAATTACCTGCCATAATTTGTATCGAAATTACATTTACATGTCATAATTAGTAACGAAGTTATAGTTACCTGCCATAATTAATATCTAAATTACAGTTACATGTCATAATTAGAAACGAAGTTACAGTTACCTGTCATAATTAGTATCGAAGTTACAGTTACCTGCCATAATTTGTATCGAAATTACAGTTACTTGTCCTAATTAGTAACGAAGTTACAGTTAACGGTCATTATTAGTATCGAAGTTACAGTTACCTGCCATAATTAGTATCGAAGTTACTGTTACCTGTCATAATTAATTTCGAAGTTACTGTTTTCTGTCATAATTAGTATCGAAGTTACTGTTACCTGTCATAATTAGTATCGAAGTTACAGTAACCTGCCATCATTTGTATCGAAATTACAGTTACTTGTCATAATTAGTAACGAAGATACAGATACCTGTCATAATTAGTATCGAAGTTACAGTTACCTGTCATAATTAGTATCGAAGTTACTGTTACCTGCCATAATTTGTATCGAAATTACAGTTACTTGTCATAATTAGTAACCAAGTTACAGTTACCTGTCATAATTAGTATCGAAGTTACTTTTACGTGTCATAATTAGTATCGAAGTTACAGTTACCTGCCATAATTAGTATCGAAGTTACTGTCACCAGTCATAATTAGTATCGAAGTTACTGTTTTCTGTCATAATTAGTATCGAAGTTACTGTTACCTGTCATAATTAGTATCGAAGTTACAGTAACCTGCCATCATTTGTATCGAAATTACAGTTACTTGTCATAATTAGTAACGAAGATACGGTTACCTGTCATAATTAGTATCGAAGTTACAGTTACCTGTCATAATTAGTATCGAAGTTACTGTTACCTGCCATAATTTGTATCGAAATTACAGTTACTTGCCATAATTAGTAACCAAGTTACAGTTACCTGTCATAATTAGTATCGAAGTTACTGTTACGTGTCATAATTTGAATCGAAAATACAGTTACTTGACATAATTAGTAACGAAGTTACAGTTACCTGTCATAATTAGTATCGTAGTTACTGTTAACTGTCATAATTAGTATCGAAGTTACAGTTACTTGTCATAATTAGTAACCAAGCTACAGTTACCTGTCATAATTAATATCGAAGTTACTGTTACGTGTCATAATTAGTATCGAAGTTACAGTTACCTGCCATAATTTTTTATCAAAATTACAGTTACTTGTCATAATTAGTAACGAAGTTAGAGTTACTTGTAATAATTAGTATCGAAGTTACAGTTACTTGTCATAATTAGTATCGAAGTTACTGTTACCTGTCATAAATAGTATCGAAGTTACTGTTACCTGTCATAATTAGTATCGAAGTTACAGTTACTTGTCATAATTAGTAACCAAGTTACAGTTACCTGTCATAACTAGTATCGAAGTTACTGTTACGTGTCATAATTTGAATCGAAAATACAGTTACTTGACATAATTAGTAGCGCAGTTACAGTTACCTGTCATAATTAGTATCGTAGTTACTGTTACCTGTCATAATTAGTATCGAAGTTACAGTTATTTGTCATAATTATTAACCAAGTTACAGTTTCCTGTCATAATTAGTATCTAAGTTACTGTTACGTGTCATAATTAGTATCGAAGTTACAGTTACCTGCCATAATTTTTTATCAAAATTACAGTTACTTGTCATAATTAGTATCGAAGTTACAGTTACTTGTCATAATTAGTATCGAAGTTACTGTTACCTGTCATAAAAAGTATCGAAGTTACTGTTACCTGTCATAATTAGTATCGAAGTTACTGTTACCTGTCATAATAAGTATCGAAGTTACAGTTACCTGCCATCATTAGTATCAAAATTACAGTTACTTGTCATAATTAGTAACGAAGTTAGAGTTACTTGTCATAATTAGTATCGAAGTTACAGTTACTTGTCATAATTAGTATCAAAGTTACTGTTACCTGTCATAAATAGTATCGAAGTTACTGTTACCTGTCATAATTAGTATCGAAGTTACTGTTACCTGTCATAATAAGTATCGAAGTTACAGTTACTTGTCATAATTAGTATCGAAGTTACTGTTACCTGTCATAAATAGTATCGAAGTTACTGTTACCTGTCATAATTAGTATCGAAGTTACTGTTACCTGTCATAATAAGTATCGAAGTTACAGTTACCTGCCATCATTAGTATCGAAATTACAGTTACTTGTCATAATTAGTAACGAAGTTACAGTTACCTGTCATAATTAGTATCGAAGTTACAGTTACCTGTCATAATTGGTATCGAAGTTACTGTTAACAGCTATAATTTGTATCGAAATTACAGTTACTTGCCATAATTTGTTCGAAGTTACAGTTACCTGTCATAATTGGTATCGAAGTTATAGTTACCTGCCATCATATGTATCAAAATTACTGTTACTTGTCATAATTAATAACGAAGTTACAGTTACCTGTCATAATTAGTATCGAAGTTACAGTTACCTGTTATAATTAGTATCGAAGTTACTGTTAGCTGCCATAATTTGTATCGAAATTACAGTTACTTGCCATAATTAGTAACGAAGTTACAGTTACCTGTCACAATTTGTATCGAAATTACAGTTACTTGTCATAATTAGTATCGAAGTTACAGTTACCTGTCATAATTAGTATCGAAGTTACTGTTACCTGTCATAATTTGTATCGAAATTACAGTTACCTGCCATAATTTGTATCGAAATTACAGTTACTTGTCATAATTAGTAACGATGTTACAGTTACCTGTCATAAGTAGTTTAGGATTTACAGTTACTTGTCATAATTTGTATCGAAGTTACTCTGACTTTTCATAATTAGTATCGAAGTTACTGTTACCTGTCATATTTAGTATCGAAATAACAGTTACCTGCCATAATTTGTATCGAAATTACAGTTACTTGTCATAATTAGTAACGAAGTTACAGTTACCTGTCATCATTAGTATCGAAGTTACAGTTACATGTCATAATTAGTATCGAAGTTACTGTAACCTGTCATAATTATTATCGAAGTTTCAGTTACTTGCCATAATTTGTATCGAAATTACAGTTACTTGTCATAATTAGTAACGAAGTTACAGTTAACTGTCATAATTAGTATCGAAGTTACAGTTACCTGCCCTAATTAGTATCGAATTTACAGTTACCTGTCATAATTAGTATCGTTGTTACTGTTTTCTGTCATAATTAGTATCGAAGTTACTGTTACCTGTCATAATTAGTATCGAAGTTACAATTACCTGCCATAATTTGTATCGAAATTACATTTACATGTCATAATTAGTAACGAAGTTACAGTTACCTGCCATAATTTGTATCGAAATTGCAGTTACTTGTCATAATTAGTAATGATGTTACAGTTACCTGTCATAATTAGTTTCGAAGTTACAGTTACTTATCACAATCAGTATCGAAGTAACTGTTACTTGTCATAATTAGTATCGAAGTTACTGTTACCTGTCATAATTAGTATCGAAGATACAGTTACCTGCCATAATTTGTATCGAAATTACAGTTACTTGTCCTAATTAGTAACGAAGTTACAGTTTCCTGTCATAATTATTATCGAAGTTACAGTTTCTTGTCATAATTAGTATAGAAGTTACTGTTACCTGTCATAATTAGTATTGAAGTTACATTTAACTGCCATAATTTGTATCGAAATTACAGTTACTTGTCCTAATTAGTAACGAAGTTACAGTTTACGGTCATTATTAGTATCGAAGTTACTGTTACCTGTCATATTTAGTATCGAAATAACAGTTACCTGCCATAATTTGTATCGAAATTACAGTTACTTGTCATAATTAGTTACGAAGTTACAGTTACCGGTCATAATTTGTATCGGAATTACAGTTACTTGTCATAATTAGTATCGAAGATACAGATACCTGTCATAATTAGTATCGAAGTTACTGTTACCTGCCATAATTTGTAACGAAATTACTGTTACGTGCCATAATTAGTAACGAAGTTACAGTCACCTGTCATAATTTGTATCGAAATTACAGTTAATTGTCATAATACGTATCGAAGTTACAGTACCTGCCATAATTTTTTATCAAAATTACAGTTACTTGTCATAATTTGTAACGAAGTTAGAGTTACTTGTCATAATTAGTATCGAAGTTACAGTTACCTGTCATAATTCGTATCGAAGTTACAGTTACTTGTCATAATTAGTATCGAAGTTACTGTTACATGCCATAATTTGTATCGAAATTACAGTTACTTGTCATAATTTGTAACGAAGTTACAGTTACCTGTCATAATTAGCATCGAAGTTACAGTTACTTGTCATAATTAGTATCGAAGTTACTTTTACCTGTCATAATTAGTATCGAAGTTAGAGTTGCCTGCCATAATTTGTATCGAAATTACAGTTACTTGCCATAATTAGTAACGAAGTTACAGTTAACTGTCATAATTAGTATCGAAGTTGCAGTTACCTGCCATAATTATTATCGAAGTTACTCTTACCTGTCATAATTAGTATCGAAGTTACTGTTTTCTGTCATAATTAGTATCGAAGTTACTGTTACGTGTCATAATTAGTATCGGAGTTACAGTTACCAGCCATCATTTGTATCGAAATTACAGTTACTTGTCATAATTAGTAACGAAGTTACAGTTACCTGTCATAATTAGTATCGAAGTTACAGTTACTTGTCATAATTAGTATCGAAATTTCAGTTACCTGCCATAATTTGTATCGAAATTACAGTTACTTGTCATAATTAGTAACGAAGTTACAGCTAACTGTCATAATTAGTATCGAAGTTACAGTTACCTGCCATAATTTTTATCAAAATTACAGCTACTTGTAATAATTAGTAACGAAGTTAGAGTTACTTGTCATAATTAGTATCGAAGTTACAGTTACCTGTCATAATTAGTATCGATGTTTCTGTTACCAGCCATAATTTGTATCGAAATTACAGTTACTTGTCATAATTAGTATCGAAATTACAGTAACCTGCCATAATTAGTATCGAAGTTACTGTTACCTGTCATAATTAGTATCGAAGTTACTGTTTTCTGTCATAATTAGTATCGAAGTTACTGTTACCTGTCATAATTAGTATCGAAGTTATAGTTACCTGTCATCATTTGTATCGAAATTACTGTTACTTGTCATAATTAGTAACGAAGTTACAGTTACCTGACATAATAAGTATCGAGGTTACAGTTTTCTGTCATAATTAGTATCGAAGATACTGTTACCTGCCATAATTTGTATCGAAATTTCAGTTACATGTCATAATTAGTAACGAAGTTACAGTTACCTGTCGTAATGAGAATCGAAGTTACTGTTACGTGTCATAATTAGTATCGAAGTTACAGTTACCTGCCATAATTTTTTATCAAAATTACAGTTACTTGTCATAATTAGTATCGAAGTTACAGTTACTTGTCATAATTAGTATCGAAGTTACTGTTACCTGTCATAAAAAGTATCGAAGTTACTGTTACCTGTCATAATTAGTATCGAAGTTACTGTTACCTGTCATAATAAGTATCGAAGTTACAGTTACCTGCCATCATTAGTATCAAAATTACAGTTACTTGTCATAATTAGTAACGAAGTTAGAGTTACTTGTCATAATTAGTATCGAAGTTACAGTTACTTGTCATAATTAGTATCAAAGTTACTGTTACCTGTCATAAATAGTATCGAAGTTACTGTTACCTGTCATAATTAGTATCGAAGTTACTGTTACCTGTCATAATAAGTATCGAAGTTACAGTTACTTGTCATAATTAGTATCGAAGTTACTGTTACCTGTCATAAATAGTATCGAAGTTACTGTTACCTGTCATAATTAGTATCGAAGTTACTGTTACCTGTCATAATAAGTATCGAAGTTACAGTTACCTGCCATCATTAGTATCGAAATTACAGTTACTTGTCATAATTAGTAACGAAGTTACAGTTACCTGTCATAATTAGTATCGAAGTTACAGTTACCTGTCATAATTGGTATCGAAGTTACTGTTAACAGCTATAATTTGTATCGAAATTACAGTTACTTGCCATAATTTGTTCGAAGTTACAGTTACCTGTCATAATTGGTATCGAAGTTATAGTTACCTGCCATCATATGTATCAAAATTACTGTTACTTGTCATAATTAATAACGAAGTTACAGTTACCTGTCATAATTAGTATCGAAGTTACAGTTACCTGTTATAATTAGTATCGAAGTTACTGTTAGCTGCCATAATTTGTATCGAAATTACAGTTACTTGCCATAATTAGTAACGAAGTTACAGTTACCTGTCACAATTTGTATCGAAATTACAGTTACTTGTCATAATTAGTATCGAAGTTACAGTTACCTGTCATAATTAGTATCGAAGTTACTGTTACCTGTCATAATTTGTATCGAAATTACAGTTACCTGCCATAATTTGTATCGAAATTACAGTTACTTGTCATAATTAGTAACGATGTTACAGTTACCTGTCATAAGTAGTTTAGGATTTACAGTTACTTGTCATAATTTGTATCGAAGTTACTCTGACTTTTCATAATTAGTATCGAAGTTACTGTTACCTGTCATATTTAGTATCGAAATAACAGTTACCTGCCATAATTTGTATCGAAATTACAGTTACTTGTCATAATTAGTAACGAAGTTACAGTTACCTGTCATCATTAGTATCGAAGTTACAGTTACATGTCATAATTAGTATCGAAGTTACTGTAACCTGTCATAATTATTATCGAAGTTTCAGTTACTTGCCATAATTTGTATCGAAATTACAGTTACTTGTCATAATTAGTAACGAAGTTACAGTTAACTGTCATAATTAGTATCGAAGTTACAGTTACCTGCCCTAATTAGTATCGAATTTACAGTTACCTGTCATAATTAGTATCGTTGTTACTGTTTTCTGTCATAATTAGTATCGAAGTTACTGTTACCTGTCATAATTAGTATCGAAGTTACAATTACCTGCCATAATTTGTATCGAAATTACATTTACATGTCATAATTAGTAACGAAGTTACAGTTACCTGCCATAATTTGTATCGAAATTGCAGTTACTTGTCATAATTAGTAATGATGTTACAGTTACCTGTCATAATTAGTTTCGAAGTTACAGTTACTTATCACAATCAGTATCGAAGTAACTGTTACTTGTCATAATTAGTATCGAAGTTACTGTTACCTGTCATAATTAGTATCGAAGATACAGTTACCTGCCATAATTTGTATCGAAATTACAGTTACTTGTCCTAATTAGTAACGAAGTTACAGTTTCCTGTCATAATTATTATCGAAGTTACAGTTTCTTGTCATAATTAGTATAGAAGTTACTGTTACCTGTCATAATTAGTATTGAAGTTACATTTAACTGCCATAATTTGTATCGAAATTACAGTTACTTGTCCTAATTAGTAACGAAGTTACAGTTTACGGTCATTATTAGTATCGAAGTTACTGTTACCTGTCATATTTAGTATCGAAATAACAGTTACCTGCCATAATTTGTATCGAAATTACAGTTACTTGTCATAATTAGTTACGAAGTTACAGTTACCGGTCATAATTTGTATCGGAATTACAGTTACTTGTCATAATTAGTATCGAAGATACAGATACCTGTCATAATTAGTATCGAAGTTACTGTTACCTGCCATAATTTGTAACGAAATTACTGTTACGTGCCATAATTAGTAACGAAGTTACAGTCACCTGTCATAATTTGTATCGAAATTACAGTTAATTGTCATAATACGTATCGAAGTTACAGTACCTGCCATAATTTTTTATCAAAATTACAGTTACTTGTCATAATTTGTAACGAAGTTAGAGTTACTTGTCATAATTAGTATCGAAGTTACAGTTACCTGTCATAATTCGTATCGAAGTTACAGTTACTTGTCATAATTAGTATCGAAGTTACTGTTACATGCCATAATTTGTATCGAAATTACAGTTACTTGTCATAATTTGTAACGAAGTTACAGTTACCTGTCATAATTAGCATCGAAGTTACAGTTACTTGTCATAATTAGTATCGAAGTTACTTTTACCTGTCATAATTAGTATCGAAGTTAGAGTTGCCTGCCATAATTTGTATCGAAATTACAGTTACTTGCCATAATTAGTAACGAAGTTACAGTTAACTGTCATAATTAGTATCGAAGTTGCAGTTACCTGCCATAATTATTATCGAAGTTACTCTTACCTGTCATAATTAGTATCGAAGTTACTGTTTTCTGTCATAATTAGTATCGAAGTTACTGTTACGTGTCATAATTAGTATCGGAGTTACAGTTACCAGCCATCATTTGTATCGAAATTACAGTTACTTGTCATAATTAGTAACGAAGTTACAGTTACCTGTCATAATTAGTATCGAAGTTACAGTTACTTGTCATAATTAGTATCGAAATTTCAGTTACCTGCCATAATTTGTATCGAAATTACAGTTACTTGTCATAATTAGTAACGAAGTTACAGCTAACTGTCATAATTAGTATCGAAGTTACAGTTACCTGCCATAATTTTTATCAAAATTACAGCTACTTGTAATAATTAGTAACGAAGTTAGAGTTACTTGTCATAATTAGTATCGAAGTTACAGTTACCTGTCATAATTAGTATCGATGTTTCTGTTACCAGCCATAATTTGTATCGAAATTACAGTTACTTGTCATAATTAGTATCGAAATTACAGTAACCTGCCATAATTAGTATCGAAGTTACTGTTACCTGTCATAATTAGTATCGAAGTTACTGTTTTCTGTCATAATTAGTATCGAAGTTACTGTTACCTGTCATAATTAGTATCGAAGTTATAGTTACCTGTCATCATTTGTATCGAAATTACTGTTACTTGTCATAATTAGTAACGAAGTTACAGTTACCTGACATAATAAGTATCGAGGTTACAGTTTTCTGTCATAATTAGTATCGAAGATACTGTTACCTGCCATAATTTGTATCGAAATTTCAGTTACATGTCATAATTAGTAACGAAGTTACAGTTACCTGTCGTAATGAGAATCGAAGTTACTGTTACCTGTCATAATTAGTATCGAAGTTAAAGTACCTGCCATAATTTTTTATCAAAATTACAGTTACTTGTCATAATTAGTAAAGACGTTAGAGTTACTTGTCATAATTAGTATCGAAGTTACAGTTACCTGTCATAATTAGTATCGAAGTTACAGTAACTTGACATAATTAGTATCGAATTTACAGATACCTGCCATAATTTGTATCGAAATTACAGTTATTTGTCATAATTAGTAAGGATGTTACAGTTACCTGTCATAATTAGTTTCGAAGTTACAGTTACTTGTCATAATTAGTATCGAAGTAACTGTTACTTGTCATAATTAGTATCGATGTTACTGTTACCTGTCATAATTAGTGTCGAAGTTACAGTTACCTGCCATAATTTGTATCGAAAATACAGTTACTTGTCATAATTTGTAACGAAGTTACAGTTTCCTGTCATAATTAGTATCGAAGTTACAGTTACTTGTCATAATTAGGATCGAAGTTATGTTACCTGTCATAATTAGTATCGAAGTTACATTTAACTGCCATAATTTGTATCTAAATTACAGTTACTTGTCATAATTAGTAACGAAGTTACACTTAACTGTCATAATTAGTATCGAAGTTACAGTTACCTGCCATAATTAGTATCGAAGTTACTGTTTTCTGTCATAATTAGTATCGAAGTTACTGTTACCTGTCATAATAAGTATCGAAGTTACAGTTACCTGCCATCATTAGTATCGAAATTACAGTTACTTGTCGTAATTAGTAACGAAGTTACAATTACCTGTCATAATTAGTATCGAAGTTACAGTTACCTGACATAATTAGTATCGAAGTTACTGTTACTAGCTATAATTTGTATCGAAATTACAGTTACTTGCCATAATTAGTAACGAGGTTACAGTTACCTGTCATAATTTGTATCGAAATTACAGTTACTTGTCATAATTAGTATCGAAGTTACAGTTACCTGTCATCATTAGTATCGAAGTTACTGTTACCTGCCATAATTTGTATCGAAATTAGAGTTACTTGTCATAATTAGTATCGAAATTACTGTTGCCTGCCATAATTAGTATCGAAGTTACTGTCACCAGTCATAATTAGCATCGATGTTACTGTTTTCTGTGATAAGTAGTATCGAAGTTACTGTTACCTGTCATAATTAGTATCGAAGTTATAGTTACCTGCCATCACATGTATCAAAATTACTGTTACTTGTCATAATTAATAACGAAGTTACTGTTACCTGTCATAATAAGTATCGAAGTTACAGTTATCTGTCATCATTAGTATCGAAGTTACAGTTACATGTCATAATTAGTATCGAAGTTACTGTTACCTGTCATAATTAGTATCGAAGTTTCAGTTACTTGCCATAATTTGTATCGAAATTACAGTTACTTGTCATAATTAGTAACGATGTTACAGTTAACTGTCATAATTAGTATCGAAGTTACAGTTACCTGCCATAATTAGTATCGAAGTTACAGTTACCAGTCATAATTAGTATCGTTGTTACTGTTTTCTGTCATAATTAGTATCGAAGTTACTGTTACCTGTCATAATTGGTATCGAAGTTACAATTACCTGCCATAATTTGTATCGAAATTATATTTACATGTCATAATTAGTAACGAAGTTATAGTTACCTGCCATAATTAATATCTAAATTACAATTACATGTCATAATTAGAAACGAAGTTACAGTTACCTGTCATAATTAGTATCGAAGTTACAGTTACCTGCCATAATTTGTATCGAAATTACAGTTACTTGTCCTAATTAGTAACGAAGTTACAGTTAACGGTCATTATTAGTATCGAAGTTACAGTTACCTGCCATAATTAGTATCGAAGTTACTGTTACCTGTCATAATTAATTTCGAAGTTACTGTTTTCTGTCATAATTAGTATCGAAGTTACTGTTACCTGTCATAATTAGTATCGAAGTTACAGTAACCTGCCATCATTTGTATCGAAATTACAGTTACTTGTCATAATTAGTAACGAAGATACAGTTACCTGTCATAATTAGTATCGAAGTTACAGTTACCTGTCATAATTAGTATCGAAGTTACTGTTACCTGCCATAATTTGTATCGAAATTACAGTTACTTGCCATAATTAGTAACCAAGTTACAGTTACCTGTCATAATTAGTATCGAAGTTACTGTTACGTGTCATAATTAGTATCGAAGTTACAGTTACCTGCCATAATTAGTATCGAAGTTACTGTCACCAGTCATAATTAGTATCGAAGTTACTGTTTTCTGTCATAATTAGTATCGAAGTTACTGTTACCTGTCATAATTAGTATCGAAGTTACAGTAACCTGCCATCATTTGTATCGAAATTACAGTTACTTGTCATAATTAGTAACGAAGATACGGTAACCTGTCATAATTAGTATCGAAGTTACAGTTACCTGTCATAATTAGTATCGAAGTTACTGTTACCTGCCATAATTTGTATCGAAATTACAGTTACTTGCCATAATTAGTAACCAAGTTACAGTTACCTGTCATAATTAGTATCGAAGTTACTGTTACGTGTCATAATTTGAATCGAAAATACAGTTACTTGACATAATTAGTAACGAAGTTACAGTTACCTGTCATAATTAGTATCGTAGTTACTGTTAACTGTCATAATTAGTATCGAAGTTACAGTTACTTGTCATAATTAGTAACCAAGTTACAGTTACCTGTCATAATTAGTATCGAAGTTACTGTTACGTGTCATAATTAGTATCGAAGTTACAGTTACCTGCCATAATTTTTTATCAAAATTACAGTTACTTGTCATAATTAGTAACGAAGTTAGAGTTACTTGTCATAATTAGTATCGAAGTTACAGTTACTTGTCATAATTAGTATCGAAGTTACTGTTACCTGTCATAATTAGTATCGAAGTTACTGTTACCTGTCATAATTAGTATCGAAGTTACAGTTACTTGTCATAATTAGTAACCAAGTTACAGTTACCTGTCATAATTAGTATCGAAGTTACTGTTACGTGTCATAATTTGAATCGAAAATACAGTTACTTGACATAATTAGTAACGAAGTTACAGTTACCTGTCATAATTAGTATCGTAGTTACTGTTACCTGTCATAATTAGTATCGAAGTTACAGTTACTTGTCATAATTAGTAACCAAGTTACAGTTTCCTGTCATAATTAGTATCGAAGTTACTGTTACGTGTCATAATTAGTATCGAAGTTACAGTTACCTGCCATAATTTTTTATCAAAATTACAGTTACTTGTCATAATTAGTATCGAAGTTACGGTTACTTGTCATAATTAGTATCGAAGTTACTGTTACCTGTCATAAATAGTATCGAAGTTACTGTTACCTGTCATAATTAGTATCGAAGTTACTGTTACCTGTCATAATAAGTATCGAAGTTACAGTTACCTGCCATCATTAGTATCATAATTACAGTTACTTGTCATAATTAGTAACGAAGTTAGAGTTACTTGTCATAATTAGTATCGAAGTTACAGTTACTTGTCATAATTAGTATCGAAGTTACTGTTACCTGTCATAAATAGTATCGAAGTTACTGTTACCTGTCATAATTAGTATCGAAGTTACTGTTACCTGTCATAATAAGTTTCGAAGTTACAGTTACTTGTCATAATTAGTATCGAAGTTACTGTTACCTGTCATAAATAGTATCGAAGTTACTGTTACCTGTCATAATTAGTATCGAAGTTACTGTTACCTGTCATAATAAGTATCGAAGTTACAGTTACCTGCCATCATTAGTATCGAAAATACAGTTACTTGTCATAATTAGTAACGAAGTTACAGTTACCTGTCATAATTAGTATCGAAGTTACAGTTACCTGTCATAATTGGTATCGAAGTTACTGTTAACAGCTATAATTTGTATCGAAATTACAGTTACTTGCCATAATTAGTATCGAAGTTACAGTTACCTGTCATAATTGGTATCGAAGTTACTGTTACCAGCTATAATTTGTATCGAAATTACAGTTACTTGTCATAATTAGTAACGAAGTTACAGTTACCTGTCATAATTAGTATCGAAGTTACTGTTACCTGTCATAATTAGTATCGAAGTTATAGTTACCTGCCATCATATGTATCAAAATTACTGTTACTTGTCATAATTAATAACGAAGGTACAGTTACCTGTCATAATTAGTATCGAAGTTACAGTTACCTGTTATAATTAGTATCGAAGTTACTGTTAGCTGCCATAATTTGTATCGAAATTACAGTTACTTGCCATAATTAGTAACGATGTTACAGTTACCTGTCATAAGTAGTTTAGGAGTTACAGTTACTTGTCATAATTTGTATCGAAGTTACTCTGACTTGTCATAATTAGTATCGAAGTTACTGTTACCTGTCATATTTAGTATCGAAATAACAGTTACCTGCCATAATTTGTATCGAAATTACAGTTACTTGTCACAATTAGTAACGAAGTTACAGTTACCTGTCATCATTAGTATCGAAGTTACAGTTACATGTCATAATTAGTATCGAAGTTACTGTAACCTGTCATAATTAGTATCGACGTTTCAGTTACTTGCCATAATTTGTATCGAAATTACAGTTACTTGTCATAATTAGTAACGAAGTTACAGTTAACTGTCATAATTAGTATCGAAGTTACAGTTACCTGCCCTAATTAGTATCGAAGTTACAGTTACCTGTCATAATTAGTATCGTTGTTACTGTTTTCTGTCATAATTAGTATCGAAGTTACTGTTACCTGTCATAAATAGTATCGAAGTTACAATTACCTGCCATAATTTGTATCGAAATTACATTTACATGTCATAATTAGTAACGAAGTTACAGTTACCTGTCATAATTTGTATCGAAATTACAGTTACTTGTCATAATTAGTAATGATGTTACAGTTACCTGTCATAATTAGTTTCGAAGTTACAGTTACTTGTCACAATCAGTATCGAAGTAACTGTTACTTGTCATAATTAGTATCGAAGTTACTGTTACCTGTCATAATTAGTATCGAAGATACAGTTACCTGCCATAATTTGTATCGAAATTACAGTTACTTGTCCTAATTAGTAACGAAGTTACAGTTTCCTGTCATAATTGGTATCGAAGTTACAGTTACTTGTCATAATTAGTATAGAAGTTACTGTTACCTGTCATAATTAGTATTGAAGTTACATTTAACTGCCATAATTTGTATCGAAATTACAGTTACTTGTCCTAATTAGTAACGAAGTTACAGTTTACGGTCATTATTAGTATCGAAGTTACAGTTACCTGCCATAAATAGTATCGAAGTTACTGTTACCTGTCATAATTAGTTTCGAAGTTACTGTTTTCTGTCATAATTAGTATCGAAGTTACTGTTACCTGTCATAATTAGTATCGAAGTTACAGTAACCTGCCATCATTTGTATCGAAATTACAGATACTTGTCATAATTAGTAACGAAGATACAGTTACCTGTCATAATAATTATCGAAGTTACAGTTACCTGTCATAATTAGTATCGAAGTTACTGTTACCTGCCATAATTTGTATCGAAATTACAGTTACTTGCCATAATTAGTAAAGACGTTACAGTTACCTGTCATAATTTGTATCGAAATTAGAGTTACTTGTCATAATTAGTATTGAAATTACAGTTACCTGTCATAATTTCTATCGAAGTTATTGTTACCTGCCATAATTTGTATCGAAATTAGGGTAACTTGTCATAATTAGTATCGAAATTACAGTTACCTGCCATAATTAGTATCGAAGTTACTGTTACCAGTCATAATTATTATCGAAGTTACTGTTACCTGCCATAATTTGTATCGAAATAACAGTTACTTGTTATAATTAGTAACGATGTTCCAGTTACCTGTCATAAGTAGTTTCGAAGTTACAGTTACTTGTCATAATTAGTAACGAAGTTAGGGTTACTTGTCATAATTAGTATCGAAGTTACAGTTACCTGTCATAATTAGTATCGAAGTTACAGTTACTTGACATAATTAGTATCGAAGTTACTGTTACCTGTCATAATTAATATCGAAGTTACAGTTACCCGCCATAATTTGTATCGAAAATACAGTTACTTGTCATAATTGGTAACGATGTTACAGTTACTTGTCATAATAAGTTTCGAAGTTACAGTTACTTGTCATAATTAGTATCGAAGTAACTGTTACTTGTCATAATTAGTATCGAAGTTACTGTTATTTTTCATAATTAGTATCGAAGTTACAGTTACCTGCCATAATTTGTATCGAAATTACAGTTACTTGTCATAATTGGTAAAGAAGTTACAGTTTCCTGTCATAATTAGTATCGAAGATACAGTTACTTGTCATAATTAGTTTCGAAGTTACTGTTACCTGTCATAATTAGTATCGAAGTTACATTTAACTGCCATAATTTGTATCAAAATTACAGTTACTTGTCATAATTAGTAACGAAGTTACAGTCAACTGTCATAATAAGTATTGAAGTTACAGTTACCTGCCATAATTAGTATCGAAGTTACTGTTACCTGTCATAATTAGTATCGAAGTTACTGTTTTCTGCCATAATTAGTATAGAAGTTACTGTTACCTGTCATAATTAGTATCGAAGTTACAATTACCTGCCATAATTTGTATCGAAATTACATTTACATGTCATAATTAGTAACGAAGTTATAGTTACCTGCCATAATTAGTATCTAAATTACAGTAACATGTCATAATTAGAAACGAAGTTACAGTTACCTGTCATAATTAGTATCGAAGTTACAGTTACCTGCCATAATTTGTATCGAAATTACAGTTACTTGTCATAATTAGTAACGATGTTACAGTTACCTGTCATAATTAGTTTCGAAGTTACAGTTACTTGTCACAATCAGTATCGAAGTAACTGTTACTTGTCTTAATTAGTATCAAAGTTACTGTTACCTGTCATAATTAGTATCGAAGTTACAGTTACCTGCCATAATTTGTATCGAAATTACAGTTACTTGTCCTAATTAGTAACGAAGTTACAGTTTCCTGTCATAATTAGTATCGAATTTACAGTTACTTGTCATAATTAGTATAGAAGTTACTGTAACCTGTCATAATTAGTATTGAAGTTACATTTAACTGCCATAATTTGTATCGAAATTACAGTTAATTGTCCTAATTAGTAACGAAGTTGCAGTTAACGGTCATTATTAGTATCGATGTTACAGTTACCTGCCATAATTAGTATCGAAGTTACTGTTACCTGTCATAATTAGTTTCGAAGTTACTTTTTTCTGTCATAATTAGTATCGAAGTTACTGTTACCTGTCATAATTAGTATCGAAGTTACAGTAACCTGCCATCATTTGTATCGAAATTACAGTTACTTGTCATAATTAGTAACGAAGATACAGTTACCTGTCATAATAAGTATCGAAGTTACAGTTACCTGTCATAATTAGTATCGAAGTTACTGTTACCTGCCATAATTTGTATCGAAATTACAGTTACTTGCCATAATTAGTAAAGAAGTTACAGTTACCTGTCCTAATTTGTATCGAAATTAGAGTTACTTGTCATAATTAGTATCGATGTTACTGTTACCTGCCATAATTAGTATCGAAATTACAGTTACCTGTCATAATTACTATCGAAGTTATTGTTACCTGCCATAATTTGTATCGAAATTAGGGTTACTTGTCATAATTAGTAACGATGTTACAGTTACTTGTCATAATTAGTTTCGAAGTTACAGTTACATGTCATAATTAGTATCGAAGTAACTGTTACTTGTCATAATTAGAATCGAAGTTACTGTTACCTTTCATAATTAGTATCGAAGTTACAGTTACCTGCCATAATTTGTATCGAAATTACAGTTACTTGTCATAATTGGTAAAGAAGTTACAGATTCCTGTCATAATTAGTATCGAAGTTACAGTTACTTATCATAATTAGTATCGATGTTACTGTTACCTGTCATAATTAGTATCGAAGTTACATTTAACTGCCATAATTTGTATCGAAATTACAGTTACTTGTCATAATTAGTAACGAAGTTACAGTCAACTGTCATAATAAGTATTGAAGTTACAGTTACCTGCCATAATTAGTATCGAAGTTACTGTTACCTGTAATAATTAGTATCGAAGTTATTGTTTTCTGCCATAATTAGTATAGAAGTTACTGTTACCTGTCATAATTAGTATCGAAGTTACAGTTACCTGCAATCATTTGTATCGAAATTACAGTTACTTGTCATAATTAGTAACGAAGTTACAGTTACCTGTCATAATTAGTTTCGAAGTTACAGTTACTTGTCACAATCAGTATCGAAGTAACTGTTACTTGTCATAATTAGTATCGAAGTTACTGTTACCTGTCATAATTAGAATCGAAGTTACAGTTACCTGCCATAATTTGTATCGAAATTACAGTTACTTGTCCTAATTAGTAACGAGGTTACAGTTTCCTGTCATAATTAGTATCGAAGTTACAGTTACTTGTCATAATTAGTATAGAAGTTACTGTTACCTGTCATAATTAGTATTGAAGTTACATTTAACTGCCATAATTTGTATCGAAATTACAGTTACTTGTCCTAATTAGTAACGAAGTTACAGTTAACGGTCATTATTAGTATCGAAGTTACAGTTACCTGCCATAATAAGTATCGAAGTTACTGTTACCTGCCATAATTAGTTTCGAAGTTACTGTTTTCTGCCATAATTAGTATCGAAGTTACTGTTACCTGTCATAATTAGTATCGAAGTTACAGTAACCTGCCATCATTTGTATCGAAATTACAGTTACCTGTCATAATTAGTATCGAAGTTACTGTTACCTGCCATAATTTGTATCGAAATTACAGTTACTTGCCATAATTAGTAAAGAAGTTACAGTTACCTGTCATATTTTGTATCGAAATTAGAGTTACTTGTCATAATTAGTAACGATGTTACTGTTACCTGCCATAATTAGTATCGAAATTACAGTTACCTGTCATAATTACTATCGAAGTTATTGTTACCTGCCATAATTTGTATCGAAATTAGGGTTACTTGTCACAATTAGTATCGAAATTACAGTTACCTGCCATAATTAGTATCGAAGTTACTGTTACCAGTCATAATTAGTATCGAAGTTACTGTTACCTGCCATAATTTGTATCGAAATAACAGTTACTTGTCATAATTAGTAACGATGTTCCAGTTACCTGTCATAAGTAGTTTCGAAGTTACAGTTACTTGTCATAATTAGTAACGAAGTTAGGGTTACTTGTCTTAATTAGTATCGAAGTTACAGTTACCTGCCATAATTAGTATCGAAGTTACAGTTACTTGACATAATTAGTATCGAAGTTACTGTTACCTGTCATAATTAATATCGAAGTTACAGTTACCTGCCATAATTTGTATCGAAAATACAGTTACTTGTCATAATTAGTAACGATGTTACAGTTACTTGTCATAATTAGTATCGAAGTAACTGTTACTTGTCATAATTAGTATCGAAGTTACTGTTACCTTTCATAATTAGTATCGAAGTTACAGTTACCTGCCATAATTTGTATCGAAATTACAGTTACTTGTCATAATTAGTAACGATGTTACAGTTACTTGTCATAATTAGTTTCGAAGTTACAGTTACTTGTCATAATTAGTATCGAAGTAACTGTTACTTGTCATAATTAGTATCGAAGTTACTGTTACCTTCCATAATTAGTATCGAAGTTACAGTTACCTGCCATAATTTGTATCGAAATTACAGTTACTTGTCATAATTGGTAAAGAAGTTACAGTTTCCTGTCATAATTAGTATCGAAGTTACTGTTACTTGTCATAATTAGTATCGAAGTAACTGTTACTTGTCATAATTAGTATCGAAGTTATTGTTACCTTTCATAATTAGTATCGAGGTTACAGTTATCTGCCATAATTTGTATCGAAATTACAGTTACATGTCATAATTAGTAACGAAGATACAGTTAACTGTCATAATTAGTATCGAAGTTACAGTTACCTGCCATAATTAGTATCGAAGTTACAGTTACCTGTCATAATTAGTATCGTTGTTACTGTTTTCTGTCATAATTAGTATCGAAGTTACTGTTACCTGTCATAATTAGTATCGAAGTTACAATTACCTGCCATAATTTGTATCGAAATTACATTTACATGTCATAATTAGTAACGAAGTTATAGTTACCTGCCATAATTAGTATCTAAATTACAGTTACATGTCATAATTAGAAACGAAGTTACAGTTACCTGTCATAATTAGTATCGAAGTTACAGTTACCTGCCATAATTTGTATCGAAATTACAGTTACTTGTCATAATTAGTAACGATGTTACAGTTACCTGTCATAATTAGTTTCGAAAATACAGTTACTTGTCATAATCAGTATCGAAGTAACTGTTACTTGTCATAATTAGTATCGAAGTTACTGTTACCTGTTATAATTAGTATCGAAGTTACAGTTACCTGCCATAATTTGTATCGAAATTACAGTTACTTGTCCTAATTAGTAACGAAGTTACAGCTTCCTGTCATAATTAGTATCGAAGTTACAGTTACTTGTCATAATTAGTCTAGAAGTTACTGTTACCTGTCATAATTAGTATTGAAGTTACATTTAACTGCCATAATTTGTATCGAAATTACAGTTACTTGTCCTAATTAGTAACGAAGTTACAGTTAACGGTCATTATTAGTATCGAAGTTACAGTTACCTGCCATAATTAGTATCGAAGTTACTGTTACCTGTCATAATTAATTTCGAAGTAACTGTTTTCTGTCATAATTAGTATCGAAGTTACAGTTACTTGTCATAATTAGTATAGAAGTTACTGTTACCTGTAATAATGAGTATTGAAGTTACATTTAACTGCCATAATTTGTATCGAAATTACAGTTACTTGTCCTAATTAGTAACGAAGTTACAGTTAACGGTCATTATTAGTATCGAAGTTACAGTTACCTGCCATAATTAGTATCGAAGTTACTGTTACCTGTCATAATTAGTTTCGAAGTTACTGTTTTCCGTCATAATTAGTATCGAAGTTACTGTTACCTGTCATAATTAGTATCGAAGTTACAGAAACCTACCATCATTTGTATCGAAATTACAGTTACTTGTCATAATTAGTAACGAAGATACAGTTACCTGTCATAATAAGTATCGAAGTTACAGTTACCTGTCGTAATTAGTATCCAAGTTACTGTTACCTGCCATAATTTGTATCGAATTTACAGTTACTTGCCATAATTAGTAAAGAAGTTACAGTTACCTGTCATAATTTGTATCGAAATTAGAGTTACTTGTCATAATTAGTAACGATGTTACTGTTACCTGCCATAATTTGTATCGAAATTAGGGTTACTTGTCATAATTAGTATCGAAATTACAGTTACCTGCCATAATTAGTATCGAAGTTACTGTTACCAGTCATAATTAGTATCGAAGTTACTGTTACCTGCCATAATTTGTATCGAAATAACAGTTACTTGTCATAATTAGTAACGATGTTCCAGTTACCTGTCATAAGTAGTTTCGAAGTCACAGTTACTTGTCATAATTAGTAACGAAGTTAGGGTTACTTGTCATAATTAGTATCGAAGTTACAGTTACCTGTCATAATTAGTATCGAAGTTACAGTTACTTGACATAATTAGTATCGAAGTTACTGTTACCTGTCATAATTAATATCGAAGTTACAGTTACCTGCCATAATTTGTATCGAAAATACAGTTACTTGTCATAATTAGTAACGATGTTACAGTTACTTGTCATAATTAATTTCGAAGTTACAGTTACTTGTCATAATTAGTATCGATGTAACTGTTACTTGTCATAATTAGTATCAAAGTTACTGTTACCTTTCATAATTAGTATCGAAGTTACAGTTACCTGCCATAATTTGTATCGAAATTACAGTTATTTGTCATAATTAGTAACGATATTACAGTTACTTGTCATAATTAGTTTCGAAGTTACAGTTACTTGTCATAATTAGTATCGAAGTAACTGTTACTTGTCATAATTAGTATCGAAGTAACTGTTACCTTTCATAATTAGTATCGAAGTTACAGTTACCTGCCATAATTTGTATCGAAATTACAGTTACTTGTCATAATTAGTAACGATGTTACAGTTACTTGTCATAATTAGTTTCGAAGTTACAGTTACTTGTCATAATTAGTATCGAAGTAACTGTTACTTGTCATAATTAGTATCGAAGTTACTGTTACCTTCCATAATTAGTATCGAAGTTACAGTTAGCTGCCATAATTTGTATCGAAATTACAGTTACTTGTCATAATTGGTAAAGAAGTTACAGTTTCCTGTCATAATTAGTATCGAAGTTACAGTTACTTGTCATAATTAGTATCGAAGTAACTGTTACTTGTCATAATTAGTATCGAAGTTACTGTTACCTTTCATAATTAGTATCGAGGTTACAGTTACCTGCCATAATTTGTATCGAAATTACAGTTACTTGTCATAATTAGTAACGAAGATACAGTTAACTGTCATAATTAGTATCGTTGTTACTGTTTTCTGTCATAATTAGTATCGAAGTTACTGTTACCTGTCATAATTAGTATCGAAGTTACAATTACCTGCCATAATTTGTATCGAAATTACATTTACATGTCATAATTAGTAACGAAGTTATAGTTACCTGCCATAATTAGTATCTAAATTACAGTTACATGTCATAATTAGAAACGAAGTTACAGTTACCTGTCATAATTAGTATCGAAGTTACAGTTACCTGCCATAATTTGTATCGAAATTACAGTTACTTGTCATAAATAGTAACGATGTTACAGTTACCTGTCATAATTAGTTTCGAAAATACAGTTACTTGTCATAATCAGTATCGAAGTAACTGTTACTTGTCATAATTAGTATCGAAGTTACTGTTACCTGTCATAATTAGTATCGAAGTTACAATTACCTGCCATAATTTGTATCGAAATTACATTTACATGTCATAATTAGTAACGAAGTTACAGTTACTTGTCACAATCAGTATCGAAGTAACTGTTACTTGTCATAATTAGTATCGAAGTTACTGTTACCTGTCATAATTAGAATCGAAGTTACAGTTACCTGCCATAATTTGTATCGAAATTACAGTTACTTGTCCTAATTAGTAACGAGGTTACAGTTTCCTGTCATAATTAGTATCGAAGTTACAGTTACTTGTCATAATTAGTATAGAAGTTACTGTTACCTGTCATAATTAGTATTGAAGTTACATTTAACTGCCATAATTTGTATCGAAATTACAGTTACTTGTCCTAATTAGTAACGAAGTTACAGTTAACGGTCATTATTAGTATCGAAGTTACAGTTACCTGCCATAATAAGTATCGAAGTTACTGTTACCTGCCATAATTAGTTTCGAAGTTACTGTTTTCTGCCATAATTAGTATCGAAGTTACTGTTACCTGTCATAATTAGTATCGAAGTTACAGTAACCTGCCATCATTTGTATCGAAATTACAGTTACCTGTCATAATTAGTATCGAAGTTACTGTTACCTGCCATAATTTGTATCGAAATTACAGTTACTTGCCATAATTAGTAAAGAAGTTACAGTTACCTGTCATATTTTGTATCGAAATTAGAGTTACTTGTCATAATTAGTAACGATGTTACTGTTACCTGCCATAATTAGTATCGAAATTACAGTTACCTGTCATAATTACTATCGAAGTTATTGTTACCTGCCATAATTTGTATCGAAATTAGGGTTACTTGTCACAATTAGTATCGAAATTACAGTTACCTGCCATAATTAGTATCGAAGTTACTGTTACCAGTCATAATTAGTATCGAAGTTACTGTTACCTGCCATAATTTGTATCGAAATAACAGTTACTTGTCATAATTAGTAACGATGTTCCAGTTACCTGTCATAAGTAGTTTCGAAGTTACAGTTACTTGTCATAATTAGTAACGAAGTTAGGGTTACTTGTCTTAATTAGTATCGAAGTTACAGTTACCTGCCATAATTAGTATCGAAGTTACAGTTACTTGACATAATTAGTATCGAAGTTACTGTTACCTGTCATAATTAATATCGAAGTTACAGTTACCTGCCATAATTTGTATCGAAAATACAGTTACTTGTCATAATTAGTAACGATGTTACAGTTACTTGTCATAATTAGTATCGAAGTAACTGTTACTTGTCATAATTAGTATCGAAGTTACTGTTACCTTTCATAATTAGTATCGAAGTTACAGTTACCTGCCATAATTTGTATCGAAATTACAGTTACTTGTCATAATTAGTAACGATGTTACAGTTACTTGTCATAATTAGTTTCGAAGTTACAGTTACTTGTCATAATTAGTATCGAAGTAACTGTTACTTGTCATAATTAGTATCGAAGTTACTGTTACCTTCCATAATTAGTATCGAAGTTACAGTTACCTGCCATAATTTGTATCGAAATTACAGTTACTTGTCATAATTGGTAAAGAAGTTACAGTTTCCTGTCATAATTAGTATCGAAGTTACTGTTACTTGTCATAATTAGTATCGAAGTAACTGTTACTTGTCATAATTAGTATCGAAGTTATTGTTACCTTTCATAATTAGTATCGAGGTTACAGTTATCTGCCATAATTTGTATCGAAATTACAGTTACATGTCATAATTAGTAACGAAGATACAGTTAACTGTCATAATTAGTATCGAAGTTACAGTTACCTGCCATAATTAGTATCGAAGTTACAGTTACCTGTCATAATTAGTATCGTTGTTACTGTTTTCTGTCATAATTAGTATCGAAGTTACTGTTACCTGTCATAATTAGTATCGAAGTTACAATTACCTGCCATAATTTGTATCGAAATTACATTTACATGTCATAATTAGTAACGAAGTTATAGTTACCTGCCATAATTAGTATCTAAATTACAGTTACATGTCATAATTAGAAACGAAGTTACAGTTACCTGTCATAATTAGTATCGAAGTTACAGTTACCTGCCATAATTTGTATCGAAATTACAGTTACTTGTCATAATTAGTAACGATGTTACAGTTACCTGTCATAATTAGTTTCGAAAATACAGTTACTTGTCATAATCAGTATCGAAGTAACTGTTACTTGTCATAATTAGTATCGAAGTTACTGTTACCTGTTATAATTAGTATCGAAGTTACAGTTACCTGCCATAATTTGTATCGAAATTACAGTTACTTGTCCTAATTAGTAACGAAGTTACAGCTTCCTGTCATAATTAGTATCGAAGTTACAGTTACTTGTCATAATTAGTCTAGAAGTTACTGTTACCTGTCATAATTAGTATTGAAGTTACATTTAACTGCCATAATTTGTATCGAAATTACAGTTACTTGTCCTAATTAGTAACGAAGTTACAGTTAACGGTCATTATTAGTATCGAAGTTACAGTTACCTGCCATAATTAGTATCGAAGTTACTGTTACCTGTCATAATTAATTTCGAAGTAACTGTTTTCTGTCATAATTAGTATCGAAGTTACAGTTACTTGTCATAATTAGTATAGAAGTTACTGTTACCTGTAATAATGAGTATTGAAGTTACATTTAACTGCCATAATTTGTATCGAAATTACAGTTACTTGTCCTAATTAGTAACGAAGTTACAGTTAACGGTCATTATTAGTATCGAAGTTACAGTTACCTGCCATAATTAGTATCGAAGTTACTGTTACCTGTCATAATTAGTTTCGAAGTTACTGTTTTCCGTCATAATTAGTATCGAAGTTACTGTTACCTGTCATAATTAGTATCGAAGTTACAGAAACCTACCATCATTTGTATCGAAATTACAGTTACTTGTCATAATTAGTAACGAAGATACAGTTACCTGTCATAATAAGTATCGAAGTTACAGTTACCTGTCGTAATTAGTATCCAAGTTACTGTTACCTGCCATAATTTGTATCGAATTTACAGTTACTTGCCATAATTAGTAAAGAAGTTACAGTTACCTGTCATAATTTGTATCGAAATTAGAGTTACTTGTCATAATTAGTAACGATGTTACTGTTACCTGCCATAATTTGTATCGAAATTAGGGTTACTTGTCATAATTAGTATCGAAATTACAGTTACCTGCCATAATTAGTATCGAAGTTACTGTTACCAGTCATAATTAGTATCGAAGTTACTGTTACCTGCCATAATTTGTATCGAAATAACAGTTACTTGTCATAATTAGTAACGATGTTCCAGTTACCTGTCATAAGTAGTTTCGAAGTCACAGTTACTTGTCATAATTAGTAACGAAGTTAGGGTTACTTGTCATAATTAGTATCGAAGTTACAGTTACCTGTCATAATTAGTATCGAAGTTACAGTTACTTGACATAATTAGTATCGAAGTTACTGTTACCTGTCATAATTAATATCGAAGTTACAGTTACCTGCCATAATTTGTATCGAAAATACAGTTACTTGTCATAATTAGTAACGATGTTACAGTTACTTGTCATAATTAATTTCGAAGTTACAGTTACTTGTCATAATTAGTATCGATGTAACTGTTACTTGTCATAATTAGTATCAAAGTTACTGTTACCTTTCATAATTAGTATCGAAGTTACAGTTACCTGCCATAATTTGTATCGAAATTACAGTTATTTGTCATAATTAGTAACGATATTACAGTTACTTGTCATAATTAGTTTCGAAGTTACAGTTACTTGTCATAATTAGTATCGAAGTAACTGTTACTTGTCATAATTAGTATCGAAGTAACTGTTACCTTTCATAATTAGTATCGAAGTTACAGTTACCTGCCATAATTTGTATCGAAATTACAGTTACTTGTCATAATTAGTAACGATGTTACAGTTACTTGTCATAATTAGTTTCGAAGTTACAGTTACTTGTCATAATTAGTATCGAAGTAACTGTTACTTGTCATAATTAGTATCGAAGTTACTGTTACCTTCCATAATTAGTATCGAAGTTACAGTTAGCTGCCATAATTTGTATCGAAATTACAGTTACTTGTCATAATTGGAAAAGAAGTTACAGTTTCCTGTCATAATTAGTATCGAAGTTACAGTTACTTGTCATAATTAGTATCGAAGTAACTGTTACTTGTCATAATTAGTATCGAAGTTACTGTTACCTTTCATAATTAGTATCGAGGTTACAGTTACCTGCCATAATTTGTATCGAAATTACAGTTACTTGTCATAATTAGTAACGAAGATACAGTTAACTGTCATAATTAGTATCGTTGTTACTGTTTTCTGTCATAATTAGTATCGAAGTTACTGTTACCTGTCATAATTAGTATCGAAGTTACAATTACCTGCCATAATTTGTATCGAAATTACATTTACATGTCATAATTAGTAACGAAGTTATAGTTACCTGCCATAATTAGTATCTAAATTACAGTTACATGTCATAATTAGAAACGAAGTTACAGTTACCTGTCATAATTAGTATCGAAGTTACAGTTACCTGCCATAATTTGTATCGAAATTACAGTTACTTGTCATAAATAGTAACGATGTTACAGTTACCTGTCATAATTAGTTTCGAAAATACAGTTACTTGTCATAATCAGTATCGAAGTAACTGTTACTTGTCATAATTAGTATCGAAGTTACTGTTACCTGTTATAATTAGTATCGAAGTTACAGTTACCTGCCATAATTTGTATCGAAATTACAGTTACTTGTCCTAATTAGTAACGAAGTTACAGTTTCCTGTCATAATTAGTATCGAAGTTACAGTTACTTGTCTTAATAAGTATAGAAGTTACTGTTACCTGTCATAATTAGTATTGAAGTTACATTTAACTGCCATAATTTGTATCGAAATTACAGTTACTTGTCCTAATTAGTAACGAAGTTACAGTTAACGGTCATTATTAGTATCGAAGTTACAGTTACCTGCCATAATTAGTATCGAAGTTACTGTTACCTGTCATAATTAGTTTCGAAGTTACTGTTTTCCGTCATAATTAGTATCGAAGTTACTGTTACCTGTCATAATTAGTATCGAAGTTACAGAAACCTACCATCATTTGTATCGAAATTACAGTTACTTGTCATAATTAGTAACGAAGATACAGTTACCTGTCATAATAAGTATCGAAGTTACAGTTACCTGTCATAATTAGTATCCAAGTTACTGTTACCTGCCATAATTTGTATCGAAATTACAGTTACTTGCCATAATTAGTAAAGAAGTTACAGTTACCTGTCATAATTTATATCGAAATTAGAGTTACTTGTCATAATTAGTAACGATGTTACTGTTACCTGCCATAATTTGTATCGAAATTAGGGTTACTTGTCATAATTATTATCGAAATTACAGTTACCTGCCATAATTAGTATCGAAGTTACTGTTACCAGTCATAATTAGTATCGAAGTTACTGTTACCTGCCATAATTTGTATCGACATAACAGTTACTTGTCATAATTAGTAACGATGTTCCAGTTACCTGTCATAAGTAGTTTCGAAGTCACAGTTACTTGTCATAATTAGTAACGAAGTTAGGGTTACTTGTCATAATTAGTATCGAAGTTACAGTTACCTGTCATAATTAGTATCGAAGTTACAGTTACTTGACATAATTAGTATCGAAGTTACTGTTACCTGTCATAATTAATATCGAAGTTACAGTTACCTGCCATAATTTGTATCGAAAATACAGTTACTTGTCATAATTAGTAACGATGTTACAGTTACTTGTCATAATTAGTTTCGAAGTTACAGTTACTTGCCATAATTAGTATCGATGTAACTGTTACTTGTCATAATTAGTATCGAAGATACTGTTACCTTTCATAATTAGTATCGATGTTACAGTTACCTGCCATAATTTGTATCGAAATTACAGTTATTTGTCATAATTAGTAACGATGTTACAGTTACTTGTCATAATTAGTTTCGAAGTTACAGTTACTTGTCATAATTAGTATCGAAGTAACTGTTACTTGTCATAATTAGTATCGAAGTTACTGTTACCTTTCATAATTAGTATCGAAGTTACAGTTACCTGCCATAATTTGTAACGAAATTACAGTTACTTGTCATAATTAGTAACGATGTTACGGTTACTTGTCATAATTAGTTTCGAAGTTACAGTTACTTGCCATAATTAGTATCGATGTAACTGTTACTTGTCATAATTAGTATCGAAGTTACTGTTACCTTTCATAATTAGTATCGAGGTTACAGTTACCTGCCATAATTTGTATCGAAATTACAGTTACTTGTCATAATTAGTAACGAAGATACAGTTAACTGTCATAATTAGTATCGAAGTTACAGTTACCTGCCATAATTAGTATCGAAGTTACAGTTACCTGTCATAATTAGTATCGTTGTTACTGTTTTCTGTCATAATTAGTATCGAAGTTACTGTTACCTGTCATAATTAGTATCGAAGTTACAATTACCTGCCATAATTTGTATCGAAATTACATTTACATGTCATAATTAGTAACGAAGTTATAGTTACCTGCCATAATTAGTATCTAAATTACAGTTACATGTCATAATTAGAAACGAAGTTACAGTTACCTGTCATAATTAGTATCGAAGTTACAGTTACCTGCCATAATTTGTATCGAAATTACAGTTACTTGTCATAATTAGTAACGATGTTACAGTTACCTGTCATAATTAGTTTCGAAAATACAGTTACTTGTCATAATCAGTTTCGAAGTAACTGTTACTTGTCATAATTAGTATCGAAGTTACTGTTCCTGTCATAATTAGTATCGAAGTTACAGTTACCTGCCATAATTTGTATCGAAATTACAGTCACTTTTCCTAATTAGTAACGAAGTTACAGTTTCCTGTCATAATTAGTATCGAAGTTACAGTTACTTGTCATAATTAGTATAGAAGTTACTGTTACCTGTCATAATTAGTATTGAAGTTACATTTAACTGCCATAATTTGTATCGAAATTACAGTTACTTGTCCTAATTAGTAACGAAGTTACAGTTAACGGTCATTATTAGTATCGAAGTTACAGTTACCTGCCATAATTAGTATCGAAGTTACTGTTACCTGTCATAATTAATTTCGAAGTAACTGTTTTCTGTCATAATTAGTATCGAAGTTACAGTTACTTGTCATAATTAGTATAGAAGTTACTGTTACCTGTAATAATTAGAATTGAAGTTACATTTAACTGCCATAATTTGTATCGAAATTACAGTTACTTGTCCTAATTAGTAACGAAGTTACAGTTAACGGTCATTATTAGTATCGAAGTTACAGTTACCTGCCATAATTAGTATCGAAGTTACTGTTACCTGTCATAATTAGTTTCGAAGTTACTGTTTTCCGTCATAATTAGTATCGAAGTTACTGTTACCTGTCATAATTAGTATCGAAGTTACAGAAACCTACCATCATTTGTATCGAAATTACAGTTACTTGTCATAATTAGTAACGAAGATACAGTTACCTGTCATAATAAGTATCGAAGTTACAGTTACCTGTCATAATTAGTATCCAAGTTACTGTTACCTGCCATAATTTGTATCGAAATTACAGTTACTTGCCATAATTAGTAAAGAAGTTACAGTTACCTGTCATAATTTGTATCGAAATTAGAGTTACTTGTCATAATTAGTAACGATGTTACTGTTACCTGCCATAATTTGTATCGAAATTAGTGTAACTTGTCATAATTAGTATCGAAATTACAGTTACCTGCCATAATTAGTATCGAAGTTACTGTTACCAGTCATAATTAGTATCGAAGTTACTGTTACCTGCCATAATTTGTATCGAAATAACAGTTACTTGTCATAATTAGTAACGATGTTCCAGTTACCTGTCATAAGTAGTTTCGAAGTTACAGTTACTTGTCATAATTAGTAACGAAGTTAGGGTTACTTGTCATAATTAGTATCGAAGTTACAGTTACCTGTCATAATTAGTATCGAAGTTACAGTTACTTGACATAATTAGTATCGAAGTTACTGTTACCTGTCATAATTAATATCGAAGTTACAGTTACCTGCCATAATTTGTATCGAAAATACAGTTACTTGTCATAATTAGTAACGATGTTACAGTTACTTGTCATAATTAGTTTCGAAGTTACAGTTACTTGTCATAATTAGTATCGATGTAACTGTTACTTGTCATAATTAATATCGAAGTTACTGTTACCTTTCATAATTAGTATCGACGTTACAGTTACCGGCCATAATTTGTATCGAAATTACAGTTACTTGTCATAATTAGTAACGATGTTACAGTTACTTGTCATAATTAGTTTCGAAGTTACAGTTACTTGTCATAATTAGTATCGAAGTAACTGTTACTTGTCATAATTAGTATCGAAGTTACTGTTACCTTTCATAATTAGTATCGAAGTTACAGTTACCTGCCATAATTTGTATCGAAATTACAGTTACTTGTCATAATTGGTAAAGAAGTTACAGTTTCCTGTCATAATTAGTATCGAAGTTACAGTTACTTGTCATTATTAGTATCGAAGTAACTGTTACTTGTCATAATTAGTATCGAAGTTACTGTTACCTTTCATAATTAGTATCGAAGTTACAGTTACCTGCCATAATTTGTATCGAAATTACAGTTACTTGTCATAATTGGTAAAGAAGTTACAGTTTCCTGTCATAATTAGTATCGAAGTTACAGTTACTTGTCATAATTAGTATCGAAGTAACTGTTACTTGTCATAATTAGTATCAAAGTTACTGTTACCTGCCATAATTAGTATCGAAGTTACTGTTACCTGTCATAATTAGTACCGAAGTTACAATTACCTGCCATAATTTGTATCGAAATTACATTTACATGTCATAATTAGTAACGAAGTTATAGTTACCTGCCATAATTAGTATCTAAATTACAGTTACATGTCATAATTAGAAACGAAGTTACAGTTACCTGTCATAATTAGTATCGAAGTTACAGTTACCTGCCATAATTTGTATCGAAATTACAGTTACTTGTCATAATTAGTAACGATGTTACAGTTACCTGTCATAATTAGTTTCGAAAATACAGTTACTTGTCATAATCAGTATCGTAGTAACTGTTACTTGTCGTAATTAGTATCGAAGTTACTGTTACCTGTCATAATTAGTATCGAAGTTACAGTTACCTGCCATATCTTGTATCGAAATTACAAATACTTGTCCTAATTAGTAACGAAGTTACAGTTTCCTGTCATAATTAGTATCGATGTTACAGTTACTTGTCATAATTAGTATAGAAGTTACTGTTACCTGTCATAATTAGTATTGAAGGTACATTTAACTGCCATAATTTGTATCGAAATTACAGTTACCTGTCATAATTAGTATCGAAGTTACAGTTACCTGTCATAATTAGTATCGAAGTTACTGTTACCTGCCATAATTTGTATCGAAATTACACTTACTTGCCATAATTAGTAAAGAAGTTACAGTTACCTGTCATAATTTGTATCGAAATTAGAGTTACTTGTCATAATTAGTATCGATGTTACTGTTACCTGCCATAATTAGTGTCGAAATTACAGTTACCTGTCATAATTACTATCGAAGTTATTGTTACCTGCCATAATTTGTATCGAAATTAGGGTTACTTGTCATAATTAGTATCGAAATTACAGTTACCTGCCATAATTAGTATCGAAGTTACTGTTACCAGTCATAATTAGTATCGAAGTTACTGTTACCTGCCATAATTTCTATCGAAATAACAGTTACTTGTCATAATTAGTAACTATGTTCCAGTTACCTGTCATAAGTAGTTTCGAAGTTTCAGTTTCTTGTCATAATTAGTAAAGAAGTTAGGGTTATTTGTCATAATTAGTATCGAAGTTACAGTTACCTGTCATAATTAGTATCGAAGTTACAGTTACTTGACATAATTAGTATCGAAGTTACTGTTACCTGTCATAATTAATATCGAAGTTACTGTTACCTGCCATAATTTGTATCGAAATTACAGTTACTTGTCATAATCAGTAACGATATTACAGTTACTTGTCATAATTTGTTTCGAAGTTACAGTTACTTGTCATAATTAGTATCGAAGTAACTGTTACTTGTCATAATAAGTATCGAAGTTCCTGTTACCTTTCATAATTAGTATCGAAGTTACAGTTACCTGCCATAATTTGTATCGAAATTACAGTTACTTGTCATAATTGGTAAATAAGTTACAGTTTCCTGTCATAATTAGTATCGAAGTTACAGTTACTTGTCATAATTAGTATCGAAGTTGCTGTTACCTGTCATAATTAGTATCGAAGTTACATTTAACTGCCATAATTTGTATCGAAATTACAGTTACTTGTCATAATTGGTAACGAAGTTACAGTCAACTGTCATAATTAGTATCGAAGTTACTGTTACCTGTCATAATTAGTATCGAAGTTACTGTTTTCTGCCATAATTAGTATAGAAGTTACTGTTACCTGTCATAATTAGTATCGAAGTTACTGTTACCTGCCATCATTTGTATCGAAATTACAGTTACTTGTCATAATTAGTAACGAAGTTACAATTACCTGTCATAATTAGTATCGAAGTTACAGTAACCTGTCATAATTAGTATCGAAGTTACAGTTACCTGTCATAATTTGTATCGAAGTTACAGTTACCTGCCATCATTTGTATCGAAATTACAGTTACTTGACATAATTAGTATTGAAGTTACTGTTACCTGTCATAATTAGTATCGAAGTTACATTTAACTGCCATAATTTGTTTCAAATTACAGTTACATGTCATAATTAGTAACGAAGTTACAGTTATCCGTCATAATTAGTATCGAAGTTACAGTTACATGCCATAATTAGTATCGAAGTTACTGTTACCTGTCATAATTTGTATCGAAGTTACTGTTTTCTGTCATAATTAGTATCGAAGTTACTGTTACCTGTCATAATAAGTATCGAAGTTACAGTTACCTGCCATCATTTGTATCGAAATTACAGTTACTTATCATAATTAGTAGCGAAGTTACAGTTACCTGTCATAATTAGTATCGAAGTTACAGTTACCTGTCATAATTAGTATCGAAGTAACTGTTACCTGCCATAATTTGTATCGAAATTACAGTTACTTGCCATAATTAGTAACGAAGTTACAGTCACCTGTCATAATTTGTATCGAAATTACAGTTAATTGTCATAATTCGTATCGATGTTACAGTACCTGCCATAATTTTTTTATCAAAATTACAGTTACTTGTCATAATTAGTAACGAAGTTAGAGTTACTTGTCATAATTAGTATCGAAGTTACAGTTACCTGTCATAATTAGTATCGAAGTTACATTTACTTGTCATAATTAGTATCGAAGTTACTGTTACCTGCCATAATTTGTATCGAAATTACAGTTACTTGTCATAATTTGTAACGAAGTTACAGTTACCTGTCATAATTAGCATCGAAGTTACAGTTACTTGTCATAATTAGTATCGAAGTTACTGTTACGTGTCATAATTAGTATCGAAGTTAGAGTTACCTGCCATAATTTGTATCGAAATTACAGTTACTTGTCATAATTGGTAAAGAAGTTACAGTTTCCTGTCATAATTAGTATCGAAGTTACAGTTACTTGTCATAATTAGTATCGAAGTAACTGTTACTTGTCATAATTAGTATCGAAGTTACTGTTACCTTTCATAATTAGTATCGAGGTTACAGTTACCTGCCATAATTTGTATCGAAATTACAGTTACTTGTCATAATTAGTAACGAAGATACAGTTAACTGTCATAATTAGTATCGAAGTTACAGTTACCTGCCATAATTAGTATCGAAGTTACAGTTACCTGTCATAATTAGTATCGTTGTTACTGTTTTCTGTCATAATTAGTATCGAAGTTACTGTTACCTGTCATAATTAGTATCGAAGTTACAATTACCTGCCATAATTTGTATCGAAATTACATTTACATGTCATAATTAGTAACGAAGTTATAGTTACCTGCCATAATTAGTATCTAAATTACAGTTACATGTCATAATTAGAAACGAAGTTACAGTTACCTGTCATAATTAGTATCGAAGTTACAGTTACCTGCCATAATTTGTATCGAAATTACAGTTACTTGTCATAATTAGTAACGATGTTACAGTTACCTGTCATAATTAATTTCGAAAATACAGTTACTTGTCATAATCAGTATCGAAGTAACTGTTACTTGTCATAATTAGTATCGAAGTTACTGTTACCTGTTATAATTAGTATCGAAGTTACAGTTACCTGCCATAATTTGTATCGAAATTACAGTTACTTGTCCTAATTAGTAACGAAGTTACAGTTTCCTGTCATAATTAGTATCGAAGTTACAGTTACTTGTCATAATTAGTATAGAAGTTACTGTTACCTGTCATACTTAGTATTGAAGTTACAATTAACTGCCATAATTTGTATCGAAATTACAGTTACTTGTCCTAATTAGTAACGAAGTTACAGTTAACGGTCATTATTAGTATCGAAGTTACAGTTACCTGCCATAATTAGTATCGAAGTTACTGTTACCTGTCATAATTAGTTTCGAAGTTACTGTTTTCCGTCATAATTAGTATCGAAGTTACTGTTACCTGTCATAATTAGTATCGAAGTTACAGAAACCTACCATCATTTGTATCGAAATTACAGTTACTTGTCATAATTAGTAACGAAGATACAGTTACCTGTCATAATAAGTATCGAAGTTACAGTTACCTGTCATAATTAGTATCCAAGTTACTGTTACCTGCCATAATTTGTATCGAAATTACAGTTACTTGCCATAATTAGTAAAGAAGTTACAGTTACCTGTCATAATTTGTATCGAAATTAGAGTTACTTGTCATAATTAGTAACGATGTTACTGTTACCTGCCATAATTTGTATCGAAATTAGGGTTACTTGTCATAATTATTATCGAAATTACAGTTACCTGCCTTAATTAGTATCGAAGTTACTGTTACCAGTCATAATTAGTATCGAAGTTACTGTTACCTGCCATAATTTGTATCGAAATAACAGTAACTTGTCATAATTAGTAACGATGTTCCAGTTACCTGTCATAAGTAGTTTCGAAGTCACAGTTACTTGTCATAATTAGTAACGAAGTTAGGGTTACTTGTCATAATTAGTATCGAAGTTACAGTTACCTGTCATAATTAGTATCGAAGTTTCAGTTACTTGACATAATTAGTATCGAAGTTACTGTTACCTGTCATAATTAATATCGAAGTTACAGTTACCTGCCATAATTTGTATCGAAAATACAGTTACTTGTCATAATTAGTAACGATGTTACAGTTACTTGTCATAATTAGTTTCGAAGTTACAGTTACTTGCCATAATTAGTATCGATGTAACTGTTACTTGTCATAATTAGTATCGAAGTTACTGTTACCTTTCATAATTAGTATCGATGTTACAGTTACCTGCCATAATTTGTATCGAAATTACAGTTATTTGTCATAATTAGTAACGATGTTACAGTTACTTGTCATAATTAGTTTCGAAGTTACAGTTACTTGTCATAATTAGTATCGAAGTAACTGTTACTTGTCATAATTAGTATCGAAGTTACTGTTACCTTTCATAATTAGTATCGAAGTTACAGTTACCTGCCATAATTTGTAACGAAATTACAGTTACTTGTCATAATTAGTAACGATGTTACAGTTACTTGTCATAATTAGTTTCGAAGTTACAGTTACTTGCCATAATTAGTATCGATGTAACTGTTACTTGTCATAATTAGTATCGAAGTTACTGTTACCTTTCATAATTAGTATCGAGGTTACAGTTACCTGCCATAATTTGTATCGAAATTACAGTTACTTGTCATAATTAGTAACGAAGATACAGTTAACTGTCATAATTAGTATCGGAGTTACAGTTACCTGCCATAATTAGTATCGAAGTTACAGTTACCTGTCATAATTAGTATCGTTGTTACTGTTTTCTGTCATAATTAGTATCGAAGTTACTGTTACCTGTCATAATTAGTATCGAAGTTACAATTACCTGCCATAATTTGTATCGAAATTACATTTACATGTCATAATTAGTAACGAAGTTATAGTTACCTGCCATAATTAGTATCTAAATTACAGTTACATGTCATAATTAGAAACGAAGTTACAGTTACCTGTCATAATTAGTATCGAAGTTACAGTTACCTGCCATAATTTGTATCGAAATTACAGTTACTTGTCATTATTAGTAACGATGTTACAGTTACCTGTCATAATTAGTTTCGAAAATACAGTTACTTGTCATAATCAGTATCGAAGTAACTGTTACTTGTCATAATTAGTATCGAAGTTACTGTTACCTGTCATAATTAGTATCGAAGTTACAGTTACCTGCCATAATTTGTATCGAAATTACAGTTACTTTTCCTAATTAGTAACGAAGTTACAGTTTCCTGTCATAATTAGTATCGAAGTTACAGTTACTTGTCATAATTAGTATAGAAGTTACTGTTACCTGTCATAATTAGTATTGAAGTTACATTTAACTGCCATAATTTGTATCGAAATTACAGTTACTTGTCCTAATTAGTAACGAAGTTACAGTTAACGGTCATTATTAGTATCGAAGTTACAGTTACCTGCCATAATTAGTATCGAAGTTACTGTTACCTGTCATAATTAATTTCGAAGTAACTGTTTTCTGTCATAATTAGTATCGAAGTTTCAGTTACTTGTCATAATTAGTAAAGAAGTTACTGTTACCTGTAATAATTAGAACTGAAGTTACATTTAACTGCCATAATTTGTATCGAAATTACAGTTACTTGTCCTAATTAGTAACGAAGTTACAGTTAACGGTCATTATTAGTATCGAAGTTACAGTTACCTGTCATAATTAGTATCGAAGTTACTGTTACCTGTCATAATTAGTTTCGAAGTTACTGTTTTCCGTCATAATTAGTATCGAAGTTACTGTTACCTGTAATAATTAGTATCGAAGTTACAGAAACCTACCATCATTTGTATCGAAATTACAGTTACTTGTCATAATTAGTAACGAAGATACAGTTACCTGTCATAATAAGTATCGAAGTTACAGTTACCTGTCATAATTAGTATCCAAGTTACTGTTACCTGCCATAATTTGTATCGAAATTACAGTTACTTGCCATAATTAGTAAAGAAGTTACAGTTACCTGTCATAATTTGTATCGAAATTAGAGTTACTTGTCATAATTAGTAACGATGTTACTGTTACCTGCCATAATTTGTATCGAAATTAGGGTAACTTGTCATAATTAGTATCGAAATTACAGTTACCTGCCATAATTAGTATCGAAGTTACTGTTACCAGTCATAATTAGTATCGAAGTTACTGTTACCTGCCATAATTTGTATCGAAATTACAGTTACTTGTCATAATTAGTAACGATGTTCCAGTTACCTGTCATAAGTAGTTTCGAAGTTACAGTTACTTGTCATAATTAGTAACGAAGTTAGGGTTACTTGTCATAATTAGTATCGAAGTTACAGTTACCTGTCATAATTAGTATCGAAGTTACAGTTACTTGACATAATTAGTATCGAAGTTACTGTTACCTGTCATAATTAATATCGAAGTTACAGTTACCTGCCATAATTTGTATCGAAAATACAGTTACTTGTCATAATTAGTAACGATGTTACAGTTACTTGTCATAATTAGTTTCGAAGTTACAGTTACTTGTCATAATTAGTATCGATGTAACTGTTACTTGTCATAATTAGTATCGAAGTTACTGTTACCTTTCATAATTAGTATCGAAGTTACAGTTACCTGCCATAATTTGTATCGAAATTACAGTTACTTGTCATAATTAGTAACGATGTTACAGTTACTTGTCATAATTAGTTTCGAAGTTACAGTTACTTGTCATAATTAGTATCGAAGTAACTGTTACTTGTCATAATTAGTATCGAAGTTACTGTTACCTTTCATAATTAGTATCGAAGTTACAGTTACCTGCCATAATTTGTATCGAAATTACAGTTACTTGTCATAATTGGTAAAGAAGTTACAGTTTCCTGTCATAATTAGTATCGAAGTTACAGTTACTTGTCATTATTAGTATCGAAGTAACTGTTACTTGTCATAATTAGTATCGAAGTTACTGTTACCTTTCATAATTAGTATCGAAGTTACAGTTACCTGCCATAATTTGTATCGAAATTACAGTTACTTGTCATAATTGGTAAAGAAGTTACAGTTTCCTGTCATAATTAGTATCGAAGTTACAGTTACTTGTCATAATTAGTATCGAAGTAACTGTTACTTGTCATAATTAGTATCGAAGTTACTGTTACCTGCCATAATTAGTATCGAAGTTACTGTTACCTGTCATAATTAGTATCGAAGTTACAATTACCTGCCATAATTTGTATCGAAATTACATTTACATGTCATAATTAGTAACGAAGTTTCAGTTACCTGCCATAATTAGTATCTAAATTACAGTTACATGTCATAATTAGAAACGAAGTTACAGTTACCTGTCATAATTAGTATCGAAGTTACAGTTACCTGCCATAATTTGTATCGAAATTACAGTTACTTGTCATAATTAGTAACGATGTTACAGTTACCTGTCATAATTAGTTTCGAAAATACAGTTACTTGTCATAATCAGTATCGTAGTAACTGTTACTTGTCGTAATTAGTATCGAAGTTACTGTTACCTGTCATAATTAGTATCGAAGTTACAGTTACCTGCCATATCTTGTATCGAAATTACAAATACTTGTCCTAATTAGTAACGAAGTTACAGTTTCCTGTCATAATTAGTATCGAAGTTACAGTTACTTGTCATAATTAGTATAGAAGTTACTGTTACCTGTCATAATTAGTATTGAAGGTACATTTAACTGCCATAATTTGTATCGAAATTACAGTTACCTGTCATAATTAGTATCGAAGTTACAGTTACCTGTCATAATTAGTATCGAAGTTACTGTTACCTGCCATAATTTGTATCGAAATTACACTTACTTGCCATAATTAGTAAGGAAGTTACAGTTACCTGTCATAATTTGTATCGAAATTAGAGTTACTTGTCATAATTAGTATCGATGTTACTGTTACCTGCCATAATTAGTGTCGAAATTACAGTTACCTGTCATAATTACTATCGAAGTTATTGTTACCTGCCATAATTTGTATCGAAATTAGGGTTACTTGTCATAATTAGTATCGAAATTACAGTTACCTGCCATAATTAGTATCGAAGTTACTGTTACCAGTCATAATTAGTATCGAAGTTACTGTTACCTGCCATAATTTCTATCGAAATAACAGTTACTTGTCATAATTAGTAACGATGTTCCAGTTACCTGTCATAAGTAGTTTCGAAGTTTCAGTTTCTTGTCATAATTAGTAAAGAAGTTAGGGTTATTTGTCATAATTAGTATCGAAGTTACAGTTACCTGTCATAATTAGTATCGAAGTTACAGTTACTTGACATAATTAGTATCGAAGTTACTGTTACCTGTCATAATTAATATCGAAGTTACTGTTACCTGCCATAATTTGTATCGAAATTACAGTTACTTGTCATAATCAGTAACGATATTACAGTTACTTGTCATAATTTGTTTCGAAGTTACAGTTACTTGTCATAATTAGTATCGAAGTAACTGTTACTTGTCATAATAAGTATCGAAGTTCCTGTTACCTTTCATAATTAGTATCGAAGTTACAGTTACCTGCCATAATTTGTATCGAAATTACAGTTACTTGTCATAATTGGTAAATAAGTTACAGTTTCCTGTCATAATTAGTATCGAAGTTACAGTTACTTGTCATAATTAGTATCGAAGTTGCTGTTACCTGTCATAATTAGTATCGAAGTTACATTTAACTGCCATAATTTGTATCGAAATTACAGTTACTTGTCATAATTGGTAACGAAGTTACAGTCAACTGTCATAATAAGTATTGAAGTTACAGTTACCTGCCATAATTAGTATCGAAGTTACTGTTACCTGTCATAATTAGTATCGAAGTTACTGTTTTCTGCCATAATTAGTATAGAAGTTACTGTTACCTGTCATAATTAGTATCGAAGTTACTGTTACCTGCCATCATTTGTATCGAAATTACAGTTACTTGTCATAATTAGTAACGAAGTTACAATTACCTGTCATAATTAGTATCGAAGTTACAGTAACCTGTCATAATTAGTATCGAAGTTACAGTTACCTGTCATAATTTGTATCGAAGTTACAGTTACCTGCCATCATTTGTATCGAAATTACAGTTACTTGACATAATTAGTATTGAAGTTACTGTTACCTGTCATAATTAGTATCGAAGTTACATTTAACTGCCATAATTTGTTTCAAATTACAGTTACATGTCATAATTAGTAACGAAGTTACAGTTATCCGTCATAATTAGTATCGAAGTTACAGTTACATGCCATAATTAGTATCGAAGTTACTGTTACCTGTCATAATTTGTATCGAAGTTACTGTTTTCTGTCATAATTAGTATCGAAGTTACTGTTACCTGTCATAATAAGTATCGAAGTTACAGTTACCTGCCATCATTTGTATCGAAATTACAGTTACTTATCATAATTAGTAGCGAAGTTACAGTTACCTGTCATAATTAGTATCGAAGTTACAGTTACCTGTCATAATTAGTATCGAAGTAACTGTTACCTGCCATAATTTGTATCGAAATTACAGTTACTTGCCATAATTAGTAACGAAGTTACAGTCACCTGTCATAATTTGTATCGAAATTACAGTTAATTGTCATAATTCGTATCGATGTTACAGTACCTGCCATAATTTTTTTATCAAAATTACAGTTACTTGTCATAATTAGTAACGAAGTTAGAGTTACTTGTCATAATTAGTATCGAAGTTACAGTTACCTGTCATAATTAGTATCGAAGTTACATTTACTTGTCATAATTAGTATCGAAGTTACTGTTACCTGCCATAATTTGTATCGAAATTACAGTTACTTGTCATAATTTGTAACGAAGTTACAGTTACCTGTCATAATTAGCATCGAAGTTACAGTTACTTGTCATAATTAGTATCGAAGTTACTGTTACGTGTCATAATTAGTATCGAAGTTAGAGTTACCTGCCATAATTTGTATCGAAATTACAGTTACTTGTCATAATTAGTAACGAAGTTACAGTTAACTGTCATAATTAGTATCGAAGTTACAGTTACCTGCCATAATTAGTATCGAAGTTACTGTTACCTGTCATAATTAGTATCAAAGTTACTGTTTTCTGTCATAATTAGTATCGAAGTTACTGTTACGTGTCATAATTAGTATCGGAGTTACAGTTACCAGCCATCATTTGTATCGAAATTACAGTTACTTGTCATAATTAGTAACGAAATTACAGTTACTTGTCATAATTAGTATCGAAATTACAGTTGCCTGCCATAATTTGTATCGAAATTACAGTTACTTGTCATAATTGGTAACGACGTTACAGTTAACTGTCATAATTAGTATCGAAGTTACAGTTACCTGCCATAATTTTTATCAAAATTACAGCTACTTGTAATAATTAGTAACGAAGTTAGAGTTACCTGTCATAATTAGTATCGATGTTTCTGTTACCTGCCATAATTTGTATCGAAAATACAGTTACTTGTCATAATTAGTATCGAAATTACAGTAACCTGCCATAATTAGTACCGAAGTTACTGTTACCTGTCATGATTAGTATCGAAGTTACTGTTTTCTGTCATAATTAGTATCGAAGTTACTGTTACCTGTCATAATTAGTATCGAAGTTATAGTTACCTGCCATCATTTGTATCGATATTACTGTTACTTGTCATAATTAGTAACGAAGTTATAGTTACCTGTCATAATAAGTATCGAGGTTATAGTTTTCTGTCATAATTAGTATCGAAGTTACTGTTACCTGCCATAATTTGTATCGAAATTACAGTTACATGTCATAATTAGTAACGAAGTTACAGTTACCTGTCGTAATGAGAATCGAAGTTACTGTTACCTGTCATAATTAGTATCGAAGTTACAGTACCTGCCATAATTTTTTATCAAAATTACAGTTACTTGTCATAATTAGTAACGAAGTTAGAGTTACTTGTCATAATTAGTATCGAAGTTACAGTTGAAAATCCACAGCCTGCTTCCAGTCTCCGACCGGGTCAGGAATGGAATGAATGAAGCCCCCATCTAGCGGCGAGGATATGAACTGTGCCGGCTGCCGAGGCCTGACGCACTCCTCCGGGGCAATGATTAAATGAATGACAGATGAAATGAAATGATAGTGGAGAGTGTTGCTGGAATTTTGACAGGGAAAACCGGAGTACCCGGAGAAAAACCTGTCTGCCTCCGTTTTGTCCAGCACAGATCTCACAGGGAGTGACCGGGATTTGAACCACGGCCCCAGCGGTGAGAGGCCGGCGTGCTGCCGCCTAAGCCACGGACGCGAAGTTACAGTTACGTGTCATAATTAGTATCGAAGTTACAGTTACTTGTCATAATTAGTATCGAAGTTATTGTTACCTGCCATAATTTGTATCGAAATTACAGTTACTTGTCATAATTTGTAACGAAGTTACAGTTACCTGTCATAATTAGCATCGAAGTTACAGTTACTTGTCATAATTAGTATCGAAGTTACTGTTACCTGTCATAATTAGTATCGAAGTTAGAGTTACCTGCCATAATTTGTATCGAAATTACAGTTACTTGTCAAAATTAGTAACGAAGTTACAGTTAACTGTCATAATTAGTATCGAAGTTACAGTTACCTGCCATAATTAGTATCGAAGTTACTGTTACCTGTCATAATTAGTATCGAAGTTACTGTTTTCTGTCATAATTAGTATCGAAGTTACTGTTACGTGTCATAATTAGTATTGGATCGAAGTTAGAGTTACCTGCCATAATTTGTATCGAAATTACAGTTACTTGTCAAAATTAGTAACGAAGTTACAGTTAACTGTCATAATTAGTATCGAAGTTACAGTTACCTGCCATAATTAGTATCGAAGTTACTGTTACCTGTCATAATTAGTATCGAAGTTACTGTTTTCTGTCATAATTAGTATCGAAGTTACTGTTACGTGTCATAATTAGTATTGGAGTTACAGTTACCAGCCATCATTTGTATCGAAATTACAGTAACTTGTCATAATTAGTAACGAAGTTAAAGTTACCTGTCATAATTAGTATCGAGGTTACAGTTACTTGTCATAATTAGTATCGAAGTTACTGTTTCCTGTCAAAATTAGTATCGAAGTTACAGTTACCTGCCATAATTTGTATCGAAATTACAGTTACTTGTCATAATTAGTAACGATGTTACAGTTACCTGACATCAGTAGTTTCTAAGTTACAGTTTCTTGTCCTAATTAGTATCGAAGTTACTGTTACCTGTCATAATTAGTAACGAAGTTACAGTTACCTGTCATAATTAGTATCGAAGTTACAGTTACCTGTCATAAGTAGTTTCGAAGTTACAGTTTCTTGTCATAATTAGTATCGTAGTTACTGTTACTTGTCATAATTAGTATCGAAGTTACTGTTACCTCTCATAATTAGTAACGAAATTACAGTTACCTGCCATAATTTGTATCGAAATTACAGTTACTTGTCATAATTAGTAACGAAGTTACAGTTACCTGCCATAATTAGTATTGAAGTTACAGTTACTTGTCATAATTAGAATCGAAATTACAGTTACCTGCCATAATTTGTATCGAAATTACAGTTACTTGTCATAATTAGTAACGAAGTTACATTTAACTGTCATAATTAGTATCGAAGTTACAGTTACCTGCCATAATTTTTATCAAAATTACAGCTACTTGTAATAATTAGTAACGAAGTTTGTGTTACTTGTCATAATTAGTATCGAAGTTACAGTACCTGTCATAATTAGTATCGAAGTTACACTTACTTGACATAATTAGTATCGAAGTTGCTGTTACCTGTCATAATTAATATCGAAGTAACAGTTACCTGGCATAATTTGTATCGAAATTACAGTTACTTGTCATAATTAGTAACGATGATACAATTACCTGTCATAATTAGTTTCGAAGTTACAGTTACTTGTTATAATTAGTATCGAAGTAACTGTTACTTGTCATAATTAGTATCGACGTAACTGTTACCTGTCATAATTAGTGTCGAAGTTACAGTTACCTGCCATAATTTGTGTCGAAAATACAGTTACTTTTCATAATTTGTAACGAAGTTACAGTTTCCTGTCATAATTAGTATCGAAGTTACAGTTACTTGTCATAATTAGTATCGAAGTTACTGTTACCTGTCATAATTAGTATCGAAGTTACTGTTTTCTGTCATAATTAGTATTGAAGTTACTGTTAGCTGTCATAATAAGTATCGATGTTACAGTTACCTGCCATAATTTGTATCGAAATTACAGTTACTTGCCATAATTATTAACGAAGTTACAGTTACCTGTCATAATTTGTATCGAAATTACAGTTACTTGTCATAATTAGTATCAAAGTTACAGTTACCTGTTATAATTAGTATCGAAGTTATAGTTACCTGCCATCATATGTATCAAAATTACTGTTACTTGTCATAATTAGTAACGAAGTTACAGTTACCTGTCAAAATTAGTATCGAAGTAACAGTTACCTGTCATAATTAGTGTCGAAGTTACTGTTACCTGCCATAATTTGTATCGAAATTACAGTTACTTGTCATAATTAGTAACGAAGTTACAGTTAACTGTCATAATTAGTATCGAAGTTAGAGTAACCTGCCATAATTAGTATCGAAGTTACTGTTACCTGTCATAATTAATATCGAAGTTACTGTTACCTGCCATAATTTGTATCGAAATTACAGTTACTTGTCATAATCAGTAACGATATTACAGTTACTTGTCATAATTTGTTTCGAAGTTACAGTTACTTGTCATAATTAGTATCGAAGTAACTGTTACTTGTCATAATAAGTATCGAAGTTTCTGTTACCTTTCATAATTAGTATCGAAGTTACAGTTACCTGCCATAATTTGTATCGAAATTACAGTTACTTGTCATAATTGGTAAATAAGTTACAGTTTCCTGTCATAATTAGTATCGAAGTTACAGTTACTTGTCATAATTAGTATCGAAGTTGCTGTTACCTGTCATAATTAGTATCGAAGTTACATTTAACTGCCATAATTTGTATCGAAATTACAGTTACTTGTCATAATTGGTAACGAAGTTACAGTCAACTGTCATAATAAGTATTGAAGTTACAGTTACCTGCCATAATTAGTATCGAAGTTACTGTTACCTGTCATAATTAGTATCGAAGTTACTGTTTTCTGCCATAATTAGTATAGAAGTTACTGTTACCTGTCATAATTAGTATCGAAGTTACTGTTACCTGCCATCATTTGTATCGAAATTACAGTTACTTGTCATAATTAGTAACGAAGTTACAATTACCTGTCATAATTAGTATCGAAGTTACAGTAACCTGTCATAATTAGTATCGAAGTTACAGTTACCTGTCATAATTTGTATCGAAGTTACAGTTACCTGCCATCATTTGTATCGAAATTACAGTTACTTGACATAATTAGTATTGAAGTTACTGTTACCTGTCATAATTAGTATCGAAGTTACATTTAACTGCCATAATTTGTTTCAAATTACAGTTACATGTCATAATTAGTAACGAAGTTACAGTTATCCGTCATAATTAGTATCGAAGTTACAGTTACATGCCATAATTAGTATCGAAGTTACTGTTACCTGTCATAATTTGTATCGAAGTTACTGTTTTCTGTCATAATTAGTATCGAAGTTACTGTTACCTGTCATAATAAGTATCGAAGTTACAGTTACCTGCCATCATTTGTATCGAAATTACAGTTACTTATCATAATTAGTAGCGAAGTTACAGTTACCTGTCATAATTAGTATCGAAGTTACAGTTACCTGTCATAATTAGTATCGAAGTAACTGTTACCTGCCATAATTTGTATCGAAATTACAGTTACTTGCCATAATTAGTAACGAAGTTACAGTCACCTGTCATAATTTGTATCGAAATTACAGTTAATTGTCATAATTCGTATCGATGTTACAGTACCTGCCATAATTTTTTTATCAAAATTACAGTTACTTGTCATAATTAGTAACGAAGTTAGAGTTACTTGTCATAATTAGTATCGAAGTTACAGTTACCTGTCATAATTAGTATCGAAGTTACATTTACTTGTCATAATTAGTATCGAAGTTACTGTTACCTGCCATAATTTGTATCGAAATTACAGTTACTTGTCATAATTTGTAACGAAGTTACAGTTACCTGTCATAATTAGCATCGAAGTTACAGTTACTTGTCATAATTAGTATCGAAGTTACTGTTACGTGTCATAATTAGTATCGAAGTTAGAGTTACCTGCCATAATTTGTATCGAAATTACAGTTACTTGTCATAATTAGTAACGAAGTTACAGTTAACTGTCATAATTAGTATCGAAGTTACAGTTACCTGCCATAATTAGTATCGAAGTTACTGTTACCTGTCATAATTAGTATCAAAGTTACTGTTTTCTGTCATAATTAGTATCGAAGTTACTGTTACGTGTCATAATTAGTATCGGAGTTACAGTTACCAGCCATCATTTGTATCGAAATTACAGTTACTTGTCATAATTAGTAACGAAATTACAGTTACTTGTCATAATTAGTATCGAAATTACAGTTGCCTGCCATAATTTGTATCGAAATTACAGTTACTTGTCATAATTGGTAACGACGTTACAGTTAACTGTCATAATTAGTATCGAAGTTACAGTTACCTGCCATAATTTTTATCAAAATTACAGCTACTTGTAATAATTAGTAACGAAGTTAGAGTTACCTGTCATAATTAGTATCGATGTTTCTGTTACCTGCCATAATTTGTATCGAAAATACAGTTACTTGTCATAATTAGTATCGAAATTACAGTAACCTGCCATAATTAGTACCGAAGTTACTGTTACCTGTCATGATTAGTATCGAAGTTACTGTTTTCTGTCATAATTAGTATCGAAGTTACTGTTACCTGTCATAATTAGTATCGAAGTTATAGTTACCTGCCATCATTTGTATCGATATTACTGTTACTTGTCATAATTAGTAACGAAGTTATAGTTACCTGTCATAATAAGTATCGAGGTTATAGTTTTCTGTCATAATTAGTATCGAAGTTACTGTTACCTGCCATAATTTGTATCGAAATTACAGTTACATGTCATAATTAGTAACGAAGTTACAGTTACCTGTCGTAATGAGAATCGAAGTTACTGTTACCTGTCATAATTAGTATCGAAGTTACAGTACCTGCCATAATTTTTTATCAAAATTACAGTTACTTGTCATAATTAGTAACGAAGTTAGAGTTACTTGTCATAATTAGTATCGAAGTTACAGTTGAAAATCCACAGCCTGCTTCCAGTCTCCGACCGGGTCAGGAATGGAATGAATGAAGCCCCCATCTAGCGGCGAGGATATGAACTGTGCCGGCTGCCGAGGCCTGACGCACTCCTCCGGGGCAATGATTAAATGAATGACAGATGAAATGAAATGATAGTGGAGAGTGTTGCTGGAATTTTGACAGGGAAAACCGGAGTACCCGGAGAAAAACCTGTCTGCCTCCGTTTTGTCCAGCACAGATCTCACAGGGAGTGACCGGGATTTGAACCACGGCCCCAGCGGTGAGAGGCCGGCGTGCTGCCGCCTAAGCCACGGACGCGAAGTTACAGTTACGTGTCATAATTAGTATCGAAGTTACAGTTACTTGTCATAATTAGTATCGAAGTTATTGTTACCTGCCATAATTTGTATCGAAATTACAGTTACTTGTCATAATTTGTAACGAAGTTACAGTTACCTGTCATAATTAGCATCGAAGTTACAGTTACTTGTCATAATTAGTATCGAAGTTACTGTTACCTGTCATAATTAGTATCGAAGTTAGAGTTACCTGCCATAATTTGTATCGAAATTACAGTTACTTGTCAAAATTAGTAACGAAGTTACAGTTAACTGTCATAATTAGTATCGAAGTTACAGTTACCTGCCATAATTAGTATCGAAGTTACTGTTACCTGTCATAATTAGTATCGAAGTTACTGTTTTCTGTCATAATTAGTATCGAAGTTACTGTTACGTGTCATAATTAGTATTGGATCGAAGTTAGAGTTACCTGCCATAATTTGTATCGAAATTACAGTTACTTGTCAATATTAGTAACGAAGTTACAGTTAACTGTCATAATTAGTATCGAAGTTACAGTTACCTGCCATAATTAGTATCGAAGTTACTGTTACCTGTCATAATTAGTATCGAAGTTACTGTTTTCTGTCATAATTAGTATCGAAGTTACTGTTACGTGTCATAATTAGTATTGGAGTTACAGTTACCAGCCATCATTTGTATCGAAATTACAGTAACTTGTCATAATTAGTAACGAAGTTAAAGTTACCTGTCATAATTAGTATCGAGGTTACAGTTACTTGTCATAATTAGTATCGAAGTTACTGTTTCCTGTCAAAATTAGTATCGAAGTTACAGTTACCTGCCATAATTTGTATCGAAATTACAGTTACTTGTCATAATTAGTAACGATGTTACAGTTACCTGACATCAGTAGTTTCTAAGTTACAGTTTCTTGTCCTAATTAGTATCGAAGTTACTGTTACCTGTCATAATTAGTAACGAAGTTACAGTTACCTGTCATAATTAGTATCGAAGTTACAGTTACCTGTCATAAGTAGTTTCGAAGTTACAGTTTCTTGTCATAATTAGTATCGTAGTTACTGTTACTTGTCATAATTAGTATCGAAGTTACTGTTACCTCTCATAATTAGTAACGAAATTACAGTTACCTGCCATAATTTGTATCGAAATTACAGTTACTTGTCATAATTAGTAACGAAGTTACAGTTACCTGCCATAATTAGTATTGAAGTTACAGTTACTTGTCATAATTAGAATCGAAATTACAGTTACCTGCCATAATTTGTATCGAAATTACAGTTACTTGTCATAATTAGTAACGAAGTTACATTTAACTGTCATAATTAGTATCGAAGTTACAGTTACCTGCCATAATTTTTATCAAAATTACAGCTACTTGTAATAATTAGTAACGAAGTTTGTGTTACTTGTCATAATTAGTATCGAAGTTACAGTACCTGTCATAATTAGTATCGAAGTTACACTTACTTGACATAATTAGTATCGAAGTTGCTGTTACCTGTCATAATTAATATCGAAGTAACAGTTACCTGGCATAATTTGTATCGAAATTACAGTTACTTGTCATAATTAGTAACGATGATACAATTACCTGTCATAATTAGTTTCGAAGTTACAGTTACTTGTTATAATTAGTATCGAAGTAACTGTTACTTGTCATAATTAGTATCGACGTAACTGTTACCTGTCATAATTAGTGTCGAAGTTACAGTTACCTGCCATAATTTGTGTCGAAAATACAGTTACTTTTCATAATTTGTAACGAAGTTACAGTTTCCTGTCATAATTAGTATCGAAGTTACAGTTACTTGTCATAATTAGTATCGAAGTTACTGTTACCTGTCATAATTAGTATCGAAGTTACTGTTTTCTGTCATAATTAGTATTGAAGTTACTGTTAGCTGTCATAATAAGTATCGATGTTACAGTTACCTGCCATAATTTGTATCGAAATTACAGTTACTTGCCATAATTATTAACGAAGTTACAGTTACCTGTCATAATTTGTATCGAAATTACAGTTACTTGTCATAATTAGTATCAAAGTTACAGTTACCTGTTATAATTAGTATCGAAGTTATAGTTACCTGCCATCATATGTATCAAAATTACTGTTACTTGTCATAATTAGTAACGAAGTTACAGTTACCTGTCAAAATTAGTATCGAAGTAACAGTTACCTGTCATAATTAGTGTCGAAGTTACTGTTACCTGCCATAATTTGTATCGAAATTACAGTTACTTGTCATAATTAGTAACGAAGTTACAGTTAACTGTCATAATTAGTATCGAAGTTAGAGTAACCTGCCATAATTAGTATCGAAGTTACTGTTACCTGTCATAATTAGTATCGTTGTTACTGTTTTCTGTCATAATTAGTATCGAAGTTACTGTTACCTGTCATAATTAGTATCGAAGTTAAATTTAACTGCCATAATTTGTATCGAAATTACAGTTACTTGTCATAATTAGTAACGAAGTTACAGTTAACTGTCATAATTAGTATCGAAGTAACAGTTACCTGCCATAATTAGTATCGAAGTTACTGTTACCTGTCATAATTAGTATCGAAGTTACTGTTTTCTGTCATAATTAGTATTGAAGTTACTGTTAGCTGTCATAATAAGTATCGAAGTTACAGTTACCTGCCATAATTTGTATCGAAATTACAGTTACTTGCCATAATTAGTAACGAAGTTACAGTTACCTCTCATAATTTGTATCGAAATTACAGTTACTTGTCATTATTAGTATCGAAGTTACAGTTACCTGTCATAATTAGTATCGAAGTTACTGTTACCTGCCATAATTTGTATCGAAATTAGAGTTACTTGTCATAATTAGTATCGAAGTTTCTGTTTCTGTCATAATTAGTATCGAAGTTACTGTTACCTGTCATAATTAGTATCGAAGTTATAGTTACCTGCCATCATATGTATCACAATTACTGTTACTTGTCATAATTAGTATCGAAGTTACAGTTACCTGTCATTATTAGTATCGAAGTTACAGTTACCTGTCATAATTAGTATCGAAGTTACTGTTACCTGCCATCATATGTATCAAAATTACTGTTACCTGTCATAATTAGTATCGAAGTTTCTGTTTTCTGTCATAATTAGTATCGAAGTTACTGTTACCTGTCATAATTAGTATCGAAGTTATAGTTACCTGCCATCATATGTATCACAAGTACTGTTACTTGTTATAATTAGTATCGAAGTTACTGTTACCTGTCATTATTAGTATCGAAGTTACAGTTACCTGTCATAATTAGTATCGATGTTACTGTTACCTGCCATAATTTGTATCCAAATTACAGTTACTTGTCATAATTAGTAACGAAGTTACAGTTACCTGTCATAATTAGTACCGAAGTTACTGTTACCTGTCATAATTAGTATCGAAGTTACAGTTACCTGCCATAATTTTAATCGAAATTACAGTTACTTGTCATAATTAGTAACGATGTTACAGTTACCTGTCATAAGTAGTTTCGGAGTTACAGTTTTTGTCATTATTTGTATCGAAGTTACTGTTAATTGTCATAATTAGTATCGAAGTTACTGTAACCTGTCATAATTAGTATCGAAATTACAGTTACCTGCCATAATTTGTTACGAAATTACAGTTACTTGTCATAATTAGTAACGACGTTACAGTTACCTGTCATAATTAGTATCGATGTTACAGTTTCTTGTCATAATTAGTATCGAAGTAACTGTTACCTGTCATAATTAGTATCGAAGTTACAGTTACCTGCCATGATATGTATCGAAATTACAGTTACTTGCCATAATTAGTAACGAAGTTACAGTTAACTGTCATAATTAGTATCGAAGTTACTGTTACCTGCCAAAATTAGTATCGAAGTTACTGTTACCTGTCATAATTAGTATCGTTGTTACTGTTTTACGTCATAATTAGTATCGAAGTTCCTGTTACCTGTCATAATTAGTATCGAAGTTACAGTTACCTGCCATAATTTGTATCGAAATTACAGTTACTTGTCATAATTTGTAACGAAGTTACAGTTACCTGCCATAATTAGTATCGAGGTTACTGTTACCTATCATAATTAGTATCGAAGTTACTGTTTTCTGTCATAATTAGTATCGAAGTTACAGTTACTTGTCATAATTAGAATCGAAATTACAGTTACCTGCCGTAATTTGTATCGAAATTACAGTTACTTGTCATAATTAGTAACGAAGTTATATTTAACTGTCATAATTAGTATCAAAGTTACAGTTACCTGCCATAATTTTTATCAAAATTACAGCTACTTGTAATAATTAGTAACGAAGTTAGAGTTACTTGTCATAATTAGTATCGAAGTTACAGTACCTGTCATAATTAGTATCGAAGTTACACTTACTTGACATAATTAGTATCGAAGTTGCTGTTACCTGTCATAATTAATATCGAAGTAACAGTTACCTGCCATAATTTGTATCGAAATTACAGTTACTTGTCATAATTATTAACGATGTTACAATTACCTGTCATAATTAGTTTCGAAGTTACAGTTACTTGTTATAATTAGTATCGAAGTAACTGTTACTTGTCATAATTAGTGTCGAAGTTACAGTTACCTGCCATAATTTGTGTCGAAAATACAGTTACTTTTCATAATTTGTAACGAAGTTACAGTTTCCTGTCATAATTAGTATCGAAGTTACAGTTACTTGTCATAATTAGTATCGAAGTTACTGTTACCTGTCATAATTAGTATCGAAGTTACATTTAACTGCCATAATTTGTATCGAAATAACTGTTACTTGTCATAATTAGTAACGAAGTTACAGTTAACTGTCATAATTAGTATCGAAGTTGCAGTTACCTGCCATAATTTATATCGAAATTACAGTTACTTGCCATAATTAGTAAAGAAGTTACAGTTACCTGTCATAATTTGTATCGAAATTACAGTTATTGTCATAATTAGTATCGAAGTTACAGTTACCTGTCATAATTAGTATCGAAGTTACTGTTACCTGCCATAATTTGTATCGAAATTAGAGTTACTTGTCATAATAAGTATCGAAATTACAGTTACCTGCCATAATTAGTATCGAAGTTACTGTTACCTTTCATAATTAGTATCGAAGTTACTGTTTTCTGTCATAATTAGTATCGAAGTTACTGTTACCTGTCATAATTAGTATCGAAGTTATAGTTACCTGCCATCATATGTATCACAATTACTGTTACTTGTCATAATTAGTATCGAAGTTACAGTTACCTGTCATTATTAGTATCGAAGTTACTGTTACCTGTCATAATTAGTATCGAAGTTACTGTTACCTGCCATAATTTGTATCGAAATTACAGTTACTTGTCATAATTAGTAACGAAGTTACAGTTACCTGTCATAATTAGTACCGAAGTTACTGTTACCTGTCATAATTAGTATCGAAGTTACAGTTACCTGCCATAATTTTAATCGAAATTACAGTTACTTGTCATAATTAGTAACGATGTTACAGTTACCTGTCATAAGTAGTTTCGGAGTTACAGTTTTTGTCATAATTAGTATCGAAGTTACTGTTACTTGTCATAATTAGTATCGAAGTTACTCTAACATGTCATAATTAGTATCGAAATTACAGTTACCTGCCATAATTTGTAACGAAATTACAGTTACTTGTCATAATTAGTAACGAAGTTACAGTTACCTGTTATAATTAGTATCGAAGTTACAGTTACTTGTCATAATTAGTATCGAAGTTACTGTTACCTGTCATAATTAGTATCGAAGTTACAGTTACCTGCCATGATATGTATCGAAATTACAGTTACTTGCCATAATTAGTAACGAAGTTACAGTTAACTGTCATAATTAGTATCGAAGTTACTGTTACCTGCCATAATTAGTATCGAAGTTACTGTTACCTGTCATAATTAGTATCGTTGCTACTGTTTTCCGTCATAAATAGTATCGAAGTTCCTGTTACCTGTCATAATTAGTATCGAAGTTACAGTTACCTGCCATAATTTGTATTGAAATTACAGTTACTTGTCATAATTTGTAACGAAGTTACAGTTACCTGTCATAATTAGTATCGAACTTCCTGTTACCTGTCATAATTAGTATCGAAGTTACAGTTACCTGCCACAATTTGTATCGAAATTACAGTTACTTGTCATAATTTGTAACGAAGTTACAGTTACCTGCCATAATTAGTATCGAAGATACTGTTACCTATCCTAATTAGTATCGAAGTTACTGTTTTCTGCCATAATTAGTATCGAAGTTACTGTTACCTGTCATAATTAGTATCGAAGTTATAGTTACCTGCCATCATATGTATCAAAATTACTGTTACTTGTCATAATTATTAACGAAGTTACAGTTACCTGTCATAATTAGTATCGAAGTTACAGTTACCTGTCATAATTAGTATCGATGTAACTGTTACCTGCCATAATTTGTATCGAAATTACAGTTACTTGCCATAATTAGTAACGAAGTTACAGTTACCTGTCATAATTTGTATCGAAATTACAGTTACTTGTAATAATTAGTAACGATGTTACAGTTACCTGTCATAAGTATTTTCGGATTTACAGTTACTTGTCATAATTAGTATCGATGTTACTGTAACTTGTCATAATTTGTATCGAAGTTACTGTTACCTGTCATAATTAGTATCGAAATAACTGTTACCTGCCATAATTTGTATCGAAATTACAGTTACTTGCCATAATTAGTAACGAAGTTACAGTTACCTGTCATAATGTGTATCGAAATTACAGTTACTTGTCATAATTAGTATCGAAGTTACAGTTACCTGTTATAATTAGTATCGAGGTTATAGTTACCTGCCATCATATGTATCAAAATTACTGTTACTTGTCATAATTAGTAACGAAGTTACAGTTACCTGTCAAAATTAGTATCGAAGTAACAGTTACCTGTCATAATTAGTGTCGAAGTTACTGTTACCTGCCATAATTTGTATCGAAATTACAGTTACTTGTCATAATTAGTAACGAAGTTACAGTTAACTGTCATAATTAGTATCGAAGTTAGAGTAACCTGCCATAATTAGTATCGAAGTTACTGTTATCTGTCATAATTAGTATCGTTGTTACTGTTTTCTGTCATAATTAGTATCGAAGTTACTGTTACCTGTCATAATTAGTATCGAAGTTACATTTAACTGCCATAATTTGTATCGAAATTTCAGTTACTTGTCATAATTAGTAACGAAGTTACAGTTAACTGTCATAATTAGTATCGAAGTAACAGTTACCTGCCATAATTAGTATCGAAGTTACTGTTACCTGTCATAATTAGTATCGAAGTTACATTTAACTGCCATAATTTGTATCGAAATTTCAGTTACTTGTCATAATTAGTATCGAAGTTACAGTACCTGTCATAATTAGTATCGAAGTTACACTTACATGACATAATTAGTATCGAAGTTGCTGTTACCTGTCATAATTAATATCGAAGTAACAGTTACCTGCCATAATTTGTATCGAAATTACAGTTACTTGTCATAATTATTAACGATGTTACAATTACCTGTCATAATTAGTTTCGAAGTTACAGTTACTTGTTATAATTAGTATCGAAGTAACTGTTACTTGTCATAATTAGTGTCGAAGTTACAGTTACCTGCCATAATTTGTGTCGAAAATACAGTTACTTTTCATAATTTGTAACGAAGTTACAGTTTCCTGTCATAATTAGTATCGAAGTTACAGTTACTTGTCATAATTAGTATCGAAGTTACTGTTACCTGTCATAATTAGTATCGAAGTTACATTTAACTGCCATAATTTGTATCGAAATAACTGTTACTTGTCATAATTAGTAACGAAGTTACAGTTAACTGTCATAATTAGTATCGAAGTTGCAGTTACCTGCCATAATTTATATCGAAATTACAGTTACTTGCCATAATTAGTAAAGAAGTTACAGTTACCTGTCATAATTTGTATCGAAATTACAGTTATTGTCATAATTAGTATCGAAGTTACAGTTACCTGTCATAATTAGTATCGAAGTTACTGTTACCTGCCATAATTTGTATCGAAATTAGAGTTACTTGTCATAATAAGTATCGAAATTACAGTTACCTGCCATAATTAGTATCGAAGTTACTGTTACCTTTCATAATTAGTATCGAAGTTACTGTTTTCTGTCATAATTAGTATCGAAGTTACTGTTACCTGTCATAATTAGTATCGAAGTTATAGTTACCTGCCATCATATGTATCACAATTACTGTTACTTGTCATAATTAGTATCGAAGTTACAGTTACCTGTCATTATTAGTATCGAAGTTACTGTTACCTGTCATAATTAGTATCGAAGTTACTGTTACCTGCCATAATTTGTATCGAAATTACAGTTACTTGTCATAATTAGTAACGAAGTTACAGTTACCTGTCATAATTAGTACCGAAGTTACTGTTACCTGTCATAATTAGTATCGAAGTTACAGTTACCTGCCATAATTTTAATCGAAATTACAGTTACTTGTCATAATTAGTAACGATGTTACAGTTACCTGTCATAAGTAGTTTCGGAGTTACAGTTTTTGTCATAATTAGTATCGAAGTTACTGTTACTTGTCATAATTAGTATCGAAGTTACTCTAACATGTCATAATTAGTATCGAAATTACAGTTACCTGCCATAATTTGTAACGAAATTACAGTTACTTGTCATAATTAGTAACGAAGTTACAGTTACCTGTTATAATTAGTATCGAAGTTACAGTTACTTGTCATAATTAGTATCGAAGTTACTGTTACCTGTCATAATTAGTATCGAAGTTACAGTTACCTGCCATGATATGTATCGAAATTACAGTTACTTGCCATAATTAGTAACGAAGTTACAGTTAACTGTCATAATTAGTATCGAAGTTACTGTTACCTGCCATAATTAGTATCGAAGTTACTGTTACCTGTCATAATTAGTATCGTTGCTACTGTTTTCCGTCATAAATAGTATCGAAGTTCCTGTTACCTGTCATAATTAGTATCGAAGTTACAGTTACCTGCCATAATTTGTATTGAAATTACAGTTACTTGTCATAATTTGTAACGAAGTTACAGTTACCTGTCATAATTAGTATCGAACTTCCTGTTACCTGTCATAATTAGTATCGAAGTTACAGTTACCTGCCACAATTTGTATCGAAATTACAGTTACTTGTCATAATTTGTAACGAAGTTACAGTTACCTGCCATAATTAGTATCGAAGATACTGTTACCTATCCTAATTAGTATCGAAGTTACTGTTTTCTGCCATAATTAGTATCGAAGTTACTGTTACCTGTCATAATTAGTATCGAAGTTATAGTTACCTGCCATCATATGTATCAAAATTACTGTTACTTGTCATAATTATTAACGAAGTTACAGTTACCTGTCATAATTAGTATCGAAGTTACAGTTACCTGTCATAATTAGTATCGATGTAACTGTTACCTGCCATAATTTGTATCGAAATTACAGTTACTTGCCATAATTAGTAACGAAGTTACAGTTACCTGTCATAATTTGTATCGAAATTACAGTTACTTGTAATAATTAGTAACGATGTTACAGTTACCTGTCATAAGTATTTTCGGATTTACAGTTACTTGTCATAATTAGTATCGATGTTACTGTAACTTGTCATAATTTGTATCGAAGTTACTGTTACCTGTCATAATTAGTATCGAAATAACTGTTACCTGCCATAATTTGTATCGAAATTACAGTTACTTGCCATAATTAGTAACGAAGTTACAGTTACCTGTCATAATGTGTATCGAAATTACAGTTACTTGTCATAATTAGTATCGAAGTTACAGTTACCTGTTATAATGAGTATCGAGGTTATAGTTACCTGCCATCATATGTATCAAAATTACTGTTACTTGTCATAATTAGTAACGAAGTTACAGTTACCTGTCAAAATTAGTATCGAAGTAACAGTTACCTGTCATAATTAGTGTCGAAGTTACTGTTACCTGCCATAATTTGTATCGAAATTACAGTTACTTGTCATAATTAGTAACGAAGTTACAGTTAACTGTCATAATTAGTATCGAAGTTAGAGTAACCTGCCATAATTAGTATCGAAGTTACTGTTATCTGTCATAATTAGTATCGTTGTTACTGTTTTCTGTCATAATTAGTATCGAAGTTACTGTTACCTGTCATAATTAGTATCGAAGTTACATTTAACTGCCATAATTTGTATCGAAATTTCAGTTACTTGTCATAATTAGTAACGAAGTTACAGTTAACTGTCATAATTAGTATCGAAGTAACAGTTACCTGCCATAATTAGTATCGAAGTTACTGTTACCTGTCATAATTAGTATCGATGTTACTGTTTTCTGTCATAATTAGTATTGAAGTTACTGTTAGCTGTCATAATAAGTATCGAAGTTACAGTTACCTGCCATAATTTGTATCGAAATTACAGTTACTTGCCATAATTAGTAACGAAGTTACAGTTACCTGTCATAATTTGTATGGAAATTACAGTTACTTGTCATAATTAGTATCGAAGTTACAGTTACCTGTCATAATTAGTATCGAAGTGACTGTTACCTGCCATAATTTGTATCGAAATTAGAGTTACTTGTCATAATTAGTATTGAAATTACAGTTACCTGCCATAATTAGTATCGAAGTTACTGTTACCTTTCATAATTAGTATCGAAGTTACTGTTTTCTGTCATAATTAGTATCGAAGTTACTGTTACCTGTCATAATTAGTATCGAAGTTATAGTTACCTGCCATCATATGTATCAAAATTACTGTTACTTGTCATAATTAGTAACGAAGTTACAGTTATCTGTCATCATTGTTATCGAAGTTACAGTTACCTGTCATAATAAGTATCGAAGTTACTGTTACCTGCCATAATTTGTATCGAAATTACAGTTACTTGCCATAATTAGTAACGAAGTTACAGTTACCTGTCATAATTTGTATCGAAATTACAGTTACTTGTCATAATTAGTATCGAAGTTACTGTTACCTGTCATAATTTGTATCGAAATTACAGTTACTTGTCATAATTAGTAACGAAGATACAGTTACCTGTCATAATTATTATCGAAGTTACTGTTACCTGTCATAATTAGTATCGATGTTACAGTTACCTCTCATAATTTATACCGAAATTACAGTTACTTGTCATAATTAGTAACGATGTTACAGTTACCTGTCATAATTGGTATCGAAGATACTGTTACCTGCCATAATTTGTATCGAAATTAGAGTTACTTGTCATAATTAGTATCGAAATTACAGTTACCTGCCATAATTAGTATCGAAGTTACTGTTACCTGTCATAATTAGTATCGAAGTTTCTGTTTTCTGTCATAATTAGTATCGAAGTTACTGTTACCTGTCATAATTAGTATTGAAGTTATAGTTACCTGCCATCATATGTATCACAATTACTGTTACTTGTCATAATTAGTATCGAAGTTACAGTTACCTGTCATTATTAGTATCGAAGTTACAGTTACCTGTCATAATTAGTATCGAAGTTACAGTTACCTGCCATAATTAGTATCGAGGTTACTGTTACATATCATAATTAGTATCGAAGTTACTGTTTTCTGTCATAATTAGTATCGAAGTTACAGTTACTTGTCATAATTAGAATCGAAATTACAGTTACCTGCCATAATTTGTATCGATATTACAGTTACTTGTCATAATTAGTAACGAAGTTACATTTAACTGTCATAATTAGTATCGAAGTTACAGTTACCTGCCATAATTTTTATCAAAATTACAGCTACTTGTAATAATTAGTAACGAAGTTAGAGTTACTTGTCATAATTAGTATCGAAGTTACAATACCTGTCATAATTAGTATCGAAGTTACACTTACTTGACATAATTAGTATCGAAGTTGCTGTTACCTGTCTTAATTAATATCGAAGTAACAGTTACCTGCCATAATTAGTATCGAAGTAACTGTTACTTGTCATAATTAGTATCGACGTAACTGTTACCTGTCATAATTAGTGTCGAAGTTACAGTTACCTGCCATAATTTGTGTCGAAAATACAGTTACTTTTCATAATTTGTAACGAAGTTACAGTTTCCTGTCATAATTAGTATCGAAGTTACAGTTACTTGTCATAATTAGTATCGAAGTTACTGTTACCTGTCATAATTAGTATCGAAGTTACATTTAACTGCCATAATTTGTATCGAAATTACAGTTACTTGTCATAATTAGTAACGAAGTTACAGTTAACTGTCATAATTAGTATCGAAGTAACAGTTACCTGCCATAATTAGTATCGAAGTTACAGTTCCCTGCCATAATTTGTATCGAAATTACAGTTACTTGCCATAATTAGTAACGAAGTTACAGTTACCTGTCATAATTTGTATCGAAATTACAGTTACTTGTCATAATTAGTATCGAAGTTACAGTTACCTGTCATAATTAGTATCGAAGTTACTCTTACCTGCCATAATTTGTATCGAAATTAGAGTTACTTGTCATAATTAGTATCGAAATTACAGTTACCTGCCATAATTAGTATCGAAGTTACTGTTACCTGTCATAATTAGTATCGAAGTTTCTGTTTTCTGTCATAATTAGTATCGAAGTTACTGTTACCTGTCATAATTAGTATCGAAGTTATAGTTACCTGCCATCATATGTATCACAATTACTGTTACTTGTCATAATTAGTATCGAAGTTACAGTTACCTGTCATTATTAGTATCGAAGTTACTGTTACCTGTCATAATTAGTATCGAAGTTACTGTTACCTGCCATAATTTGTATCGAAATTACAGTTACTTGTCATAATTAGTAACGATGTTACAGTTACATGTCATAAGTAGTTTCGGAGTTACTGTTTTTGTCATAATTAGTATCGAAGTTACTGTTACTTGTCATAATTAGTATCGAAGTTACTGTAACCTGTCATAATTAGTATCGAAATTACAGTTACCTGCCATAATTTGTAACGAAATTACAGTTACTTGTCATAATTAGTAACGACGTTACAGTTACCTGTCATAATTAGTATCGAAGTTACTGTTACTTGTCATAATTAGTATCGAAGTTACTGTTACCTGTCATAATTAGTATCGAAGTTACAGTTACCTGCCATGATATGTATCGAAATTACAGTTACTTGCCATAATTAGTAACGGAGTTACAGTTAACTGTCATAATTAGTATCGAAGTTACTGTTACCTGCCATAATTAGTATCGAAGTTACTGTTACCTGTCATAAATAGTATCGTTGTTACTGTTTTCCGTCATAATTAGTATCGAAGTTCCTGTTACCTGTCATAATTAGTATCGAAGTTACAGTTACCTGCCATAATTTGTATTGAAATTACAGTTACTTGTCATAATTTGTAACGAAGTTACAGTTACCTGTCATAATTAGTATCGAAGTTCCTGTTACCTGTCATAATTAGTATCGAAGTTACAGTTAACTGCCATAATTTGTATCGAAATTACAGTTACTTGTCATAATTTGTAACGATGTTACAGTTACCTGCCATAATTAGTATCGAAGTTACTGTTACCTATCATAATTAGTATCGAAGTTACTGTTTTCTGTCATAATTAGTATCGAAGTTACTGTTACCTGTCATAATTAGTATCGAAGTTATAGTTACCTGCCATCATATGTATCAAAATTACTGTTACTTGTCATAATTAGTAACGAAGTTACAGTTACCTGTCATAATTAGTATCGAAGTTACAGTTACCTGTCATAATTAGTATCGATGTAACTGTTACCTGCCATAATTTGTATCGAAATTACAGTTACTTGCCATAATAAGTAACGAAGTTACAGTTACCTGTCATAATTTGTATCGAAATTACAGTTACTTGTAATAATTAGTAACGATGTTACAGTTACCTGTCATAAGTATTTTCGGATTTACAGTTACTTGTCATAATTAGTATCGAAGTTACTGTAACTTGTCATAATTAGTATCGAAGTTACTGTTACCTGTCATAATTAGTATCGAAATAACAGTAACCTGCCATAATTTGTTTCGAAATTACAGTTACTTTCCATAATTAGTAACGAAGTTACAGTTACCTGTCATAATTTGTATCGAAATTACAGTTACTTGTCATAATTAGTATCGAAGTTACAGTTACCTGTTATAATTAGTATCGAAGTTATAGTTACCTGCCATCATATGTATCAAAATTACTGTTACTTGTCATAATTAGTAACGAAGTTACAGTTACCTGTCAAAATTAGTATCGAAGTAACAGTTACCTGTCATAATTAGTGTCGAAGTTACTGTTACCTGCCATAATTTGTATCGAAATTACAGTTAATTGTCATAATTAGTAACGAAGTTACAGTTAACTGTCATAATTAGTATCGAAGTTAGAGTAACCTGCCATAATTAGTATCGAAGTTACTGTTACCTGTCATAATTAGTATCGTTGTTACTGTTTTCTGTCATAATTAGTATCGAAGTTACTGTTACCTGTCATAATTAGTATCGAAGTTAAATTTAACTGCCATAATTTGTATCGAAATTACAGTTACTTGTCATAATTAGTAACGAAGTTACAGTTAACTGTCATAATTAGTATCGAAGTAACAGTTACCTGCCATAATTAGTATCGAAGTTACTGTTACCTGTCATAATTAGTATCGAAGTTACTGTTTTCTGTCATAATTAGTATTGAAGTTACTGTTAGCTGTCATAATAAGTATCGAAGTTACAGTTACCTGCCATAATTTTTATCGAAATTACAGTTACTTGCCATAATTAGTAACGAAGTTACAGTTACCTGTCATAATTTGTATCGAAATTACAGTTACTTGTCATAATTAGTATCGAAGTTACAGTTACCTGTCATAATTAGTATCGAAGTTACTGTTACCTGCCATAATTTGTATCGAAATTAGAGTTACTTGTCATAATTAGTATCGAAGTTTCTGTTTCTGTCATAATTAGTATCGAAGTTACTGTTACCAGTCATAATTAGTATCGAAGTTATAGTTACCTGCCATCATATGTATCACAATTACTGTTACTTGTCATAATTAGTATTGAAGTTACAGTTACCTGTCATTATTAGTATCGAAGTTACAGTTACCTGTCATAATTAGTATCGATGTTACTGTTACCTGCCATCATATGTATCAAAATTACTGTTACCTGTCATAATTAGTATCGAAGTTTCTGTTTTCTGTCATAATTAGTATCGAAGTTACTGTTACCTGTCATAATTAGTATCGAAGTTATAGTTACCTGCCATCATATGTATCACAAGTACTGTTACTTGTCATAATTAGTATCGAAGTTACAGTTACCTGTCATTATTAGTATCGAAGTTACAGTTACCTGTCATAATTAGTATCGAAGTTACTGTTACCTGCCATAATTTGTATCGAAATTACAGTTACTTGTCATAATTAGTAACGAAGTTACAGTTACCTGTCATAATTAGTACCGAAGTTACTGTTACCTGTCATAATTAGTATCGAAGTTACAGTTACCTGCCATAATTTTAATCGAAATTACAGTTACTTGTCATAATTAGTAACGATGTTACAGTTACCTGTCATAAGTAGTTTCGGAGTTACAGTTTTTGTCATTATTTGTATCGAAGTTACTGTTAATTGTCATAATTAGTATCGAAGTTACTGTAACCTGTCATAATTTGTATCGAATTTACAGTTACCTGCCATAATTTGTTACGAAATTACAGTTACTTGTCATAATTAGTAACGACGTTACAGTTACCTGTCATAATTAGTATCGAAGTTACAGTTTCTTGTCATAATTAGTATCGAAGTTACTGTTACCTGTCATAAATAGTATCGAAGTTACAGTTACCTGCCATGATATGTATCGAAATTACAGTTACTTGCCATAATTAGTAACGAAGTTACAGTTAACTGTCATAATTAGTATCGAAGTTACTGTTACCTGCCAAAATTAGTATCGAAGTTACTGTTACCTGTCATAATTAGTATCGTTGTTACTGTTTTCCGTCATAATTAGTATCGAAGTTCCTGTTACCTGTCATAATTAGTATCGAATTTACAGTTACCTGCCATAATTTGTATTGAAATTACAGTTACTTGTCATAATTTGTAGCGAAGTTACAGTTACCTGTCATAATTAGTATCGAAGTTCCTGTTACCTGTCATAATTAGGATCGAAGTTACAGTTACCTGCCATAATTTGTATCGAAATTACAGTTACTTGTCATAATTTGTAACGAAGTTACAGTTACCTGCCATAATTAGTATCGAGGTTACTGTTACCTATCATAATTAGTATCGAAATTACTGTTTTCTGTCATAATTAGTATCGAAGTTACAGTTACTTGTCATAATTAGAATCGAAATTACAGTTACATGCCGTAATTTGTATCGAAATTACAGTTACTTGTCATAATTAGTAACGAAGTTACATTTAACTGTCATAATTAGTATCGAAGTTACAGTTACCTGCCATAATTTTTATCAAAATTACAGCTACTTGTAATAATTAGTAACGAAGTTAGAGTTACTTGTCATAATTAGTATCGAAGTTACAGTACCTGTCATAATTAGTATCGAAGTTACACTTACTTGACATAATTAGTATCGAAGTTGCTGTTACCTGTCATAATTAATATCGAAGTAACAGTTACCTGCCATAATTTGTATCGAAATTACAGTTACTTGTCATAATTAGTAACGATGTTACAATTATCTGTCATAATTAGTTTCGAAGTTACAGTTACTTGTTATAATTAGTATCGAAGTAACTGTTACTTGTCATAATTAGTATCGACGTAACTGTTACCTGTCATAATTAGTGTCGAAGTTACAGTTACCTGCCATAATTTGTGTCGAAAATACAGTTACTTTTCATAATTTGTAACGAAGTTACAGTTTCCTGTCACAATTAGTATCGAAGTTACAGTTACTTGTCATAATTAGTATCGAAGTTACTGTTACCTGTCATAATTAGTATCGAAGTTACATTTAACTGCCATAATTTGTATCGAAATAACTGTTACTTGTCATAATTAGTAACGAAGTTACAGTTAACTGTCATAATTAGTATCGAAGTAACAGTTACCTGCCATAATTAGTATCGAAATTGCAGTTACCTGCCATAATTTGTTTCGAAATTACAGTTACTTGCCATAATTAGTAACGAAGTTACAGTTACCTGTCATAATTTGTATCGAAATTACAGTAACTTGTCATAATTAGTATCGAAGTTACAGTTACCTGTCATAATTAGTATCGAAGTTACTGTTACCTGCCATAATTTGTATCGAAATTAGAGTTACATGTCATAATTAGTATCGAAATTACAGTTACCTGCCATAATTAGTATCGAAGTTACTGTTACCTTTCATAATTAGTATCGAAGTTACTGTTTTCTGTCATAATTAGTATCGAAGTTACTGTTACCTGTCATAATTAGTATCGAAGTTATAGTTACCTGCCATCATATGTATCAAAATTACTGTTACTTGTCATAATTAGTAACGAAGTTACAGTTACCTGTCATCATTGTTATCGAAGTTACAGTTACCTGTCATAATAAGTATCGAAGTTACTGTTACCTGCCATAATTTGTATCGAAATTACAGTTACTTGCCATAATTAGTAACGAAGATACAGTTACCTGTCATAATTTGTATCGAAATTACAGTTACTTGTCATAATTTGTAACGGAGTTACAGTTACCTGCCATAATTAGTATCGAGGTTACTGTTACCTATCATAATTAGTATCGAAGTTACTGTTTTCTGTCATAATTAGTATCGAAGTTACAGTTACTTGTCATAATTAGAATCGAAATTACAGTTACCTGCCATAATTTGTATCGATATTACAGTTACTTGTCATAATTAGTAACGAAGTTACATTTAACTGTCATAATTAGTATCGAAGTTACAGTTACCTGCCATAATTTTTATCAAAATTACAGCTACTTGTCATAATTAGTAACGAAGTTAGAGTTACTTGTCATAATTAGTATCGAAGTTACAATACCTGTCATAATTAGTATCGAAGTTACACTTACTTGACATAATTAGTATCGAAGTTGCTGTTACCTGTCTTAATTAATATCGAAGTAACAGTTACCTGCCATAATTAGTATCGAAGTAACTGTTACTTGTCATAATTAGTATCGACGTAACTGTTACCTGTCATAATTAGTGTCGAAGTTACAGTTACCTGCCATAATTTGTGTCGAAAATACAGTTACTTTTCATAATTTGTAACGAAGTTACAGTTTCCTGTCATAATTAGTATCGAAGTTACAGTTACTTGTCATAATTAGTATCGAAGTTACTGTTACCTGTCATAATTAGTATCGAAGTTACATTTAACTGCCATAATTTGTATCGAAATTACAGTTACTTGTCATAATTAGTAACGAAGTTACAGTTAACTGTCATAATTAGTATCGAAGTAACAGTTACCTGCCATAATTAGTATCGAAGTTACAGTTCCCTGCCATAATTTGTATCGAAATTACAGTTACTTGCCATAATTAGTAACGAAGTTACAGTTACCTGTCATAATTTGTATCGAAATTACAGTTACTTGTCATAATTAGTATCGAAGTTACAGTTACCTGTCATAATTAGTATCGAAGTTACTCTTACCTGCCATAATTTGTATCGAAATTAGAGTTACTTGTCATAATTAGTATCGAAATTACAGTTACCTGCCATAATTAGTATCGAAGTTACTGTTACCTGTCATAATTAGTATCGAAGTTTCTGTTTTCTGTCATAATTAGTATCGAAGTTACTGTTACCTGTCATAATTAGTATCGAAGTTATAGTTACCTGCCATCATATGTATCACAATTACTGTTACTTGTCATAATTAGTATCGAAGTTACAGTTACCTGTCATTATTAGTATCGAAGTTACTGTTACCTGTCATAATTAGTATCGAAGTTACTGTTACCTGCCATAATTTGTATCGAAATTACAGTTACTTGTCATAATTAGTAACGATGTTACAGTTACATGTCATAAGTAGTTTCGGAGTTACTGTTTTTGTCATAATTAGTATCGAAGTTACTGTTACTTGTCATAATTAGTATCGAAGTTACTGTAACCTGTCATAATTAGTATCGAAATTACAGTTACCTGCCATAATTTGTAACGAAATTACAGTTACTTGTCATAATTAGTAACGACGTTACAGTTACCTGTCATAATTAGTATCGAAGTTACTGTTACTTGTCATAATTAGTATCGAAGTTACTGTTACCTGTCATAATTAGTATCGAAGTTACAGTTACCTGCCATGATATGTATCGAAATTACAGTTACTTGCCATAATTAGTAACGGAGTTACAGTTAACTGTCATAATTAGTATCGAAGTTACTGTTACCTGCCATAATTAGTATCGAAGTTACTGTTACCTGTCATAAATAGTATCGTTGTTACTGTTTTCCGTCATAATTAGTATCGAAGTTCCTGTTGCCTGTCATAATTAGTATCGAAGTTACAGTTACCTGCCATAATTTGTATTGAAATTACAGTTACTTGTCATAATTTGTAACGAAGTTACAGTTACCTGTCATAATTAGTATCGAAGTTCCTGTTACCTGTCATAATTAGTATCGAAGTTACAGTTAACTGCCATAATTTGTATCGAAATTACAGTTACTTGTCATAATTTGTAACGATGTTACAGTTACCTGCCATAATTAGTATCGAAGTTACTGTTACCTATCATAATTAGTATCGAAGTTACTGTTTTCTGTCATAATTAGTATCGAAGTTTCTGTTACCTGTCATAATTAGTATCGAAGTTATAGTTACCTGCCATCATATGTATCAAAATTACTGTTACTTGTCATAATTAGTAACGAAGTTACAGTTACCTGTCATAATTAGTATCGAAGTTACAGTTACCTGTCATAATTAGTATCGATGTAACTGTTACCTGCCATAATTTGTATCGAAATTACAGTTACTTGCCATAATAAGTAACGAAGTTACAGTTACCTGTCATAATTTGTATCGAAATTACAGTTACTTGTAATAATTAGTAACGATGTTACAGTTACCTGTCATAAGTATTTTCGGATTTACAGTTACTTGTCATAATTAGTATCGAAGTTACTGTAACTTGTCATAATTAGTATCGAAGTTACTGTTACCTGTCATAATTAGTATCGAAATAACAGTTACCTGCCATAATTTGTTTCGAAATTACAGTTACTTTCCATAATTAGTAACGAAGTTACAGTTACCTGTCATAATTTGTATCGAAATTACAGTTACTTGTCATAATTAGTATCGAAGTTACAGTTACCTGTTATAATTAGTATCGAAGTTATAGTTACCTGCCATCATATGTATCAAAATTACTGTTACTTGTCATAATTAGTAACGAAGTTACAGTTACCTGTCAAAATTAGTATCGAAGTAACAGTTACCTGTCATAATTAGTGTCGAAGTTACTGTTACCTGCCATAATTTGTATCGAAATTACAGTTAATTGTCATAATTAGTAACGAAGTTACAGTTAACTGTCATAATTAGTATCGAAGTTAGAGTAACCTGCCATAATTAGTATCGAAGTTACTGTTACCTGTCATAATTAGTATCGTTGTTACTGTTTTCTGTCATAATTAGTATCGAAGTTACTGTTACCTGTCATAATTAGTATCGAAGTTAAATTTAACTGCCATAATTTGTATCGAAATTACAGTTACTTGTCATAATTAGTAACGAAGTTACAGTTAACTGTCATAATTAGTATCGAAGTAACAGTTACCTGCCATAATTAGTATCGAAGTTAACGTTACCTGTCATAATTAGTATCGAAGTTACTGTTTTCTGTCATAATTAGTATTGAAGTTACTGTTAGCTGTCATAATAAGTATCGAAGTTACAGTTACCTGCCATAATTTTTATCGAAATTACAGTTACTTGCCATAATTAGTAACGAAGTTACAGTTACCTGTCATAATTTGTATCGAAATTACAGTTACTTGTCATAATTAGTATCGAAGTTACAGTTACCTGTCATAATTAGTATCGAAGTTACTGTTACCTGCCATAATTTGTATCGAAATTAGAGTTACTTGTCATAATTAGTATCGAAGTTTCTGTTTCTGTCATAATTAGTATCGAAGTTACTGTTACCTGTCATAATTAGTATCGAAGTTATAGTTACCTGCCATCATATGTATCACAATTACTGTTACTTGTCATAATTAGTATCGAAGTTACAGTTACCTGTCATTATTAGTATCGAAGTTACAGTTACCTGTCATAATTAGTATCGAAGGTACTGTTACCTGCCATCATATGTATCAAAATTACTGTTACCTGTCATAATTAGTATCGAAGTTTCTGTTTTCTGTCATAATTAGTATCGAAGTTACTGTTACCTGTCATAATTAGTATCGAAGTTATAGTTACCTGCCATCATATGTATCACAAGTACTGTTACTTGTCATAATTAGTATCGAAGTTACAGTTACCTGTCATTATTAGTATCGAAGTTACAGTTACCTGTCATAATTAGTATCGAAGTTACTGTTACCTGCCATAATTTGTATCGAAATTACAGTTACTTGTCATAATTAGTAACGAAGTTACAGTTACCTGTCATAATTAGTACCGAAGTTACTGTTACCTGTCATAATTAGTATCGAAGTTACAGTTACCTGCCATAATTTTAATCGAAATTACAGTTACTTGTCATAATTAGTAACGATGTTACAGTTACCTGTCATAAGTAGTTTCGGAGTTACAGTTTTTGTCATTATTTGTATCGAAGTTACTGATAATTGTCATAATTAGTATCGAAGTTACTGTAACCTGTCATAATTAGTATCGAATTTACAGTTACCTGCCATAATTTGTTACGAAATTACAGTTACTTGTCATAATTAGTAACGACGTTACAGTTACCTGTCATAATTAGTATCGAAGTTACTGTTTCTTGTCATAATTAGTATCGAAGTTACTGTTACCTGTCATAAATAGTATCGAAGTTACAGTTACCTGCCATGATATGTATCGAAATTACAGTTACTTGCCATAATTAGTAACGAAGTTACAGTTAACTGTCATAATTAGTATCGAAGTTACTGTTACCTGCCAAAATTAGTATCGAAGTTACTGTTACCTGTCATAATTAGTATCGTTGTTACTGTTTTCCGTCATAATTAGTATCGAAGTTCCTGTTACCTGTCATAATTAGTATCGAATTTACAGTTACCTGCCATAATTTGTATTGAAATTACAGTTACTTGTCATAATTTGTAGCGAAGTTACAGTTACCTGTCATAATTAGTATCGAAGTTCCTGTTACCTGTCATAATTAGGATCGAAGTTACAGTTACCTGCCATAATTTGTATCGAAATTACAGTTACTTGTCATAATTTGTAACGAAGTTACAGTTACCTGCCATAATTAGTATCGAGGTTACTGTTACCTATCATAATTAGTATCGAAATTACTGTTTTCTGTCATAATTAGTATCGAAGTTACAGTTACTTGTCATAATTAGAATCGAAATTACAGTTACATGCCGTAATTTGTATCGAAATTACAGTTACTTGTCATAATTAGTAACGAAGTTACATTTAACTGTCATAATTAGTATCGAAGTTACAGTTACCTGCCATAATTTTTATCAAAATTACAGCTACTTGTAATAATTAGTAACGAAGTTAGAGTTACTTGTCATAATTAGTATCGAAGTTACAGTACCTGTCATAATTAGTATCGAAGTTACACTTACTTGACATAATTAGTATCGAAGTTGCTGTTACCTGTCATAATTAATATCGAAGTAACAGTTACCTGCCATAATTTGTATCGAAATTACAGTTACTTGTCATAATTAGTAACGATGTTACAATTATCTGTCATAATTAGTTTCGAAGTTACAGTTACTTGTTATAATTAGTATCGAAGTAACTGTTACTTGTCATAATTAGTATCGACGTAACTGTTACCTGTCATAATTAGTGTCGAAGTTACAGTTACCTGCCATAATTTGTGTCGAAAATACAGTTACTTTTCATAATTTGTAACGAAGTTACAGTTTCCTGTCACAATTAGTATCGAAGTTACAGTTACTTGTCATAATTAGTATCGAAGTTACTGTTACCTGTCATAATTAGTATCGAAGTTACATTTAACTGCCATAATTTGTATCGAAATAACTGTTACTTGTCATAATTAGTAACGAAGTTACAGTTAACTGTCATAATTAGTATCGAAGTAACAGTTACCTGCCATAATTAGTATCGAAATTGCAGTTACCTGCCATAATTTGTATCGAAATTACAGTTACTTGCCATAATTAGTAACGAAGTTACAGTTACCTGTCATAATTTGTATCGAAATTACAGTAACTTGTCATAATTAGTATCGAAGTTACAGTTACCTGTCATAATTAGTATCGAAGTTACTGTTACCTGCCATAATTTGTTTCGAAATTAGAGTTACATGTCATAATTAGTATCGAAATTACAGTTACCTGCCATAATTAGTATCGAAGTTACTGTTACCTTTCATAATTAGTATCGAAGTTACTGTTTTCTGTCATAATTAGTATCGAAGTTACTGTTACCTGTCATAATTAGTATCGAAGTTATAGTTACCTGCCATCATATGTATCAAAATTACTGTTACTTGTCATAATTAGTAACGAAGTTACAGTTACCTGTCATCATTGTTATCGAAGTTACAGTTACCTGTCATAATAAGTATCGAAGTTACTGTTACCTGCCATAATTTGTATCGAAATTACAGTTACTTGCCATAATTAGTAACGAAGATACAGTTACCTGTCATAATTTGTATCGAAATTACAGTTACTTGTCATAATTAGTATCGAAGTTACTGTTACCTGTCATAATTTGTATCGAAATTACAGTTACTTGTCATAATTAGTAACGAAGATACAGTTACCTGTCATAATTAGTATCGAAGTTACTGTTACCTGTCATAATTAGTATCGAAGTTACAGTTACCTGTCATAATTTATACCGAAATTACAGTTACTTGTCATAATTAGTAACGATGTTACAGTTACCTGTCATAATTAGTATCGAAGTTACTGTTACCTGCCATAATTTGTATCGAAATTAGAGTTACTTGTCATAATTAGTATCGAAATTACAGTTACATGCCATAATAAGTATCGAAGTTACTGTTACCTGTCATAATTAGTATCGAAGTTTCTGTATTCTGTCATAATTAGTATCGATGTTACTGTTACCTGCCATAATTAGTATCGAAGTTATAGTTACCTGCCATCATATGTATCACAATTACTGTTACTTGTCATAATTAGTATCGAAGTTACAGTTACCTGTCATTATTAGTATCGAAGTTACTGTTACCTGTCATAATTAGTATCGAAGTTACTGTTACCTGCCATAATTTGTATCGAAATTACAGTTACTTGTCATAATTAGTAACGAAGTTACAGTTACCTGTCATAATTAGTACCGAAGTTACTGTTACCGGTCATAATTAGTATCGAAGTTACAGTTACCTGCCATAATTTTAATCGAAATTACAGTTACTTGTCATAATTAGTAACGATGTTACAGTTACCTGTCATAAGTAGTTTCGGAGTTACAGTTTTTGTCATAATTAGTATCGAAGTTACTGTTACTTGTCATAATTAGTATCGAAGTTACTCTAACATGTCATAATTAGTATCGAAATTACAGTTACCTGCCATAATTTGTAACGAAATTACAGTTACTTGTCATAATTAGTAACGACGTTACAGTTACCTGTCATAATTAGTATCGAAGTTACAGTTACTTGTCATAATTAGTAACGAAGTTACTGTTACCTGTCATAATTAGTATCGAAGTTACAGTTACCTGCCATGATATGTATCGAAATTACAGTTACTTGCCATAATTAGTAACGAAGTTACAGTTAACTGTCATAATTAGTATCGAAGTTACTGTTACCTGCCATAATTAGTATCGATGTTACTGTTACCTGTCATAATTAGTATCGTTGCTACTGTTTTCCGTCATAAATAGTATCGAAGTTCCTGGTACCTGTCATAATTAGTATCGAAGTTACAGTTACCTGCCATAATTTGTATTGAAATTACAGTTACTTGTCATAATTTGTAACGAAGTTACAGTTACCTGTCATAATTAGTATCGAAGTTCCTGTTACCTGTCATAATTAGTATCGAAGTTACAGTTACCTGCCATAATTTGTATCGAAATTACAGTTACTTGTCATAATTTGTATCGAAGTTACAGTTACCTGCCATAATTAGTATCGAAGTTACTGTTACCTATCCTAATTAGTATCGAAGTTACTGTTTTCTGTCATAATTAGTATCGAAGTTACTGTTACCTGTCATAATTAGTATCGAAGTTATAGTTACCTGCCATCATATGTATCAAAATTACTGTTACTTGTCATAATTAGTAACGAAGTTACAGTTACCTGTCAAAATTAGTATCGAAGTAACAGTTACCTGTCATAATTAGTGTCGAAGTTACTGTTACCTGCCATAATTTGTATCGAAATTACAGTTACTTGTCATAATTAGTAACGAAGTTACAGTTAACTGTCATAATTAGTATCGAAGTTAGAGTAACCTGCCATAATTAGTATCGAAGTTACTGTTATCTGTCATAATTAGTATCGTTGTTACTGTTTTCTGTCATAATTAGTATCGAAGTTACTGTTACCTGTCATAATTAGTATCGAAGTTACATTTAACTGCCATAATTTGTATCGAAATTTCAGTTACTTGTCATAATTAGCAACGAAGTTACAGTTAACTGTCATAATTAGTATCGAAGTAACAGTTACCTGCCATAATTAGTATCGAAGTTACTGTTACCTGTCATAATTAGTATCGATGTTACTGTTTTCTGTCATAATTAGTATTGAAGTTACTGTTAGCTGTCATAATAAGTATCGAAGTTACAGTTACCTGCCATAATTTGTATCGAAATTACAGTTACTTGCCATAATTAGTAACGAAGTTACAGTTACCTGTCATAATTTGTATGGAAATTACAGTTACTTGTCATAATTAGTATCGAAGTTTCAGTTACCTGTCATAATTAGTATCGAAGTTACTGTTACCTGCCATAATTTGTATCGAAATTAGAGTTACTTGTCATAATTAGTATCGAAATTACAGTTAACTGCCATAATTAGTATCGAAGTTACTGTTACCTTTCATAATTAGTATCGAAGTTACTGTTTTCTGTCATAATTAGTATCGAAGTTACTGTTACCTGTCATAATTAGTATCGAAGTTATAGTTACCTGCCATCATATGTATCAAAATTACTGTTACTTGTCATAATTAGTAACGAAGTTACAGTTACCTGTCATCATTGTTATCGAAGTTACAGTTACCTGTCATAATAAGTATCGAAGTTACTGTTACCTGCCATAATTTGTATCGAAATTACAGTTACTTGCCATAATTAGTAACGAAGTTACAGTTACCTGTCATAATTTGTATCGAAATTACAGTTACTTGTCATAATTAGTATCGAAGTTACTGTTACCTGTCATAATTTGTATCGAAATTACAGTTACTTGTCATAATTAGTAACCAAGATTCAGTTACCTGTCATAATTATTATCGAAGTTACTGTTACCTGTCATAATTAGTATCGAAGTTACAGTTACCTGTCATAATTTATACCGAAATTACAGTTACTTGTCTTAATTAGTAACGATGTTACAGTTACCTGTCATAATTGGTAACGAAGTTACTGTTACCTGCCATAATTGGTATCGAAATTAGAGTTACTTGTCATAATTAGTATCGAAATTACAGTTACCTGCCATAATTAGTATCGAAGTTACTGTTACCTGTCATAATTAGTATCGAAGTTTCTGTTTTCTGTCATAATTAGTATCGAAGTTACTGTTACCTGTCATAATTAGTATCGAAGTTATAGTTACCTGCCATCATATGTATCACAATTACTGTTACTTGTCATAATTAGTATCGAAGTTACAGTTACCTGTCATTATTAGTATCGAAGTTACAGTTACCTGTCATAATAAGTATCGAAGTTACTGATACCTGCCATAATTTGTATCGAAATTACAGTTACTTGTCATAATTAGTAACGAAGTTACAGTTACCTGCCATAATTTTAATCGAAATTACAGTTACTTGTCATAATTAGTAACGATGTTACAGTTACCTGTCATAAGTAGTTTCGGAGTTACAGTTTTTGTCATTATTAGTATCGAAGTTACTGTTAATTGTCATAATTAGTATCGAAGTTACTGTAACCTGTCATAATTAGCATCGAAATTACAGTTACCTGCCATAATTTGTAACGAAATTACAGTTACTTGTCATAATTAGTAACGACGTTACAGTTACCTGTCATAATTAGTATCGAAGTTACAGTTACTTGTCATAATTAGTATCGAAGTTACTGTTACCTGTCATAATTAGTATCGAAGTTACAGTTACCTGCCATGATATGTATCGAAATTACAGTTACTTGCCATAATTAGTAACGAAGTTACAGTTAACTGTCATAATTAGTATCGAAGTTACTGTTACCTGCCAAAATTAGTATCGAAGTTACTGTTACCTGTCATAATTAATATCGTTGTTACTGTTTTCCGTCATAATTAGTATCGAAGTTCCTGTTACCTGTCATAATTAGTATCGAAGTTACAGTTACCTGCCATAATTTGTATTGAAATTACAGTTACTTTTCATAATTTGTAACGAAGTGACAGTTACCTGTCATAATTAGTATCGAAGTTCCTGTTACCTGTCATAATTAGGATCGAAGTTACAGTTACCTGCCATAATTTGTATCGAAATTACAGTTACTTGTCATAATTTGTAACGGAATTACAGTTACCTGCCATAATTAGTATCGAGGTTACTGTTACCTATCATAATTAGTATCGAAGTTACTGTTTTCTGTCATAATTAGTATCGAAGTTACAGTTACTTGTCATAATTAGAATTGAAATTACAGTTACCTGCCATAATTTGTATCGATATTACAGTTACTTGTCATAATTAGTAACGAAGTTACATTTAACTGTCATAATTAGTATCGAAGTTACAGTTACCTGCCATAATTTTTATCAAAATTACAGCTACTTGTAATAATTAGTAACGAAGTTAGAGTTACTTGTCATAATTAGTATCGAAGTTACAGTACCTGTCATAATTAGTATCGAAGTAACACTTACTTGACATAATTAGTATCGAAGTTGCTGTTACCTGTCTTAATTAATATCGAAGTTACAGTTACCTGCCATAATTTGTATCGAAATTACAGTTACTTGTCATAATTAGTAACGATGTTACAATTACCTGTCATAATTAGTTTCGAAGTTACAGTTACTTGTTATAATTAGTATCGAAGTAACTGTTACTTGTCATAATTAGTATCGACGTAACTGTTACCTGTCATAATTAGTGTCGAAGTTACAGTTACCTGCCATAATTTGTGTCGAAAATACAGTTACTTTTCATAATTTGTAACGAAGTTACAGTTTCCTGTCATAATTAGTATCGAAGTTACAGTTACTTGTCATAATTAGTATCGAAGTTACTGTTACCTGTCATAATTAGTATCGAAGTTACATTTAACTGCCATAATTTGTATCGAAATTACAGTTACTTGTCATAATTAGTAACGAAGTTACAGTTAACTGTCATAATTAGTATCGAAGTAACAGTTACCTGCCATAATTAGTATCGAAGTTACAGTTACCTGTCATAATTTGTATCGAAATTACAGTTACTTGTCATAATTAGTATCGAAGTTACAGTTACCTGTCATAATTAGTATCGAAGTTACTGTTACCTGCCATAATTTGTATCGAAATTAGAGTTACTTGTCATAATTAGTAACGATGTTACAGTTACCTGTCATAAGTAGTTTCGGAGTTACAGTTTTTGTCATAATTAGTATAGAAGTTACATTTACTTGTCATAATTAGTATCGAAGTTACTGTTACCTGTCATAATTAGTATCGAAGTTACTGTTTTCTGTCATAATTAGTATCGAAGTTACTGTTACTTGTCATAATTAGTATCGAAGTTACTATTACCTGTCATAATTAGTATCGAAGTTACAGTTACCTGCCATGATATGTATCGAAATTACAGTTACTTGCCATAATTAGTAACGAAGTTACAGTTAACTGTCATAATTAGTATCGAAGTTACTGTTACCTGCCATAATTGGTATCGAAGTTACTGTTACCTGTCATAATTAGTATCGTTGTTACTGTTTTCTGTCATAATAAGTATCGAAGTTACTGTTACCTGTCATAATTAGTATCGAAGTTACAGTTACCTGCCATAATTTGTATCGAAATTACAGTAACATGTCATAATTAGTAACGAAGTTACAGTTACCTGTCATAATTAGTATCGAAGTTAGAGTTACCTGTCATAATTAGTATCGAAGTAACTGTTACCTGCCATAATTTGTATCGCAATTGCAGTTACTTGCAATAATTCGTAACGAAGTTACAGCTACCTGTCGTAATTTGTATCGAATTTACAGTTACTTGTCATAATTAGTATCGAAGTTACTGTTACCTGTCATAATTTGTATCGAAATTACAGTTACTTGTCATAATTAGTAACCAAGTTACAGTTACCTGTCATAATTAGTATCGAAGTTACTGTTACCTGTCATAATTAGTATCGAAGTTACAGTTACCTGTCATAATTTGTATCGAAATTACAGTTACTTGTCATAATTAGTAACGATGTTACAGTTACCTGTCATAAGTAGTTTCGGAGTTACAGTTACTTGTCATAATTAGTATCGATATTACAGTTACCTGCCAAAATTTGTATCGAAGTTACTGTTACCTGTCATAATTAGAATCGAAGTTACTGTTTTCTGTCATAATTAGTACCGAAGTTACTGTTACCTGTCATAATTAGTTTCGAAGTTACTGTTTTCTGTCATAATTAGTATCTAAGTTACTGTTACCTGTCATAATTAGTATCGATGTTACAGTTACCTGCCATCATTTGTATCGAAAGTACAGTTTTTGTCATATTTAGTATCGAAGTTACAGTTATCTGTCATAATTAGTATCGAAGTTACAGTTATGTGTCATAATTAGTATCGAAGTTACTGTTACCTGCCATAATTTGTATCGCAATTGCAGTTACTTGCAATAATTAGTAACGAAGTTACAGTTACCTGTCGAAAATTGTATCGAAATTACAGTGACATGTCATAATTAGTATCGAAGTTACAGTTACCTGTCATAATTAGTATCGATGTTACTGTTACCTGCCATAATTTGTATCAAAATTACTGTTACTTGTCATAATTAGTATCGAAATTACAGTTACCTGCCATAATTAGTATCGAAGTTATGGTTAGCTGTCATAATTAGTATCGAAGTTACTGTTTTATGTAATAATTAGTATCGAAGTTGCTGTTGCTTGTCATACTTAGTATCGAAGTTATAGTTACCTGCCATCATTTGTATCGAAATTACTGTTACTTGTCATAAATAGTAACGAAGTTACAGTTACCTGTCATAATAAGTATGGAAGTTACAGTTACCTGTCATAATTAGTATCGAAGTTACGGTTACCTGCCATAATTTGTATCGAAATTACAGTTGCATGTCATAATTAGTAACGAAGTTACAGTTACCTGTCATAATGAGCCTCGAAGTTACTGTTACCTGTCTTAATTAGTATCGAAGTTACAGTACCTGCCATAATTGTTTATCAAAATTACAGTTACTTGTCATAATTAGTAACGAAGTTATAGTAACATGTCATAATTAGTATCGAAGTTACAGTTACCTGTCATAATTAGTATCAAAGTTACAGTTACTTGTCATAATTAGTATCGAAGTTACTGTTTCCTGCCATAATTTGTATCGAAATTACAGTTACTTGTAATAATTTGTAACGAAGTTACAGTTACCTGTCATAATTAGCATCGAAGTTACAGTTACTTGTCATAATTAGTATCGAAGTTAGTGTTACCTGTCATAATTAGAATCGAAGTTACAATTACCTGCCATAATTTGTATCGAAATTACAGTTACTTGTCATAATTAGTGACGAAGTTACAGTTAGCTGTCATAATAAGTATCGAAGTTACAGTTACCTGCCATAATTAGTATCGAAGTTACTGTTACCTGTCATAATTAGTATCGAAGTTACTGTTTTCTGTCATAATTAGTATCGAAGTTACTGTTACGTGTCATAATTAGTATCGAAGTTACAGTTACCTGCCATCATTTGTATCGATATTACAGTTACTTGTCATAATTAGCAACGATGTTACAGTTACCTGTCATAATTAGTATAGAAGTTACATTTACTTGTCATAATTAGTACCGAAGTTACTGTTACCTGTCATAATTAGTATCGAAGTTACTGTTTTCTGTCATAATTAGTATCGAAGTTACTGTTACTTGTCATAATTAGTATCGAAGTTACTATTACCTGTCATAATTAGTATCGAAGTTACAGTTACCTGCCATGATATGTATCGAAATTACAGTTACTTGCCATAATTAGTAACGAAGTTACAGTTAACTGTCATAATTAGTATCGAAGTTACTGTTACCTGCCATAATTGGTATCGAAGTTACTGTTACCTGTCATAATTAGTATCGTCGTTACTGTTTTCCGTCATAATTAGTATCGAAGTTCCTGTTACCTGTTATAATTAGTATCGAAGTTACAATTACCTGCCATAATTTGTATCGAAATTACAGTTACTTGTCATAATTTGTAACGAAGTTACAGTTACCTGTCATAATTAGTATCGAAGTTCCTGTTACCTGTCATAATTAGTATCGAAGTTACAGTTACCTGCCATAATTTGTATCGAAATTACAGTTACTTGTCATAATTTGTAACGAAGTTACAGTTACCTGCCATATGTAGTATCGAAGTTACTGTTACCTATTATAATTAGTATCGAAGTTACTGTTTTATGTCATAATTAGTATCGAAGTTACTGTTGCCTGTCATAATTAGTATCGAAGTAATAGTTACCTGCCATAATTTGTAGCGAAATTACTGTTACTTGTCATAAATAGTAACGAAGTTACAGTTACCTGTCATAATAAGTATGGAAATTACAGTTACCTGTCATAATTGGTATCGAAGTTACTGTTACCTGCCATAATTTGTATCGAAATTACAGTTACATGTCATAATTAGTAACGAAGTTACAGTTACCTGCCATCATTTGTATCGATATTACAGTTACTTGTCATAATTAGTAATGATGTCACAGTTACCTGTCATAATTAGTATAGAAGTTACATTTACTTGTCATAATTAGTATCGAAGTTACTGTTACCTGTCATAATTAGTATCGAAGTTACAGTTACCTGCCATGATATGTATCGAAATTACAGTTACTTGCCATAATTAGTAACGAAGTTACAGTTAACTGTCATAATTAGTATCGAAGTTACTTATACCTGCCATAATTAGTATCGAAGTTACTGTTGCCTGTCATAATTAGTATCGAAGTATTAGTTACCTGCCATAATTTGTAGCGAAATTACTGTTACTTGTCATAAATAGTAACGAAGTTACAGTTACCTGTCATAATAAGTATGGAGGTTACAGTTACCTGTCATAATTAGTATCGAAGTTACTGTTACCTGTCATAATAAGTATGGAAGTTACAGTTACCTGCCATAATTAGTATCGAAGTTACTGTTACCTGTCATAATTAGTATCGAAGTTACTGTTTTCTGTCATAATTAGTATCGAAGTTACTGTTACGTGTCATAATTAGTATCGAAGTTACAGTTACCTGCCATCATTTGTATCGATATTACAGTTACTTGTCATAATTAGTAATGATGTCACAGTTACCTGTCATAATTAGTATAGAAGTTACATTTACTTGTCATAATTAGTATCGAAGTTACTGTTACCTGTCATAATTAGTATCGAAGTTACTGTTTTCCGTCATAATTAGTATCGATGTTACTGTTACTTGTCATAATTAGTATCGAAGTTACTATTACCTGTCATAATTAGTATCGAAGTTACAGTTACCTGCCATGATATGTATCGAAATTACAGTTACTTGCCATAATTAGTAACGAAGTTATAGTTAACTGTCATAATTAGTATCGAAGTTACAGTTACCTGCCATAATTAGTATCGAAGTTACTGTTACCTGTCATAATTAGTATCGTTGTTACTGTTTTCTGTCATAATTAGTATCGAAGTTCCTGTTACCTGTCATAATTAGTATCGAAGTTACAGTTACCTGCCATAATTTGTATCGAAATTACAGTAACATGTCATAATTAGTAACGAAGTTACAGTTACCTGTCATAATTAGTATCGAAGTTAGAGTTACCTGTCATAATTAGTATCGAAGTAACTTTTACCTGCCATAATTTGTATCGCAATTGCAGTTACTTGCAATAATTAGTAACGAAGTTACAGCTACCTGTCGTAATTTGTATCGAATTTACAGTTACTTGTCATAATTAGTATCGAAGTTACTGTTACCTGTCATAATTTGTATCGAAATTACAGTTACTTGTCATAATTAGTAACCAAGTTACAGTTACCTGTCATAATTAGTATCGAAGTTACTGTTACCTGTCATAATTAGTATCGAAGTTACAGTTACCTGTCATAATTTGTATCGAAATTACAGTTACTTGTCATAATTAGTAACGATGTTACAGTTACCTTCATAAGTAGTTTCCGAGTTACAGTTACTTGTCATAATTAGTATCGAAATTACAGTTACCTGCCGAAATTAGTATCGAAGTTATTGTTACCTGTCATAATTAGTATCGAAGTTACTGTTTTCTGTCATAATTAGTACCGAAGTTACTGTTACCTGTCATAATTAGTTTCGAAGTTACTGTTTTCTGTCATAATTAGTATCTAAGTTACTGTTACCTGTCATAATTAGTATCGAAGTTACAGTTACCTGCCATCATTTGTATCGAAAGTACAGTTACTTGTCATATTTAGTATCGAAGTTACAGTTATCTGTCATAATTAGTATCGAAGTTACAGTTACCTGTCATAATTAGTATCGAAGTTACTGTTACCTGCCATAATTTGTATCGCAATTGCAGTTACTTGCAATAATTAGTAACGAAGTTACAGTTACCTGTCGAAAATTGTATCGAAATTACAGTGACATGTCATAATTAGTATCGAAGTTACAGTTACCTGTCATAATTAGTATCGATGTTACTGTTACCTGCCATAATTTGTATCAAAATTACTGTTACTTGTCATAATTAGTATCGAAATTACAGTTACCTGCCATAATTAGTATCGAAGTTACGGTTAGCTGTCATAATTAGTATCGATGTTACTGTTTTATGTAATAATTAGTATCGAAGTTACTGTTGCTTGTCATAATTAGTATCGAAGTTATAGTTACCTGCCATCATTTGTATCGAAATTACTGTTACTTGTCATAAATAGTAACGAAGTTACAGTTACCTGTCATAATAAGTATGGAAGTTACAGTTACCTGTCATAATTAGTATCGAAGTTACGGTTACCTGCCATAATTTGTATCGAAATTACAGTTATATGTCATAATTAGTAACGAAGTTACAGTTACCTGTCATAATGAGCATCGAAGTTACTGTTACCTGTCTTAATTAGTATCGAAGTTACAGTACCTGCCATAATTGTTTATCAAAATTACAGTTACTTGTCATAATTAGTAACGAAGTTATAGTAACATGTCATAATTAGTATCGAAGTTACAGTTACCTGTCATAATTAGTATCAAAGTTACAGTTACTTGTCATAATTAGTATCGAAGTTACTGTTTCCTGCCATAATTTGTATCGAAATTACAGTTACTTGTAATAATTTGTAACGAAGTTACAGTTACCTGTCATAATTAACATCGAAGTTACAGTTACTTGTCATAATTAGTATCGAAGTTAGTGTTACCTGTCATAATTAGAATCGAAGTTACAATTACCTGCCATAATTTGTATCGAAATTACAGTTACTTGTCATAATTAGTGACAAAGTTACAGTTAGCTGTCATAATAAGTATCGAAGTTACAGTTACCTGCCATAATTAGTATCGAAGTTACTGTTACCTGTCATAATTAGTATCGAAGTTACTGTTTTCTGTCATAATTAGTATCGAAGTTACTGTTACGTGTCATAATTAGTATCGAAGTTACAGTTACCTGCCATCATTTGTATCGATATTACAGTTACTTGTCATAATTAGTAACGATGTTACAGTTACCTGTCATAATTAGTATAGAAGTTACATTTACTTGTCATAATTAGTACCGAAGTTACTGTTACCTGTCATAATTAGTATCGAAGTTACTGTTTTCTGTCATAATTAGTATCGAAGTTACTGTTACTTGTCATAATTAGTATCGAAGTTACTATTGAAAATGAAAATCCACAGCCTGCTTCCAGTCTCCGACCGGGTCAGGAATGGAATGAATGAAGCCCCTGTCTAGCGGCGAGGATATGAACTGTGCCGGCTGCCGAGGCCTGACGCACTCCTCTGGGGCAATGATTAAATGAATGACAGATGAAATGAAATTATAGTGGAGAGTGTTGCTGGAATGAAATGTTGACAGGGAAAACCGGAGTACCCGGAGAAGAACCTGTCTGCCTCCGTTCTGTCCAGCACCGATCTCACATGGAGTGACCGGGATTTGAACCACGGACTCAGCGGTGAGAGGCCGGCGTGCTGCCGCCTTAGCCACGGAGGCTACCGAAGTTACTATTACCTGTCATAATAAGTATCGATGTTACAGTTACCTGTCATGATATGTATCGAAATTACAGTTACTTGCCATAATTAGTAACGAAGTTACAGTTAACTGTCATAATTAGTATCGAAGTTACTGTTATCTGCCATAATTAGTATCGATGTTACTGTTACCTGTCATAATTAGTATCGTTGTTACTGTTTTCCGTCATAATTAGTACCGAAGTTCCTGTTACCTGTTATAATTAGTATCGAAGTTACAGTTACCTGCCATAATTTGTATCGAAATTACAGTTACTTGTCATAATTTGTAACGAAGTTACAGTTACCTGTCATAATTAGTATCGAAGTTCCTGTTACCTGTCATAATTAGTATCGAAGTTACAGTTACCTGCCATGATTTGTATCGAAATTACAGTTACTTGTCATAATTTGTAACGAAGTTACAGTTACCTGCCATATGTAGTATCGAAGTTACTGTTACCTATCATAATTAGTATCGAAGTTACTGTTTTATGTCATAATTAGTATCGAAGTTACTGTTGCCTGTCATAATTAGTATCGAAGTAATAGTTACCTGCCATAATTTGTAGCGAAATTACTGTTACTTGTCATAAATAGTAACGAAGTTACAGTTACCTGTCATAATAAGTATGGAAGTTACAGTTACCTGTCATAATTAGTGTCGAAGTTACTGTTACCTGCCATAATTTGTATCGAAATTACAGTTACATGTCATAATTAGTAACGAAGTTACAAATAACTGTCATAATTAGTATCGAAGTTACTGTTACTTGTCATAATTAGTATCGAAGTTACTATTACCTGTCATAATTAGTATCGAAGTTACAGTTACCTGCCATAATATGTATCGAAATTACAGTTACTTGCCATAATTAGTAACGAAGTTACAGTTAACTGTCATAATTAGTATCGAAGTTACTGTTACCTGCCATAATTAGTTTCGAAGTTACTGTTGCCTGTCATAATTAGTATCGAAGTAATAGTTACCTGCCATAATTTGTAGCGAAATTACTGTTACTTGTCATAAATAGTAACGAAGTTACAGTTACCTGTCATAATAAGTATGGATGTTACAGTTACCTGTCATAATTAGTATCGAAGTTACTGTTACCTGTCATAATAAGTATGGAAGTTACAGTTACCTGCCATAATTAGTATCGAAGTTACTGTTACCTGTCATAATTAGTATCGAAGTTACTGTTTTCTGTCATAATTAGTATCGAAGTTACTGTTACGTGTCATAATTAGTATCGAAGTTACAGTTACCTGCCATCATTTGTATCGATATTACAGTTACTTGTCATAATTAGTAATGATGTCACAGTTACCTGTCATAATTAGTATTGAAGTTACATTTACTTGTCATAATTAGTATCGAAGTTACTGTTACCTGTCATAATTAGTATCGAAGTTACTGTTTTCTGTCATAATTAGTATCGAAGTTACTGTTACTTGTCATAATTAGTATCGAAGTTACTATTACCTGTCATAATTAGTATCGAAGTTACAGTTACCTGCCATGATAAGTATCGAAATTACAGTTACTTGCCATAATTAGTAACGAAGTTACAGTTAACTGTCATAATTAGTATCGAAGTTACTGTTACCTGCTATAATTAGTATCGAAGTTACTGTTACCTGTCATAATTAGTATCGTTGTTACTGTTTTCTGTCATAATTAGTATCGAAGTTACTGTTACCTGTCATAATTAGTATCGAAGTTACAGTTACCTGCCATAATTTGTATCGAAATTACAGTAACATGTCATAATTAGTAACGAAGTTACAGTTACCTGTCATAATTAGTATCGAAGTAAGAGTTACCTGTCATAATTAGTATCGAAGTAACTGTTACCTGCCGTAATTTGTATCGCAATTGCAGTTACTTGCAATAATTAGTAACGAAGTTACAGCTACCTGTCGTAATTTGTATCGAATTTACAGTTACTTGTCATAATTAGTATCGAAGTTACTGTTACCTGTCATAATTTGTATCGAAATTACAGTTACTTGTCATAATTAGTAACCAAGTTACAGTTACCTGTCATAATTAGTATCGATGTTACTGTTACCTGTCATAATTAGTATCGAAGTTACAGTTACCTGTCATAATTTGTTTCGAAATTACAGTTACTTGTCATAATTAGTAACGATGTTACAGTTACCTGTCATAAGTAGTTTCCGAGTTACAGTTACTTGTCATAATTAGTATCGAAATTACAGTTACCTGCCAAAATTAGTATCGAAGTTATTGTTACCTGTCATAATTAGTATCGAAGTTACTGTTTTCTGTCATAATTAGTACCGAAGTTACTGTTACCTGTCATAATTAGTTTCGAAGTTACTGTTTTCTGTCATAATTAGTATCTAAGTTACTGTTACCTGTCATAATTAGTATCGAAGTTACAGCTACCTGCCATCATTTGTATCGAAAGTACAGTTACTTGTCATATTTAGTATCGAAGTTACAGTTATCTGTCATAATTAGTATCGAAGTTACAGTTACCTGTCATAATTAGTATCGAAGTTACTGTTACCTGCCATAATTTGTATCGCAATTGCAGTTACTTGCAATAATTAGTAACGAAGTTACAGTTACCTGTCGAAAATTGTATCGAAATTACAGTGACATGTCATAATTAGTATCGAAGTTACAGTTACCTGTCATAATTAGTATCGATGTTACTGTTACCTGCCATAATTTGTATCAAAATTACTGTTACTTGTCATAATTATTATCGAAATTACAGTTACCTGCCATAATTAGTATCGAAGTTACGGTTAGCTGTCATAATTAGTATCGAAGTTACTGTTTTATGTAATAATTAGTATCGAAGTTACTGTTGCCTGTCATAATTAGTATCGAAGTTATAGTTACCTGCCATCATTTGTATCGAAATTACTGTTACTTGTCATAAATAGTAACGAAGTTACAGTTACCTGTCATAATAAGTATGGAAGTTACAGTTACCTGCCATAATTAGTATCGAAGTTACGGTTACCTGCCATAATTTGTATCGAAATTACAGTTACATGTCATAATTAGTAACGAAGTTACAGTTACCTGTCATAATGAGCATCGAAGTTACTGTTACCTGTCTTAATTAGTATCTAAGTTACAGTACCTGCCATAATTGTTTATCAAAATTACAGTTACTTGTCATAATTAGTAACGAAGTTATAGTAACGTGTCATAATTAGTATCGAAGTTACAGTTACCTGTCATAATTAGTATCAAAGTTACAGTTACTTGTCATAATTAGTATCGAAGTTACTGTTTCCTGCCATAATTTGTATCGAAATTACAGTTACTTGTAATAATTTGTAACGAAGTTACAGTTACCTGTCATAATTAGCATCGAAGTTACAGTTACTTGTCATAATTAGTATCGAAGTTAGTGTTACCTTTCATAATTAGAATCGAAGTTACAATTACCTGCCATAATTTGTATCGAAATTACAGTTACTTGTCATAATTAGTGACGAAGTTACAGTTAGCTGTCATAATAAGTATCGAAGTTACAGTTACCTGCCATAATTAGTATCGAAGTTACTGTTACCTGTCATAATTAGTATCGAAGTTACTGATTTCTGTCATAATTAGTATCGAAGTTACTGTTACGTGTCATAATTAGTATCGAAGTTACAGTTACCTGCCATCATTTGTATCGATATTACAGTTACTTGTCATAATTAGTAACGATGTTACAGTTACCTGTCATAATTAGTATAGAAGTTACATATACTTGTCATAATTAGTACCGAAGTTACTGTTACCTGTCATAATTAGTATCGAAGTTACTGTTTTCTGTCATTTTTAGTATCGAAGTTACTGTTACTTGTCATAATTAGTATCGAAGTTACTATTACCTGTCATAATTAGTATCGAAGTTACAGTTACATGCCATGATATGTATCGAAATTACAGTTACTTGCCATAATTAGTAACGAAGTTACAGTTAACTGTCATAATTAGTATCGAAGTTACTGTTACCTGCCATAATTAGTATCGAAGTTACTGTTACCTGTCATAATTAGTATCGTTGTTACTGTTTTCCGTCATAATTAGTATCGAAATACCTGTTACCTGTTATAATTAGTATCGAAGTTACAGTTACCTGCCATAATTTGTATCGAAATTACAGTTTCTTGTCATAATTTGTAACGAAGTTACAGTTACCTGTCATAATTAGTATCGAAGTTCTTGTTACCTGTCATAATTAGTATCGAAGTTACAGTTACCTGCCAAAATTTGTATCGAAATTACAGTTACTTGTCATAATTTGTAACGAAGTTACAGTTACCTGCCATATGTAGTATCGAAGTTACTGTTACCTATCATAATTAGTATCGAAGTTACTGTTTTTGTCATAATTAGTATCGAAGTTACTGTTACCTGTCATAATTAGTATCGAAGTTATAGTTACCTGCCATCATATGTATCAAGATTACTGTTACTTGTCATAATTAGTATCGAAGTAACAGTTACCTGTCATAATTAGTATCGAAGTTACTGTAACCTGCCATAATTTGTATCGAAATTACTGTTACTTGCCATAATTAGTAACGAAGTTACAGTTACCTGTCATAATTTGTATCGAAATTACAGTTACTTGTAATAATTAGTAACGATGTTACAGTTACCTGTCATAAGTATTTTCGGATTTACAGTTACTTGTCATAATTAGTATCGAAGTTACTGTAACTTGTCATAATTAGTATCGAAGTTACTGTTACCTGTCATAATTAGTATCGAAATAACAGTTACCTGCCATAATTTGTATCGAAATTACAGTTACTTGCCATAATTAGTAACGAAGTTACAGTTACCTGTCATAATTTGTATCGAAATTACAGTTACTTGTCATAATTAGTATCGAAGTTACAGTTACCTGTTATAATTAGTATCGATGTTATAGTTACCTGCCATCATATGTATCAAAATTACTGTTACTTGTCATAATTAGTAACGAAGTTACAGTTACATGTCATAATTAGTATCGAAGTAACAGTTACCTGTCATAATTAGTATCGAAGTTACTGTAACCTGCCATAATTTGTATCGAAATTACAGTTACTTGTCATAATTAGTAACGAAGTTACAGTTAACTGTCATAATTAGTATCGAAGTTACAGTAACCTGCCATAATTTGTATCGAAATTACAGTTACATGTCATAATTAGTAAAGAAGTTACAGTTACCTGTCTTAATTAGTATCGAAGTTACAGTTACCTGTCATAATTAGTATCGAAGTTACTGTTACCTGCCATAATTTGTATCGCAATTGCAGTTACTTGCAATAATTAGTAACGAAGTTACAGCTACCTGTCGTAATTTGTATCGAATTTACAGTTACTTGTCATAATTAGTATCGAAGTTACTGTTACCTGTCATAATATGTATCGAAATTACAGTTACATGTCATAATTAGGAACGAAGTTACAGTTACCTGTCATAATTAGTATCGAAGTTACTGTTACCTGTCATAATTAGTATCGAAGTAATAGTTACCTGTCATAATTTGTATCGAAATTACAGTTACGTGTCATAATTAGTAACGATGCTACAGTTACCTGTCATAAGTAGTTTCGGAGTTACAGTTACTTGTCATAATTAGTATCGAAATTACAGTTACCTGCCAAAATTAGTATCGAAGTTACTGTTACCTGTCATAATTAGTCTCGAAGTTACTGTTTTCTGTCATAATTAGTATCGAAGTTACTGTTACCTGTCATAATTAGTTTCGAAGTTACTGTTTTCTGTCATAATTAGTATCGAAGTTACTGTTACTTGTCATAATTAGTATCGAAGTTACTATTGAAAATGAAAATCCACAGCCTGCTTCCAGTCTCCGACCGGGTCAGGAATGGAATGAATGAAGCCCCTGTCTAGCGGCGAGGATATGAACTGTGCCGGCTGCCGAGGCCTGACGCACTCCTCTGGGGCAATGATTAAATGAATGACAGATGAAATGAAATTATAGTGGAGAGTGTTGCTGGAATGAAATGTTGACAGGGAAAACCGGAGTACCCGGAGAAGAACCTGTCTGCCTCCGTTCTGTCCAGCACCGATCTCACATGGAGTGACCGGGATTTGAACCACGGACTCAGCGGTGAGAGGCCGGCGTGCTGCCGCCTTAGCCACGGAGGCTACCGAAGTTACTATTACCTGTCATAATAAGTATCGATGTTACAGTTACCTGTCATGATATGTATCGAAATTACAGTTACTTGCCATAATTAGTAACGAAGTTACAGTTAACTGTCATAATTAGTATCGAAGTTACTGTTATCTGCCATAATTAGTATCGATGTTACTGTTACCTGTCATAATTAGTATCGTTGTTACTGTTTTCCGTCATAATTAGTACCGAAGTTCCTGTTACCTGTTATAATTAGTATCGAAGTTACAGTTACCTGCCATAATTTGTATCGAAATTACAGTTACTTGTCATAATTTGTAACGAAGTTACAGTTACCTGTCATAATTAGTATCGAAGTTCCTGTTACCTGTCATAATTAGTATCGAAGTTACAGTTACCTGCCATGATTTGTATCGAAATTACAGTTACTTGTCATAATTTGTAACGAAGTTACAGTTACCTGCCATATGTAGTATCGAAGTTACTGTTACCTATCATAATTAGTATCGAAGTTACTGTTTTATGTCATAATTAGTATCGAAGTTACTGTTGCCTGTCATAATTAGTATCGAAGTAATAGTTACCTGCCATAATTTGTAGCGAAATTACTGTTACTTGTCATAAATAGTAACGAAGTTACAGTTACCTGTCATAATAAGTATGGAAGTTACAGTTACCTGTCATAATTAGTGTCGAAGTTACTGTTACCTGCCATAATTTGTATCGAAATTACAGTTACATGTCATAATTAGTAACGAAGTTACAAATAACTGTCATAATTAGTATCGAAGTTACTGTTACTTGTCATAATTAGTATCGAAGTTACTATTACCTGTCATAATTAGTATCGAAGTTACAGTTACCTGCCATAATATGTATCGAAATTACAGTTACTTGCCATAATTAGTAACGAAGTTACAGTTAACTGTCATAATTAGTATCGAAGTTACTGTTACCTGCCATAATTAGTTTCGAAGTTACTGTTGCCTGTCATAATTAGTATCGAAGTAATAGTTACCTGCCATAATTTGTAGCGAAATTACTGTTACTTGTCATAAATAGTAACGAAGTTACAGTTACCTGTCATAATAAGTATGGAAGTTACAGTTACCTGTCATAATTAGTATCGAAGTTACTGTTACCTGTCATAATAAGTATGGAAGTTACAGTTACCTGCCATAATTAGTATCGAAGTTACTGTTACCTGTCATAATTAGTATCGAAGTTACTGTTTTCTGTCATAATTAGTATCGAAGTTACTGTTACGTGTCATAATTAGTATCGAAGTTACAGTTACCTGCCATCATTTGTATCGATATTACAGTTACTTGTCATAATTAGTAATGATGTCACAGTTACCTGTCATAATTAGTATTGAAGTTACATTTACTTGTCATAATTAGTATCGAAGTTACTGTTACCTGTCATAATTAGTATCGAAGTTACTGTTTTCTGTCATAATTAGTATCGAAGTTACTGTTACTTGTCATAATTAGTATCGAAGTTACTATTACCTGTCATAATTAGTATCGAAGTTACAGTTACCTGCCATGATAAGTATCGAAATTACAGTTACTTGCCATAATTAGTAACGAAGTTACAGTTAACTGTCATAATTAGTATCGAAGTTACTGTTACCTGCTATAATTAGTATCGAAGTTACTGTTACCTGTCATAATTAGTATCGTTGTTACTGTTTTCTGTCATAATTAGTATCGAAGTTACTGTTACCTGTCATAATTAGTATCGAAGTTACAGTTACCTGCCATAATTTGTATCGAAATTACAGTAACATGTCATAATTAGTAACGAAGTTACAGTTACCTGTCATAATTAGTATCGAAGTAAGAGTTACCTGTCATAATTAGTATCGAAGTAACTGTTACCTGCCGTAATTTGTATCGCAATTGCAGTTACTTGCAATAATTAGTAACGAAGTTACAGCTACCTGTCGTAATTTGTATCGAATTTACAGTTACTTGTCATAATTAGTATCGAAGTTACTGTTACCTGTCATAATTTGTATCGAAATTACAGTTACTTGTCATAATTAGTAACCAAGTTACAGTTACCTGTCATAATTAGTATCGATGTTACTGTTACCTGTCATAATTAGTATCGAAGTTACAGTTACCTGTCATAATTTGTTTCGAAATTACAGTTACTTGTCATAATTAGTAACGATGTTACAGTTACCTGTCATAAGTAGTTTCCGAGTTACAGTTACTTGTCATAATTAGTATCGAAATTACAGTTACCTGCCAAAATTAGTATCGAAGTTATTGTTACCTGTCATAATTAGTATCGAAGTTACTGTTTTCTGTCATAATTAGTACCGAAGTTACTGTTACCTGTCATAATTAGTTTCGAAGTTACTGTTTTCTGTCATAATTAGTATCTAAGTTACTGTTACCTGTCATAATTAGTATCGAAGTTACAGCTACCTGCCATCATTTGTATCGAAAGTACAGTTACTTGTCATATTTAGTATCGAAGTTACAGTTATCTGTCATAATTAGTATCGAAGTTACAGTTACCTGTCATAATTAGTATCGAAGTTACTGTTACCTGCCATAATTTGTATCGCAATTGCAGTTACTTGCAATAATTAGTAACGAAGTTACAGTTACCTGTCGAAAATTGTATCGAAATTACAGTGACATGTCATAATTAGTATCGAAGTTACAGTTACCTGTCATAATTAGTATCGATGTTACTGTTACCTGCCATAATTTGTATCAAAATTACTGTTACTTGTCATAATTATTATCGAAATTACAGTTACCTGCCATAATTAGTATCGAAGTTACGGTTAGCTGTCATAATTAGTATCGAAGTTACTGTTTTATGTAATAATTAGTATCGAAGTTACTGTTGCCTGTCATAATTAGTATCGAAGTTATAGTTACCTGCCATCATTTGTATCGAAATTACTGTTACTTGTCATAAATAGTAACGAAGTTACAGTTACCTGTCATAATAAGTATGGAAGTTACAGTTACCTGCCATAATTAGTATCGAAGTTACGGTTACCTGCCATAATTTGTATCGAAATTACAGTTACATGTCATAATTAGTAACGAAGTTACAGTTACCTGTCATAATGAGCATCGAAGTTACTGTTACCTGTCTTAATTAGTATCTAAGTTACAGTACCTGCCATAATTGTTTATCAAAATTACAGTTACTTGTCATAATTAGTAACGAAGTTATAGTAACGTGTCATAATTAGTATCGAAGTTACAGTTACCTGTCATAATTAGTATCAAAGTTACAGTTACTTGTCATAATTAGTATCGAAGTTACTGTTTCCTGCCATAATTTGTATCGAAATTACAGTTACTTGTAATAATTTGTAACGAAGTTACAGTTACCTGTCATAATTAGCATCGAAGTTACAGTTACTTGTCATAATTAGTATCGAAGTTAGTGTTACCTTTCATAATTAGAATCGAAGTTACAATTACCTGCCATAATTTGTATCGAAATTACAGTTACTTGTCATAATTAGTGACGAAGTTACAGTTAGCTGTCATAATAAGTATCGAAGTTACAGTTACCTGCCATAATTAGTATCGAAGTTACTGTTACCTGTCATAATTAGTATCGAAGTTACTGATTTCTGTCATAATTAGTATCGAAGTTACTGTTACGTGTCATAATTAGTATCGAAGTTACAGTTACCTGCCATCATTTGTATCGATATTACAGTTACTTGTCATAATTAGTAACGATGTTACAGTTACCTGTCATAATTAGTATAGAAGTTACATATACTTGTCATAATTAGTACCGAAGTTACTGTTACCTGTCATAATTAGTATCGAAGTTACTGTTTTCTGTCATTTTTAGTATCGAAGTTACTGTTACTTGTCATAATTAGTATCGAAGTTACTATTACCTGTCATAATTAGTATCGAAGTTACAGTTACATGCCATGATATGTATCGAAATTACAGTTACTTGCCATAATTAGTAACGAAGTTACAGTTAACTGTCATAATTAGTATCGAAGTTACTGTTACCTGCCATAATTAGTATCGAAGTTACTGTTACCTGTCATAATTAGTATCGTTGTTACTGTTTTCCGTCATAATTAGTATCGAAATACCTGTTACCTGTTATAATTAGTATCGAAGTTACAGTTACCTGCCATAATTTGTATCGAAATTACAGTTACTTGTCATAATTTGTAACGAAGTTACAGTTACCTGTCATAATTAGTATCGAAGTTCTTGTTACCTGTCATAATTAGTATCGAAGTTACAGTTACCTGCCAAAATTTGTATCGAAATTACAGTTACTTGTCATAATTTGTAACGAAGTTACAGTTACCTGCCATATGTAGTATCGAAGTTACTGTTACCTATCATAATTAGTATCGAAGTTACTGTTTTTGTCATAATTAGTATCGAAGTTACTGTTACCTGTCATAATTAGTATCGAAGTTATAGTTACCTGCCATCATATGTATCAAGATTACTGTTACTTGTCATAATTAGTATCGAAGTAACAGTTACCTGTCATAATTAGTATCGAAGTTACTGTAACCTGCCATAATTTGTATCGAAATTACTGTTACTTGCCATAATTAGTAACGAAGTTACAGTTACCTGTCATAATTTGTATCGAAATTACAGTTACTTGTAATAATTAGTAACGATGTTACAGTTACCTGTCATAAGTATTTTCGGATTTACAGTTACTTGTCATAATTAGTATCTAAGTTACTGTAACTTGTCATAATTAGTATCGAAGTTACTGTTACCTGTCATAATTAGTATCGAAATAACAGTTACCTGCCATAATTTGTATCGAAATTACAGTTACTTGCCATAATTAGTAACGAAGTTACAGTTACCTGTCATAATTTGTATCGAAATTACAGTTACTTGTCATAATTAGTATCGAAGTTACAGTTACCTGTTATAATTAGTATCGATGTTATAGTTACCTGCCATCATATGTATCAAAATTACTGTTACTTGTCATAATTAGTAACGAAGTTACAGTTACATGTCATAATTAGTATCGAAGTAACAGTTACCTGTCATAATTAGTATCGAAGTTACTGTAACCTGCCATAATTTGTATCGAAATTACAGTTACTTGTCATAATTAGTAACGAAGTTACAGTTAACTGTCATAATTAGTATCGAAGTTACAGTAACCTGCCATAATTTGTATCGAAATTACAGTTACATGTCATAATTAGTAAAGAAGTTACAGTTACCTGTCTTAATTAGTATCGAAGTTACAGTTACCTGTCATAATTAGTATCGAAGTTACTGTTACCTGCCATAATTTGTATCGCAATTGCAGTTACTTGCAATAATTAGTAACGAAGTTACAGCTACCTGTCGTAATTTGTATCGAATTTACAGTTACTTGTCATAATTAGTATCGAAGTTACTGTTACCTGTCATAATATGTATCGAAATTACAGTTACATGTCATAATTAGGAACGAAGTTACAGTTACCTGTCATAATTAGTATCGAAGTTACTGTTACCTGTCATAATTAGTATCGAAGTAATAGTTACCTGTCATAATTTGTATCGAAATTACAGTTACGTGTCATAATTAGTAACGATGCTACAGTTACCTGTCATAAGTAGTTTCGGAGTTACAGTTACTTGTCATAATTAGTATCGAAATTACAGTTACCTGCCAAAATTAGTATCGAAGTTACTGTTACCTGTCATAATTAGTCTCGAAGTTACTGTTTTCTGTCATAATTAGTATCGAAGTTACTGTTACCTGTCATAATTAGTTTCGAAGTTACTGTTTTCTGTCATAATTAGTATCTAAGTTACTGTTACCTGTCATAATTAGTATCGAAGTTACAGTTACCTGCCATCATTTGTATCGAAAGTACAGTTACTTGTCATATTTAGTATCGAAGTTACAGTTACCTGCCATCATTTGTATCGAAATTACAGTTACTTGTCATAATTAGTAACGAAGTTACAGTTATCTGTCATAATTAGTATCGAAGTTACAGTTACCTGTCATAATTAATATCGAAGTTACTGCTACCTGCCATAATTTGTATCGCAATTGCAGTTACTTGCAATAATTAGTAACGAAGTTACAGTTACCTGTCGTAATTTGTATCGAAATTACAGTGACATGTCATAATTAGTATCGAAGTTACAGTTACCTGTCATAATTAGTATCGATGTTACTCTTACCTGCCATAATTTGTATCAAAATTACTGTTACTTGTCATAATTAGTATCGAAATTACAGTTACCTGCCATAATTAGTATCGACGTTACGGGTAGCTGTCATAATTAGTATCGAAGTTACTGTTTTATGTCATAATTAGCATCGAAGTTACTGTTGCCTGTCATATTTAGTATCGAAGTTACAGTTACCTCCCATCATTTGTATCGAAATTACTGTTACTTGTCATAAATAGTAACGAAGTTACAGTTACCTGTCATAATAAGTATCGAAGTTACAGTTACCTGTCATAATTTGTATCGAAGTTACTGTTACCTGCCATAATTTGTATCGAAATTACAGTTACATGTCATAATTAGTAACGAAGTTACAGTTACCTGTCATAATGAGTATCGAAGTTACTGTTACCTGTCATAATTAGTATCGAAGTTACAGTACCTCCCATAATTGTTTATCAAAATTACAGTTACTTGTCATAATTAGTAACGATGTTATAGTAACATGTCATAATTAGTATCGAAGTTACAGTTACCTGTCATAATTAGTATCAAAGTTACAGTTACTTGTCATAATTAGTATCGAAGTTACTGTTACCTGCCATAATTTGTATCGAAATTACAGTTACTTGTAATAATTTGTAACGAAGTTACAATTACCTGTCATAATTAGCATCGATGTTACAGTTACTTGTCATAATTAGTATCGATGTTAGTGTTACCTGTCATAATTAGATTCGAAGTTACAGTTACCTGCCATAATTTGTATCGAAATTACAGTTACTTGTCATAATTAGTAACGAAGTTACAGTTAACTGTCATAATAAGTATCGAAATTACAGTTACCTGCCATAATTAGTATCGACGTTACTGTTACCTGTCATAATTAGTATCGAAGTTACTGTTTTCTGTCATAATTAGTATCGATGATACTGTTACGTGACATAATTAGTATCGAAGTTACAGTTACCTGCCATCATTTGTATCGATATTACAGTTACTTGTCATAATTAGTAACGATGTTACAGTTACCTGTCATAATTAGTATAGAAGTTACATTTACTTGTCATAATTAGTATCGAAGTTACTGTTACCTGTCATAATTAGTATCGAAGTTATATTTACCTGCCATAATTTGTATCGAAATTACAGTTACTTGTCATAATTAGTAACGATGTTACAGTTACCTGTCATAATTTGTATCGAAGTTACAGTTACTTGTCATAATTAGTATCGAAGTTACTGTTACCTGTCATAATTAGTATTGAAATTACAGTTACTTGCCATAATTTGTAACGAAATTACAGTTACTTGTCATAATTAGTAACGAAGTTACAGTTACCTGTCATAATTAGTATCGAAGTTACAGTTACTTGTCATAATTAGTATCGAAGTTACTGTTACCTGTCATAATTAGTATCGAAGGTACAGTTACCTGCCATTTTTTATATAGAAATTACAGTTACTTGTCATAATTAGTAACGAAGTTACACTTAACTGTCATAATTAGTATCCAAGTTACAGTTACCTGCCATAATTAGTATCGAAGTTACTGTTACCTGTCATAATTAGTATCGAAGTTATTGCTTTCTGTCAAAATTAGTATCGAAGTTACTATTACCTGTCATAATATGTATCGAAGTTACAGTTACCTACCATCATTAGTATCGAAATTACAGTTACTTGTCATAATTAGTAACGAAGTTACAGTTACTTGTCATAATTAGTAACGAAGTTACACTTAACTGTCATAATTAGTATCGAAGTAACTGTTACCAGCCATAATTTGTATCGAAATTACAGTTACTTGCCGTAATTAGTAACGAAGTTACAGTTACCTGTCATAATTTGTATCGAAATTACTGTTACATGTCATAATTAGTATCGAAGTTACAGTTACCTGTCATAATTAGTATCGAAGTTACTGTTACCTGTCATAATTTGTATCGAAATTACAGTTACCTGCCATAATTTGTATCGAAATTACAGTTACTTGTCATAATTAGTAGCGATCTTACAGTTACCTGTCATAAGTAGTTTCGGAGTAACAGTTACTTGTCATAATTAGTATCGAAGTTACTGTGACTTGTCATAATTAGTATCGAAGTTACAGTTACCTGCCATAATTTTTCATCAAAATTACAGTTACTTGTCATAATTAGTAACGAAGTTAGAGTTACTTGTCATAATTAGTATCGAAGTTACAGTTACTTGTCATAATTAGTATCGAAGTTACTGTTACCTGTCATAAATAGTATCGACGTTACTGTTACCTGTCATAATTTGTATCGAAATTACAGTTACCTGCCATCATTAGTATCGAAATTACACTTACTTGTCATAATTAGTAACGAAGTTACAGTTACCTGTCATAATTAGTATCGAAGTTACAGTTACCTGTCATAATTAGTATCGAAGTTACTGTTACCAGCTATAATTTGTATCGAAATTACAGTTACTTGCCATAATTAGTAACGAAGTTACAGTTACCTGTCATAATTTGTATCGAAATTACAGTTACTTGTCATAATTAGTTTCGAAGTTACAGTTACCTGTCATAATTAGTATCGAAGTTACTGTTACCTGCCATAATTTGTATCGAAATTAGAGTTACTTGTCATAATTAGTATCGAAATTACAGTTACCTGCCATAATTAGTAACGACGTTACAGTTACCTGTCATAATTAGTATCGAAGTTACTGTTTTCTGTGATAATTAGTATCGAAGTTACTGTTACCTGTCATAATTAGTATCGAAGTTATAGTTGCCTGCCATCATATGTATCAAAATTACTGTTACTTGTCATAATTAATAACGAAGTTACAGTTACCTGTCATAATTAGTATCGAAGTTACAGTTACCTGTCATAATTAGTATCGAAGTTACTGTTACCTGTCATAATTTGTATCGAAATTACAGTTACCTGCCTTAATTTGTATCGAAATTACAGTTACTTGTCATAATTAGTAACGATGTTACAGTTACCTGTCATAATTAGTATCGTTGTTACTGATTTCTGTCATAATTAGTATCGAAGTTACTGTTACCTGTCATAATTAGTATCGAAGTTATAGTTACCTGCCATCATATGTATCAAAATTACTGTTACTTGTCATAATTAATAACGAAGTTACAGTTACCTGTCATAATTAGTATCGGAGTTACAGTTACTTGGCATAATTAGTATCGAAGTTACTCTGACTTGTCATAATTAGTATCGAAGTTACTGTTACCTGTAATATTAAGTATCGAAATTACAGTTACCTGCCATAATTTGTATCGAAATTACAGTTACTTGTCATAATTAGTAACGAAGTTACAGTTACCTGTCATCACTATTATTGAAGTTACAGTTACATGTCATAATTAGTATCGAAGTTACTGTTACCTGTCATAATTAGTATCGAAGTTTCAGTTACTTGCATAATTTGTATCGAAATTACAGTTACTTGTCATAATTAGTAACGAAGTTACAGTTAACTGTCATAATTAGTATCGAAGATACAGTTACCTGCAATAATTAGTATCGAAGTTACAGTTACCTGTCATAATTAGTATCGTTGTTACTGATTTCTGTCATAATTAGTATCGAAGTTACTGTTACCTGTCATAATTAGTATCGAAGTTACAATTACCTGCCATAATTTGTATCGAAATTACCTTTTCATGTCATAATTAGTAACGAAGTTATAGTTACCTGCCATAATTAGTATAAAAATTACAGTTACATGTCATAATTAGAAACGAAGTTACAGTTACCTGTCATAATTAGTATCGAAGTTACAGTTACCTGCCATAATTTGTATCGAAATTACAGTTACTTGTCATAATTAGTAACGATGTTACAGTTACCTGTCATAATTAGTTTCGAAATTACAGTTACTTGTCATATTCAGTATCGAAGTAACTGTTACTTGTCATAATTAGTATCGAAGTTACCGTTACCTGTCATAATTAGTATCGATGTAACTGTTACCTGCCATAATTTGTATCGAAATTACAGTTACTTGCCATAATTAGTAAAGAAGTTACAGTTACCTGTCATAATTTGTTTCGAAATTAGAGTTACTTGTCATAATTAGTATCGATGTTACTGTTACCTGCCATAATTAGTATCGAAATTACAGTTACCTGTCATAATTACTATCGAAGTTATTGTTACCTGCCATAATTTGTATCGAAATTAGGGTTACTTGTCATAATTAGTATCGAAATTACAGTTACCTGCCATAATTAGTATCGAGGTTACTGTTACCAGTCATAATTAGTATCGAAGTTACTGTTACCTGCAATAATTTGTATCGAAATAACAGTTACTTCTCATAATTAGTAACGATGTTCCAGTTACCTGTCATAAGTAGTTTCGCAGTTACAGTTACTTGACATAATTAGTATCGAAGTTACTGTTACCTGTCATAATTAATATCGAAGTTACAGTTACCTGCCATAATTTGTATCGAAATTACAGTTACTTGTCATTATTAGTAACGATGTTACAGTTACTTGTCATAATTAGTTTCGAAGTTACTGTTACTTGTCATAATTAGTATCGAAGTAACTGTTACTTGTCATAATTAGTATCGATGTTACTGTTACCTTTCATAATTAGTATCGAAGTTACAGTTACCTGCCATAATTTGTATCGAAATTACAGTTACTTGTCATAATTGGTAAAGAAGTTACAGTTTCCTGTCATAATTAGTATCGAAGTTACAGTTACTTGTCATAATTAGTATCGAAGTTACTGTTACCTGACATAATTAGTATCAAAGTTACTGTTTTCTGTCATAATTAGTATCGAAGTTACTGTTACGTGTCATAATTAGTATCGGAGTTACAGTTACCAGCCATCATTTGTATCGAAATTACAGTTACTTGTCATAATTAGTAACGAAGTTAAAGTTAACTGTCATAATTAGTTTCGAAATTACAGTTACTTGTCATAATCAGTATCGAAGTAACTGTTACTTGTCATAATTAGTATCGAAGTTACATTTAACTGCCATAATTTGTATCGAAATTACAGTTACTTGTCATAATTAGTAACGAAGTTACAGTCAACTGTCATAATTAGTATCGAAGTTACAGTTACCTGTCATCATTGGTATCGAAGTTACAGTTACATGTCATAATTAGTATCAAAGTTACTGTTACCTGTCATAATTAGTATCGAAGTTACAGTCACCTGTCATAATTTGTATCGAAATTACAGTAAATTGTCATAATTCGTATCGAAGTTACAGTACCTGCCATAATTTTTTATCAAAATTACAGTTACTTGTCATAATTAGTAACGAAGTTAGAGTTACCTGCCATAATTTGTATCGAAATTACAGTTACTTGTCATAATAAGTAACGAAGTTACAGTTAACTGTCGTAATTAGTATCGAAGTTACAGTTACCTGCCATAATTAGTATCGAAGTTACTGTTACCTCTCATAATTAGTATCAAAGTTACTGTTTTCTGTCATAATTAGTATCGAAGTTACTGTTACGTGTCATAATTAGTATCGGGGTTACAGTTACCAGCCATCATTTGTATCGAAATTACAGTTACTTGTCATAATTAGTAACGAAGTTAAAGTTACCTGTCATAATTAGTATCGAAGTTACAGTTACTTGTCATTATTAGTATCGAAGTTACTGTTTCCTGTCAAAATTAGTATCGAAGTTACAGTTACATCTCATAATTAGTAACGAAATAACAGTTACCTGCCCTAATTTGTATCGAAATTACAGTTACTTGTCATAATTAGTAACGAAGTTACAGTTACCTGTCATAATTAGTATCGAAGTTACACTTACTTGACATAATTAGTATCGAAGTTGCTGTTACCTGTCATAATTAATATCGAAGTAACAGTTACCTGCCATAATTTGTATCGAAATTACAGTTACTTGTCATAATTAGTAACGATGTTACAATTACCTGTCATAATTTGTTTCGAAGTTACAGTTACTTGTTATAATTAGTATCGAAGTAACTGTTACTTGTCATAATTAGTATCGACGTAACTGTTACCTGTCATAATTAGTGTCGAAGTTACAGTTACCTGCCATAATTTGTGTCGAAAATACAGTTACTTTTCATAATTTGTAACGAAGTTACAGTTTCCTGTCATAATTAGTATCGAAGCTACAGTTACTTGTCATAATTAGTATCGAAGTTACTGTTACCTGTCATATTTAGTATCGAAGTTACATTTAACTGCCATAATTTGTATCGAAATTACAGTTACTTGTCATAATTAGTAACGAAGTTACAGTTAACTGTCATAATTAGTATCGAAGTAACAGTTACCTGCCATAATTAGTTTCGAAGTTACTGTTACCTGTCATAATTAGTATCGAAGTTACTGTTTTCTGTCATAATTAGTATTGAAGTTACTGTTAGCTGTCATAATAAGTATCGAAGTTACAGTTACCTGCCATCATTTGTATCGAAATTACAGTTACTTGTCATAATTAGTAACGAAGTTACAGTTACCTGTCATAATTAGTATCGAAGTTACAGTTGCCTGTCATAACTAGTATAGAAGTTAGTGTTACCTGCCATAATTTGTATCGAAATTACAGTTACTTGCCATAATTAGTAACGAAGTTACAGTTACCTGTCATAATTTTTATCGAAATTACAGTTACTTGTCATAATTAGTATCGAAGTTACAGTTACCTGTCATAATTAGTATCGAATTTACTGTTACCTGCCAGAATTTGTATCGAAATTAGAGTTACTTGTCATAATTAGTATCGAAATTACAGTTACCTGCCATAATTAGTATCGAAGTTACTGTTACCTTTCATAATTAGTATCGAAGTTACTGTTTTCTGTCATAATTAGTATCGAAGTTACTGTTACCTGTCATAACTAGTATCGAAGTTATAGTTACCTGCCATCATATGTATCAAAATTACTGTTACTTGTAATAATTAGTAACGAAGTTACAGTTACCTGTCATCATTGTTATCGAAGTTACCTGTCATAATAAGTATCGAAGTTACTGTTACCTGCCATAATTTGTATCGAAATTGCAGTTACTTGCCATAATTAGTAACGAAGTTACAGTTACCTGTCATAATTTGTATCGAAATAACAGTTACTTGTCATAATTAGTATCGAAGTTACTGTTACCTGTCATAATTTGTATCGAAATTACAGTTACTTGTCATAATTAGTAACGAAGATACAGTTACCTGTCATAATTAGTATCGAAGTTACTGTTACCTGTCATAATTAGTATCGAAGTAACAGTTACCTGTCATAATTTATACCGAAATTACAGTTACTAGTCATAATTAGTAACGATGTTACAGTTACCTGTCATAATTAGTATCGAAGTTACTGTTACCTGCCATAATTTGTATCGAAATTAGAGTTACTTGTTATAATTAGTATCGAAATTACAGTTACCTGCCATAATTAGTATCGAATTTACTGTTACCTGTCATAATTAGTATCGAAGTTTCTGTTTTCTGTCATAATTAGTATCGAAGTTACTGTTACCTGTCATAATTAGTATCGAAGTTATAGTTACCTGCCATCATATGTATCACAATTACTGTTACTTGTCATAATTAGTATCGAAGTTACAGTTACCTGTCATTATTAGTATCGAAGTTACAGTTACGTGTCATAATTAGTATCGAAGTTACTGTTACCTGCCTTAATTCGTATCGAAGTTACAGTTACCTGTCATAATTAGTATCGAAGTTACTGTTACCTGCCATAATTTGTATCGAAATTACAGTTACTTGTCATAATTAGTAACGAAGTTACAGTTACCTGTCATAATTAGTACCGAAGTTACTGTTACCGGTCATAATTAGTATCGAAGTTACACTTACCTGCCATAATTTTAAACGAAATTACAGTTACTTGTCATAATTAGTAACGATGTTACAGTTACCTGTCATAAGTAGTTTCGGAGTTACAGTTTTTGTCATAATTAGTATCGAAGTTACTGTTACTTGTCATAATTAGTATCGAAGTTACTGTAACCTGTCATAATTAGTATCGAAATTACAGTTACCTGCCATAATTTGTAACGAAATTACAGTTACTTGTCATAATTAGTAACGAAGTTACAGTTACCTGTCATAATTAGTATCGAAGTTAGAGTTACTTGTCATAATTAGTATCGAAGTTACTGTTACCTGTCATATTTAGTATCGAAGTTACAGTTACTTGTCATAATTAGTATCGAAGTTACTGTTACCTGCCATAATTAGTATCGAAGTTACTGTTCCTGTCATAATAAGTATCGTTGTTACTGTTTTCCGTCATAATTAGTATCGAAGTTCCTGATACCTGTCATAATTAGTATCGAAGTTACAGTTACCTGCCATAATTTGTATTGAAATTACAGTTACTTGTCATAATTTGTAACGAAGTTACGGTTACCTGTCATAATTAGTATCGAAGTTCCTGTTACCTGTCATAATTAGTACCGAAGTTACAGTTACCTGCCATAATTTGTATCGAAATTACAGTTACTTGTCATAATTTGTAACGAAGTTACAGTTACCTGCCATAATTAGTATCGAAGTTACTGTTACCTATCATAATTAGTATCGCAGTTACTGTTTTCTGTCATAATTAGTATCGAAGTTACTGTTACCTGTCATAATTAGTATCGAAGTTATAGTTACCTTCCATCATATGTATCAAAATTACTGTTACTTGTCATAATTAGTAACGAAGTTACAGTTACCTGTCATAATTAGTATCGATGTTACAGTTACCTGTCATAATTAGTATCGATGTTACTGTTACCTGCCATAATTTGTATCGAAATTACAGTTACTTGCCATAATTAGTAACGAAGTTACAGTTACCTGTCATAATTTGTATCGAAATTACATTATTTGTAATAATTAGTAACGATGTTACAGTTACCTGTCATAAGTATTTTCGGATTTACACTTACTTGTCATAATTAGTATCGAAGTTACTGTAACTTGTCATAATTAGTATCGAAGTTACTGTTACCTGTCATAATTAGTATCGAAATAACAGTTACCTGCCATAATTTGTATCGAAATTAGAGTTACTTGCCATAATTAGTAACGAAGTTACAGTTACCTGTCATAATTTGTATCGAAATTACAGTTACTTGTCATAATTAGTATCGAAGTTACAGTTACCTGTTATAATTAGTATCGAAGTTATAGTTACCTGCCATCATATGTATCAAAATTACTGTTACTTGTAATAATTAGTAACGAAGTTACAGTTACCTGTCATCATTGGTATCGAAGTTACGGTTACCTGTCATAATAAGTATCGAAGTTACTGTTACCTGCCATAATTTGTATCGAAATTGCAGTTACTTGCCATAATTAGTAACGAAGTTACAGTTACCTGTCATAATTTGTATCGAAATAACAGTTACTTGTCATAATTAGTATCGAAGTTACTGTTACCTGTCATAATTTGTATCGAAATTACAGTTACTTGTCATAATTAGTAACGAAGATACAGTTACCTGTCATAATTAGTATCGAAGTTACTGTTACCTGTCATAATTAGTATCGATGTTACAGTTACCTGTCATAATTTATACCGAAATTACAGTTACTTGTCATAATTAGTAACGATGTTACAGTTACCTGTCATAATTAGTATCGAAGTTACTGTTACCTGCCATAATTTGTATCGAAATTAGAGTTACTTGTTATAATTAGTATCGAAATTACAGTTACCTGCCATAATTAGTATCGAATTTACTGTTACCTGTCATAATTAGTATCGAAGTTTCTGTTTTCTGTCATAATTAGTATCGATGTTACTGTTACCTGTCATAATTAGTATCGAAGTTATAGTTACCTGCCATCATATGTATCACAATTACTGTTATTTGTCATAATTAGTATCGAAGTTACAGTTACCTGTCGTAATTAGTATCGAAGTTACAGTTACCTGCCATAATTAGTATCGAAGTTACTGTTACCTCTCATAATTAGTATCAAAGTTACTGTTTTCTGTCATAATTAGTATCGAAGTTACTGTTACGTGTCATAATTAGTATCGGGGTTACAGTTACCAGCCATCATTTGTATCGAAATTACAGTTACTTGTCATAATTAGTAACGAAGTTAAAGTTACCTGTCATAATTAGTATCGAAGTTACAGTTACTTGTCATTATTAGTATCGAAGTTACTGTTTCCTGTCAAAATTAGTATCGAAGTTACAGTTACATCTCATAATTAGTAAGGAAATTACAGTTACCTGCCCTAATTTTTATCGAAATTACAGTTACTTGTCATAATTAGTAACGAAGTTACAGTTACCTGTCATAATTAGTATCGAAGTTACACTTACTTGACATAATTAGTATCGAAGTTGCTGTTACCTGTCATAATTAATATCGAAGTAACAGTTACCTGCCATAATTTGTATCGAAATTATAGTTACTTGTCATAATTAGTAACGATGTTACAATTACCTGTCATAATTTGTTTCGAAGTTACAGTTACTTGTTATAATTAGTATCGAAGTAACTGTTACTTGTCATAATTAGTATTGACGTAACTGTTACCTGTCATAATTAGTGTCGAAGTTACAGTTACCTGCCATAATTTGTGTCGAAAATACAGTTACTTTTCATAATTTGTAACGAAGTTACAGTTTCCTGTCATAATTAGTATCGAAGCTACAGTTACTTGTCATAATTAGTATCGAAGTTACTGTTACCTGTCATATTTAGTATCGAAGTTACATTTAACTGCCATAATTTGTATCGAAATTACAGTTACTTGTCATAATTAGTAACGAAGTTACAGTTAACTGTCATAATTAGTATCGAAGTAACAGTTACCTGCCATAATTAGTTTCGAAGTTACTGTTACCTGTCATAATTAGTATCGAAGTTACTGTTTTCTGTCATAATTAGTATTGAAGTTACTGTTAGCTGTCATAATAAGTATCGAAGTTACAGTTACCTGCCATCATTTGTATCGAAATTACAGTTACTTGTCATAATTAGTAACGAAGTTACAGTTACCTGTCATAATTAGTATCGAAGTTACAGTTGCCTGTCATAACTAGTATAGAAGTTAGTGTTACCTGCCATAATTTGTATCGAAATTACAGTTACTTGCCATAATTAGTAACGAAGTTACAGTTACCTGTCATAATTTTTATCGAAATTACAGTTACTTGTCATAATTAGTATCGAAGTTACAGTTACCTGTCATAATTAGTATCGAATTTACTGTTACCTGCCATAATTTGTATCGAAATTAGAGTTACTTGTCATAATTAGTATCGAAATTACAGTTACCTGCCATAATTAGTATCGAAGTTACTGTTACCTTTCATAATTAGTATCGAAGTTACTGTTTTCTGTCATAATTAGTATCGAAGTTACTGTTACCTGTCATAACTAGTATCGAAGTTATAGTTACCTGCCATCATATGTATCAAAATTACTGTTACTTGTAATAATTAGTAACGAAGTTACAGTTACCTGTCATCATTGTTATCGAAGTTACCTGTCATAATAAGTATCGAAGTTACTGTTACATGCCATAATTTGTATCGAAATTGCAGTTACTTGCCATAATTAGTAACGAAGTTACAGTTACCTGTCATAATTTGTATCGAAATAACAGTTACTTGTCATAATTAGTAACGAAGTTACTGTTACCTGTCATAATTTGTATCGAAATTACAGTTACTTGTCATAATTAGTAACGAAGATACAGTTACCTGTCATAATTAGTATCGAAGTTACTGTTACCTGTCATAATTAGTATCGAAGTAACAGTTACCTGTCATAATTTATACCGAAATTACAGTTACTTGTCATAATTAGTAACGATGTTACAGTTACCTGTCATAATTAGTATCGAAGTTACTGTTACCTGCCATAATTTGTATCGAAATTAGAGTTACTTGTTATAATTAGTATCGAAATTACAGTTACCTGCCATAATTAGTATCGAATTTACTGTTACCTGTCATAATTAGTATCGAAGTTTCTGTTTTCTGTCATAATTTGTATCGAAGTTACTGTTACCTGTCATAATTAGTATCGAAGTTATAGTTACCTGCCATCATATGTATCACAATTACTGTTACTTGTCATAATTAGTATCGAAGTTACAGTTACCTGTCATTATTAGTATCGAAGTTACAGTTACGTGTCATAATTAGTATCGAAGTTACTGTTACCTGCCTTAATTCGTATCGAAGTTACAGTTACCTGTCATAATTAGTATCGAAGTTACTGTTACCTGCCATAATTTGTATCGAAATTACAGTTACTTGTCATAATTAGTAACGAAGTTACAGTTACCTGTCATAATTAGTACCGAAGTTACTGTTACCGGTCATAATTAGTATCGAAGTTACACTTACCTGCCATAATTTTAAACGAAATTACAGTTACTTGTCATAATTAGTAACGATGTTACAGTTACCTGTCATAAGTAGTTTCGGAGTTACAGTTTTTGTCATAATTAGTATCGAAGTTACTGTTACTTGTCATAATTAGTATCGAAGTTACTGTAACCTGTCATAATTAGTATCGAAATTACAGTTACCTGCCATAATTTGTAACGAAATTACAGTTACTTGTCATAATTAGTAACGAAGTTACAGTTACCTGTCATAATTAGTATCGAAGTTACAGTTACTTGTCATAATTAGTATCGAAGTTACTGTTACCTGTCATATTTAGTATCGAAGTTACAGTTACTTGTCATAATTAGTATCGAAGTTACTGTTACCTGCCATAATTAGTATCGAAGTTACTGTTACCTGTCATAATAAGTATCGTTGTTACTGTTTTCCGTCATAATTAGTATCGAAGTTCCTGATACCTGTCATAATTAGTATCGAAGTTACAGTTACCTGCCATAATTTGTATTGAAATTACAGTTACTTGTCATAATTTGTAACGAAGTTACGGTTACCTGTCATAATTAGTATCGAAGTTCCTGTTACCTGTCATAATTAGTACCGAAGTTACAGTTACCTGCCATAATTTGTATCGAAATTACAGTTACTTGTCATAATTTGTAACGAAGTTACAGTTACCTGCCATAATTAGTATCGAAGTTACTGTTACCTATCATAATTAGTATCGCAGTTACTGTTTTCTGTCATAATTAGTATCGAAGTTACTGTTACCTGTCATAATTAGTATCGAAGTTATAGTTACCTTCCATCATATGTATCAAAATTACTGTTACTTGTCATAATTAGTAACGAAGTTACAGTTACCTGTCATAATTAGTATCGATGTTACAGTTACCTGTCATAATTAGTATCGATGTTACTGTTACCTGCCATAATTTGTATCGAAATTACAGTTACTTGCCATAATTAGTAACGAAGTTACAGTTACCTGTCATAATTTGTATCGAAATTACATTATTTGTAATAATTAGTAACGATGTTACAGTTACCTGTCATAAGTATTTTCGGATTTACACTTACTTGTCATAATTAGTATCGAAGTTACTGTAACTTGTCATAATTAGTATCGAAGTTACTGTTACCTGTCATAATTAGTATCGAAATAACTGTTACCTGCCATAATTTGTATCGAAATTAGAGTTACTTGCCATAATTAGTAACGAAGTTACAGTTACCTGTCATAAGTAGTTTCGGAGTTACAGTTTTTGTCATAATTAGTATCGAAGTTACTGTTACTTGTCATAATTAGTATCGAAGTTCCTGTTACCTGTCATAATTAGTACCGAAGTTACAGTTACCTGCCATAATTTGTATCGAAATTACAGTTACTTGTCATAATTTGTAACGAAGTTACAGTTACCTGCCATAATTAGTATCGAAGTTACTGTTACCTATCATAATTAGTATCGCAGTTACTGTTTTCTGTCATAATTAGTATCGAAGTTACTGTTACCTGTCATAATTAGTATCGAAGTTATAGTTACCTTCCATCATATGTATCAAAATTACTGTTACTTGTCATAATTAGTAACGAAGTTACAGTTACCTGTCATAATTAGTATCGATGTTACAGTTACCTGTCATAATTAGTATCGATGTTACTGTTACCTGCCATAATTTGTATCGAAATTACAGTTACTTGCCATAATTAGTAACGAAGTTACAGTTACCTGTCATAATTTGTATCGAAATTACATTATTTGTAATAATTAGTAACGATGTTACAGTTACCTGTCATAAGTATTTTCGGATTTACACTTACTTGTCATAATTAGTATCGAAGTTACTGTAACTTGTCATAATTAGTATCGAAGTTACTGTTACCTGTCATAATTAGTATCGAAATAACAGTTACCTGCCATAATTTGTATCGAAATTAGAGTTACTTGCCATAATTAGTAACGAAGTTACAGTTACCTGTCATAATTTGTATCGAAATTACAGTTACTTGTCATAATTAGTATCGAAGTTACAGTTACCTGTTATAATTAGTATCGAAGTTATAGTTACCTGCCATCATATGTATCAAAATTACTGTTACTTGTAATAATTAGTAACGAAGTTACAGTTACCTGTCATCATTGGTATCGAAGTTACGGTTACCTGTCATAATAAGTATCGAAGTTACTGTTACCTGCCATAATTTGTATCGAAATTGCAGTTACTTGCCATAATTAGTAACGAAGTTACAGTTACCTGTCATAATTTGTATCGAAATAACAGTTACTTGTCATAATTAGTATCGAAGTTACTGTTACCTGTCATAATTTGTATCGAAATTACAGTTACTTGTCATAATTAGTAACGAAGATACAGTTACCTGTCATAATTAGTATCGAAGTTACTGTTACCTGTCATAATTAGTATCGATGTTACAGTTACCTGTCATAATTTATACCGAAATTACAGTTACTTGTCATAATTAGTAACGATGTTACAGTTACCTGTCATAATTAGTATCGAAGTTACTGTTACCTGCCATAATTTGTATCGAAATTAGAGTTACTTGTTATAATTAGTATCGAAATTACAGTTACCTGCCATAATTAGTATCGAATTTACTGTTACCTGTCATAATTAGTATCGAAGTTTCTGTTTTCTGTCATAATTAGTATCGATGTTACTGTTACCTGTCATAATTAGTATCGAAGTTATAGTTACCTGCCATCATATGTATCACAATTACTGTTATTTGTCATAATTAGTATCGAAGTTACAGTTACCTGTCGTAATTAGTATCGAAGTTACAGTTACCTGCCATAATTAGTATCGAAGTTACTGTTACCTCTCATAATTAGTATCAAAGTTACTGTTTTCTGTCATAATTAGTATCGAAGTTACTGTTACGTGTCATAATTAGTATCGGGGTTACAGTTACCAGCCATCATTTGTATCGAAATTACAGTTACTTGTCATAATTAGTAACGAAGTTAAAGTTACCTGTCATAATTAGTATCGAAGTTACAGTTACTTGTCATTATTAGTATCGAAGTTACTGTTTCCTGTCAAAATTAGTATCGAAGTTACAGTTACATCTCATAATTAGTAAGGAAATTACAGTTACCTGCCCTAATTTTTATCGAAATTACAGTTACTTGTCATAATTAGTAACGAAGTTACAGTTACCTGTCATAATTAGTATCGAAGTTACACTTACTTGACATAATTAGTATCGAAGTTGCTGTTACCTGTCATAATTAATATCGAAGTAACAGTTACCTGCCATAATTTGTATCGAAATTATAGTTACTTGTCATAATTAGTAACGATGTTACAATTACCTGTCATAATTTGTTTCGAAGTTACAGTTACTTGTTATAATTAGTATCGAAGTAACTGTTACTTGTCATAATTAGTATTGACGTAACTGTTACCTGTCATAATTAGTGTCGAAGTTACAGTTACCTGCCATAATTTGTGTCGAAAATACAGTTACTTTTCATAATTTGTAACGAAGTTACAGTTTCCTGTCATAATTAGTATCGAAGCTACAGTTACTTGTCATAATTAGTATCGAAGTTACTGTTACCTGTCATATTTAGTATCGAAGTTACATTTAACTGCCATAATTTGTATCGAAATTACAGTTACTTGTCATAATTAGTAACGAAGTTACAGTTAACTGTCATAATTAGTATCGAAGTAACAGTTACCTGCCATAATTAGTTTCGAAGTTACTGTTACCTGTCATAATTAGTATCGAAGTTACTGTTTTCTGTCATAATTAGTATTGAAGTTACTGTTAGCTGTCATAATAAGTATCGAAGTTACAGTTACCTGCCATCATTTGTATCGAAATTACAGTTACTTGTCATAATTAGTAACGAAGTTACAGTTACCTGTCATAATTAGTATCGAAGTTACAGTTGCCTGTCATAACTAGTATAGAAGTTAGTGTTACCTGCCATAATTTGTATCGAAATTACAGTTACTTGCCATAATTAGTAACGAAGTTACAGTTACCTGTCATAATTTTTATCGAAATTACAGTTACTTGTCATAATTAGTATCGAAGTTACAGTTACCTGTCATAATTAGTATCGAATTTACTGTTACCTGCCATAATTTGTATCGAAATTAGAGTTACTTGTCATAATTAGTATCGAAATTACAGTTACCTGCCATAATTAGTATCGAAGTTACTGTTACCTTTCATAATTAGTATCGAAGTTACTGTTTTCTGTCATAATTAGTATCGAAGTTACTGTTACCTGTCATAACTAGTATCGAAGTTATAGTTACCTGCCATCATATGTATCAAAATTACTGTTACTTGTAATAATTAGTAACGAAGTTACAGTTACCTGTCATCATTGTTATCGAAGTTACCTGTCATAATAAGTATCGAAGTTACTGTTACCTGCCATAATTTGTATCGAAATTGCAGTTACTTGCCATAATTAGTAACGAAGTTACAGTTACCTGTCATAATTTGTATCGAAATAACAGTTACTTGTCATAATTAGTAACGAAGTTACTGTTACCTGTCATAATTTGTATCGAAATTACAGTTACTTGTCATAATTAGTAACGAAGATACAGTTACCTGTCATAATTAGTATCGAAGTTACTGTTACCTGTCATAATTAGTATCGAAGTAACAGTTACCTGTCATAATTTATACCGAAATTACAGTTACTTGTCATAATTAGTAACGATGTTACAGTTACCTGTCATAATTAGTATCGAAGTTACTGTTACCTGCCATAATTTGTATCGAAATTAGAGTTACTTGTTATAATTAGTATCGAAATTACAGTTACCTGCCATAATTAGTATCGAATTTACTGTTACCTGTCATAATTAGTATCGAAGTTTCTGTTTTCTGTCATAATTTGTATCGAAGTTACTGTTACCTGTCATAATTAGTATCGAAGTTATAGTTACCTGCCATCATATGTATCACAATTACTGTTACTTGTCATAATTAGTATCGAAGTTACAGTTACCTGTCATTATTAGTATCGAAGTTACAGTTACGTGTCATAATTAGTATCGAAGTTACTGTTACCTGCCTTAATTCGTATCGAAGTTACAGTTACCTGTCATAATTAGTATCGAAGTTACTGTTACCTGCCATAATTTGTATCGAAATTACAGTTACTTGTCATAATTAGTAACGAAGTTACAGTTACCTGTCATAATTAGTACCGAAGTTACTGTTACCGGTCATAATTAGTATCGAAGTTACACTTACCTGCCATAATTTTAAACGAAATTACAGTTACTTGTCATAATTAGTAACGATGTTACAGTTACCTGTCATAAGTAGTTTCGGAGTTACAGTTTTTGTCATAATTAGTATCGAAGTTACTGTTACTTGTCATAATTAGTATCGAAGTTACTGTAACCTGTCATAATTAGTATCGAAATTACAGTTACCTGCCATAATTTGTAACGAAATTACAGTTACTTGTCATAATTAGTAACGAAGTTACAGTTACCTGTCATAATTAGTATCGAAGTTACAGTTACTTGTCATAATTAGTATCGAAGTTACTGTTACCTGTCATATTTAGTATCGAAGTTACAGTTACTTGTCATAATTAGTATCGAAGTTACTGTTACCTGCCATAATTAGTATCGAAGTTACTGTTACCTGTCATAATAAGTATCGTTGTTACTGTTTTCCGTCATAATTAGTATCGAAGTTCCTGATACCTGTCATAATTAGTATCGAAGTTACAGTTACCTGCCATAATTTGTATTGAAATTACAGTTACTTGTCATAATTTGTAACGAAGTTACGGTTACCTGTCATAATTAGTATCGAAGTTCCTGTTACCTGTCATAATTAGTACCGAAGTTACAGTTACCTGCCATAATTTGTATCGAAATTACAGTTACTTGTCATAATTTGTAACGAAGTTACAGTTACCTGCCATAATTAGTATCGAAGTTACTGTTACCTATCATAATTAGTATCGCAGTTACTGTTTTCTGTCATAATTAGTATCGAAGTTACTGTTACCTGTCATAATTAGTATCGAAGTTATAGTTACCTTCCATCATATGTATCAAAATTACTGTTACTTGTCATAATTAGTAACGAAGTTACAGTTACCTGTCATAATTAGTATCGATGTTACAGTTACCTGTCATAATTAGTATCGATGTTACTGTTACCTGCCATAATTTGTATCGAAATTACAGTTACTTGCCATAATTAGTAACGAAGTTACAGTTACCTGTCATAATTTGTATCGAAATTACATTATTTGTAATAATTAGTAACGATGTTACAGTTACCTGTCATAAGTATTTTCGGATTTACACTTACTTGTCATAATTAGTATCGAAGTTACTGTAACTTGTCATAATTAGTATCGAAGTTACTGTTACCTGTCATAATTAGTATCGAAATAACTGTTACCTGCCATAATTTGTATCGAAATTAGAGTTACTTGCCATAATTAGTAACGAAGTTACAGTTACCTGTCATAATTTGTATCGAAATTACAGTTACTTGTCATAATTAGTATCGAAGTTACAGTTACCTGTTATAATTAGTATCGAAGTTATAGTTACCTGCCATCATATGTATCAAAATTACTGTTACTTGTAATAATTAGTAACGAAGTTACAGTTACCTGTCATCATTGGTATCGAAGTTACGGTTACCTGTCATAATAAGTATCGAAGTTACTGTTACCTGCCATAATTTGTATCGAAATTGCAGTTACTTGCCATAATTAGTAACGAAGTTACAGTTACCTGTCATAATTTGTATCGAAATAACAGTTACTTGTCATAATTAGTATCGAAGTTATTGTTACCTGTCATAATTTGTATCGAAATTACAGTTACTTGTCATAATTAGTAACGAAGATACAGTTACCTGTCATAATTAGTATCGAAGTTACTGTTACCTGTCATAATTAGTATCGATGTTACAGTTACCTGTCATAATTTATACCGAAATTACAGTTACTTGTCATAATTAGTAACGATGTTACAGTTACCTGTCATAATTAGTATCGAAGTTACTGTTACCTGCCATAATTTGTATCGAAATTAGAGTTACTTGTTATAATTAGTATCGAAATTACAGTTACCTGCCATAATTAGTATCGAATTTACTGTTACCTGTCATAATTAGTATCGAAGTTTCTGTTTTCTGTCATAATTAGTATCGATGTTACTGTTACCTGTCATAATTAGTATCGAAGTTATAGTTACCTGCCATCATATGTATCACAATTACTGTTATTTGTCATAATTAGTATCGAAGTTACAGTTACCTGTCGTAATTAGTATCGAAGTTACAGTTACCTGCCATAATTAGTATCGAAGTTACTGTTACCTCTCATAATTAGTATCAAAGTTACTGTTTTCTGTCATAATTAGTATCGAAGTTACTGTTACGTGTCATAATTAGTATCGGGGTTACAGTTACCAGCCATCATTTGTATCGAAATTACAGTTACTTGTCATAATTAGTAACGAAGTTAAAGTTACCTGTCATAATTAGTATCGAAGTTACAGTTACTTGTCATTATTAGTATCGAAGTTACTGTTTCCTGTCAAAATTAGTATCGAAGTTACAGTTACATCTCATAATTAGTAACGAAATTACAGTTACCTGCCCTAATTTTTATCGAAATTACAGTTACTTGTCATAATTAGTAACGAAGTTACAGTTACCTGTCATAATTAGTATCGAAGTTACACTTACTTGACATAATTAGTATCGAAGTTGCTGTTACCTGTCATAATTAATATCGAAGTAACAGTTACCTGCCATAATTTGTATCGAAATTACAGTTACTTGTCATAATTAGTAACGATGTTACGATTACCTGTCATAATTTGTTTCGAAGTTACAGTTACTTGTTATAATTAATATCGAAGTAACTGTTACTTGTCATAATTAGTATCGACGTAACTGTTACCTGTCATAATTAGTGTCGAAGTTACAGTTACCTGCCATAATTTGTGTCGAAAATACAGTTACTTTTCATAATTTGTAACGAAGTTACAGTTTCCTGTCATAATTAGTATCGAAGCTACAGTTACTTGTCATAATTAGTATCGAAGTTACTGTTACCTGTCATATTTAGTATCGAAGTTACATTTAACTGCCATAATTTGTATCGAAATTACAGTTACTTGTCATAATTAGTAACGAAGTTACTGTTAACTGTCATAATTAGTATCGAAGTAACAGTTACCTGCCATAATTAGTTTCGAAGTTACTGTTACCTGTCATAATTAGTATCGAAGTTACTGTTTTCTGTCATAATTAGTATTGAAGTTACTGTTAGCTGTCATAATAAGTATCAAAGTTACAGTTACCTGCCATCATTTGTATCGAAATTACAGTTACTTGTCATAATTAGTAACGAAGTTACAGTTACCTGTCATAATTAGTATCGAAGTTACAGTTGCCTGTCATAACTAGTATAGAAGTTAGTGTTACCTGCCATAATTTGTATCGAAATTACAGTTACTTGCCATAATTAGTAACGAAGTTACAGTTACCTGTCATAATTTTTATCGAAATTACAGTTACTTGTCATAATTAGTATCGAAGTTACAGTTACCTGTCATAATTAGTATCGAAGTTACTGTTACCTGCCATAATTTGTATCGAAATTAGAGTTACTTGTCATAATTAGTATCGAAATTACAGTTACCTGCCATAATTAGTATCGAAGTTACTGTTACCTTTCATAATTAGTATCGAAGTTACTGTTTTCTGTCATAATTAGTATCGAAGTTACTGTTACCTGTCATAATTAGTATCGAAGTTATAGTTACCTGCCATCATATGTATCAAAATTACTGTTACTTGTAATAATTAGTAACGAAGTTACAGTTACCTGTCATCATTGTTATCGAAGTTACGGTTACCTGTCATAATAAGTATCGAAGTTACTGTTACCTGCCATAATTTGTATCGAAATTGCAGTTACTTGCCATAATTAGTAACGAAGTTACAGTTACCTGTCATAATTTGTATCGAAATAACAGTTACTTGTCATAATTAGTATCGAAGTTACTGTTACCTGTCATAATTTGTATCGAAATTACAGTTACTTGTCATAATTAGTAACGAAGATACAGTTACCTGTCATAATTAGTATCGAAGTTACTGTTACCTGTCATAATTAGTATCGAAGTTACAGTTACCTGTCATAATTTATACCGAAATTACAGTTACTTGTCATAATTAGTAACGATGTTACAGTTACCTGTCATAATTAGTATCGAAGTTACTGTTACCTGCCAAATTTGTATCGAAATTAGAGTTACTTGTTATAATTAGTATCGAAATTACAGTTACCTGCCATAATTAGTATCGAATTTACTGTTACCTGTCATAATTAGTATCGAAGTTTCTGTTTTCTGTCATAATTAGTATCGAAGTTACTGTTACCTGTCATAATTAGTATCGAAGTTATAGTTACCTGCCATCATATGTATCACAATTACTGTTACTTGTCATAATTAGTATCGAAGTTACAGTTACCTGTCATTATTAGTATCGAAGTTACAGTTACGTGTCATAATTAGTATCGAAGTTACTGTTACCTGCCTTAATTCGTATCGAAGTTACAGTTACCTGTCATAATTAGTATCGAAGTTACTGTTACCTGCCATAATTTGTATCGAAATTACAGTTACTTGTCATAATTAGTAACGAAGTTACAGTTACCTGTCATAATTAGTACCGAAGTTACTGTTACCTGTCATAATTAGTATCGAAGTTACACTTACCTGCCATAATTTTAAACGAAATTACAGTTACTTGTCATAATTAGTAACGATGTTACAGTTACCTGTCATAAGTAGTTTCGGAGTTACAGTTTTTGTCATAATTAGTATCGAAGTTACTGTTACTTGTCATAATTAGTATCGAAGTTACTGTAACCTGTCATAATTAGTATCGAAATTACAGTTACCTGCCTTAATTTGTAACGAAATTACAGTTACTTGTCATAATTAGTAACGAAGTTACAGTTACCTGTCATAATTAGTATCGAAGTTACAGTTACTTGTCATAATTAGTATCGAAGTTACTGTTACCTGTCATATTTAGTATCGAAGTTACAGTTACTTGTCATAATTAGTATCGAAGTTACTGTTACCTGCCATAATTAGTATCGAAGTTACTGTTACCTGTCATAATAAGTATCGTTGTTACTGTTTTCCGTCATAATTAGTATCGAAGTTCCTGTTACCTGTCATAATTAGTATCGAAGTTACAGTTACCTGCCATAATTTGTATTGAAATTACAGTTACTTGTCATAATTTGTAACGAAGTTACAGTTACCTGTCATAATTAGTATCGAAGTTCCTGTTACCTGTCATAATTAGTACCGAAATTACAGTTACCTGCCATAATTTGTATCGAAATTACAGTTACTTGTCATAATTTGTAACGAAGTTACAGTTACCTGCCATAATTAGTATCGAAGTTACTGTTACCTATCATAATTAGTATCGCAGTTACTGTTTTCTGTCATAATTAGTATCGAAGTTACTGTTACCTGTCATAATTAGTATCGAAGTTATAGTTACCTGCCATCATATGTATCAAAATTACTGTTACTTGTCATAATTAGTAACGAAGTTACAGTTACCTGTCATAATTAGTATCGATGTTACAGTTACCTGTCATAATTAGTATCGATGTTACTGTTACCTGCCATAATTTGTATCGAAATTACAGTTACTTGCCATAATTAGTAACGAAGTTACAGTTACCTGTCATAATTTGTATCGAAATTACATTACTTGTAATAATTAGTAACGATGTTACAGTTACCTGTCATAAGTATTTTCGGATTTACACTTACTTGTCATAATTAGTATCGAAGTTACTGTAACTTGTCATAATTAGTATCGAAGTTACTGTTACCTGTCATAATTAGTATCGAAATAACAGTTACCTGCCATAATTTGTATCGAAATTAGAGTTACTTGCCATAATTAGTAACGAAGTTACAGTTACCTGTCATAATTTGTATCGAAATTACAGTTACTTGTCATAATTAGTATCGAAGTTACAGTTACCTGTTATAATTAGTATCGAAGTTATAGTTACCTGCCATCTTATGTATCAAAATTACTGTTACTTGTCATAATTAGTAACGAAGTTACAGTTACCTGTCAATATTAGTATCGAAGTAACAGTTACCTGTCATAATTAGTGTCGAAGTTACTGTTACCTGCCATAATTTGTATCGAAATTACAGTTACTTGTCATAATTAGTAACGAAGTTACAGTTAACTGTCATAATTAGTATCGAAGTTACAGTAACCTGCCATAATTAGTATCGAAGTTACTGTTACCTGTCATAATTAGTATCGTTGTTACTGTTTTCTGTCATAATTAGTATCGAAGTTACTGTTACCTGTCATAATTAGCATCGAAGTTACAGTTACCTGCCATAATTTGTATCGAAATTACAGTTACATGTCATAATTAGTAACGAAGTTACAGTTACCAGTTATAATTAGTATCGAAGTTACAGTTACCTGTCATAATTAGTATCGAAGTTACTGTTTCCTGCCATAATTTGTATCGCAATTGCAGTTACTTGCAATAGTTAGTAACGAAGTTACAGTTACCTGTCGTAATTTGTATCGAATTTACAGTTACTTGTCATAATTAGTATCGAAGTTACTGTTACCTGTCATAATTTGTATCGAAATTACAGTTACTTGTCATAATTAGTAACCAAGTTACAGTTACCTGTCATAATTAGTATCGATGTTACTGTTACCTGTCATAATTAGTATCGAAGTTACAGTTACCTGTCATAATTTGTATCGAAATTACAGTTACTTGTCATAATTAGTAACGATGTTACAGTTACCTGTCATAAGTAGTTTCGGAGTTACAGTTACTTGTCATAATTAGTATCGAAATTACAGTTACCTGCCAAAATTAGTATCGAAGTTACTGTTACCTGTCATAATTAGTATCGAAGTTACTGTTTTCTGTCATAATTAGTACCGAAGTTACTGTTACCTGTCATAATTACTTTCGAAGTTACTGTTTTCTGTCATAATTAGTATCTAAGTTACTGTTACCTGTCATAATTAGTATCGAAGTTACAGTTACCTGCCATCATTTGTATCGAATGTACAGTTACTTGTCATATTTAGTATCGAAGTTACAGTTATCTGTCATAATTAGTATCGAAGTTACAGTTACCTGTCATAATTAGTATCGAAGTTACTGTTACCTGCCATAATTTGTATCGCAATTGCAGTTACTTGCAATAATTAGTAACGAAGTTACAGTTACCTGTCGAAAATTGTATCGAAATTACAGTGATATGTCATTATTAGTTTCGAAGTTACAGTTACCTGTCATAATTAGTATCGATGTTACTGTTACCTGCCATAATTTGTATCAAAATTACTGTTACTTGTCATAGTTAGTAACGAAATTACAGTTACCTGCCATAATTAGTATCGAAGTTACGGTTAGCTGTCATAAGTAGTATCGAAGTTACTGTTTTATGTCATAATTAGTATCGAAGTTACTGTTGCCTGTCATAATTAGTATCGAAGTAATAGTTACCTGCCATAATTTGTAGCGAAATTACTGTTACTTGTCATAAATAGTAACGAAGTTACAGTTACCTGTCATAATATGTATGGAAGTTACAGTTACCTGTCATAATTAGTATCGAAGTTACTGTTACCTGCCATAATTTGTATCGAAATTACAGTTACGTGTCATAATTAGTAACGAAGTTACAGTTACCTGTCATAATGAGTATCGAAGTTACTGTTACCTGTCATAATTGGTATCGAAGTTACAGTACCTGCCATAATTGTTTACCAAATTATAGTTACTTGTCATAATTAGTAACGAAGTTATAGTAACATGTCATAATTAGTATCGAAGTTACAGTTACCTGTCATAATTAATATCAAAGTTACAGTTACTTGTCATAATTAGTATCGAAGTTACTGTTACCTGCCATAATTTGTATCGAAATTACAGTTACTTGTAATAATTTGTAACGAAGTTACAGTTACCTGTCATAATTAGCATCGAAGTTACAGTTACTTGTCATAATTAGTATCGAAGTTAGTGTTACCTGTCATAATTAGAATCGAAGTTACAATTACCTGCCATAATTTGTATCGAAATTACAGTTACTTGTCATAATTAGTGACGAAGTTACAGTTAACTGCCATAATAAGTATCGAAGTTACAGTTACCTGCCATAATTAGTATCGAAGTTACTGTTACCTGTCATAATTAGTATCGAAGTTACTGTTTTCTGTCATAATTAGTATCGAAGTTACTGTTACGTGTCATAATTAGTATCGAAGTTACAGTTACCTGCCTTCATTTGTATCGATATTACAGTTACTTGTCATAATTAGTAATGGTGTCACAGTTACCTGTCATAATTAGTATAGAAGTTACATTTACTTGTCATAATTAGTATCGAAGTTACTGTTACCTGTCATAATTAGTATAGAAGTTACTGTTTTCTGTCATAATTAGTATCGAAGTTACTGTTACTTGTCATAATTAGTATCGAAGTTACTAATACCTGTCATAATTAGTATCGAAGTTACAGTTACCTGCCATGATATGTATCGAAATTACAGTTACTTGCCATAATTAGTAACGAAGTTACAGTTAACTGTCATAATTAGTATCGAAGTTACTGTTACCTGCCATAATTAGTATCGAAGTTACTGTAACCTGTCATAATTAGTATCGTTGTTACTGTTTTCTGTCATAATTAGTATCGAAGTTACTGTTACCTGTCATAATTAGTATCGAAGTTACAGTTACCTGCCATAATTTGTATCGAAATTACAGTAACATGTCATAATTAGTAACGAAGTTACAGTTACCTGTCATAATTAGTATCGAAGATAGAGTTACCTGTCATAATTAGTATCGAAGTAACTGTTACCTGCCATAATATGTATCGCAATTGCAGTTACTTGCAATAATTAGTAACGAAGTTACAGCTACCTGTCGTAATTTGTATCGAATTTACAGTTACTTGTCATAATTAGTATCGAAGTTACTGTTACCTGTCATAATTTGTATCGAAATTACAGTTACTTGCCATAATTAGTAACGAAGTTACAGTTACCTGTCATAATTTGTATCGAAATTACATTACTTGTAATAATTAGTAACGATGTTACAGTTACCTATCATAAGTATTTTCGGATTTACACTTACTTGTCATAATTAGTATCGAAGTTACTGTAACTTGTCATAATTAGTATCGAAGTTACTGTTACCTGTCATAATTAGTATCGAAATAACAGTTACCTGCCATAATTTGTATCGAAATTAGAGTTACTTGCCATAATTAGTAACGAAGTTACAGTTACCTGTCATAATTTGTATCGAAATTACAGTTACTTGTCATAATTAGTATCGAAGTTACAGTTACCTGTTATAATTAGTATCGAAGTTATAGTTACCTGCCATCTTATGTATCAAAATTACTGTTACTTGTCATAATTAGTAACGAAGATACAGTTACCTGTCAAAATTAGTATCGAAGTAACAGTTACCTGTCATAATTAGTGTCGAAGTTACTGTTACCTGCCATAATTTGTATTGAAATTACAGTTACTTGTCATAATTAGTAACGAAGTTACAGTTAACTGTCATAATTAGTATCGAAGTTAGAGTAACCTGCCATAATTAGTATCGAAGTTACTGTTACCTGTCATAATTAGTATCGTTGTTACTGTTTTCTGTCATAATTAGTATCGAAGTTACTGTTACCTGTCATAATTAGCATCGAAGTTACAGTTACCTGCCATAATTTGTATCGAAATTACAGTTACATGTCATAATTAGTAACGAAGTTACAGTTACCAGTTATAATTAGTATCGAAGTTACAGTTACCTGTCATAATTAGTATCGAAGTTACTGTTTCCTGCCATAATTTGTATCGCAATTGCAGTTACTTGCAATAATTAGTAACGAAGTTACAGTTACCTGTCGTAATTTGTATCGAATTTACAGTTACTTGTCATAATTAGTATCGAAGTTACTGTTACCTGTCATAATTTGTATCGAAATTACAGTTACATGTCATAATTAGTAACCAAGTTACAGTTACCTGTCATAATTAGTATCGATGTTACTGTTACCTGTCATAATTAGTATCGAAGTTACAGTTACCTGTCATAATTTGTATCGAAATTACAGTTACTTGTCATAATTAGCAACGATGTTACAGTTACCTGTCATAAGTAGTTTCGGAGTTACAGTTACTTGTCATAATTAGTATCGAAATTACAGTTACCTGCCAAAATTAGTATCGAAGTTACTGTTACCTGTCATAATTAGTATCGAAGTTACTGTTTTCTGTCATAATTAGTACCGAAGTTACTGTTACCTGTCATAATTACTTTCGAAGTTACTGTTTTCTGTCATAATTAGTATCTAAGTTACTGTTACCTGTCATAATTAGTATCGAAGTTACAGTTACCTGCCATCATTTGTATCGAAAGTACAGTTACTTGTCATATTTAGTATCGAAGTTACAGTTATCTGTCATAATTAGTATCGAAGTTACAGTAACCTGTCATAATTAGTATCGAAGTTACTGTTACCTGCCATAATTTGTATCGCAATTGCAGTTACTTGCAATAATTAGTAACGATGTTACAGTTACCTGTCGAAAATTGTATCGAAATTACAGTGACATGTCATTATTAGTTTCGAAGTTACAGTTACCTGTCATAATTAGTACCGATGTTACTGTTACCTGCCATAATTTGTATCAAAATTACTGTTACTTGTCATAATTAGTAACGAAATTACAGTTACCTGCCATAATTAGTATCGAAGTTACGGTTAGCTGTCATAAGTAGTATCGAAGTTACTGTTTTATGTCATAATTAGTATCGAAGTTACTGTTGCCTGTCATAATTAGTATCGAAGTAATAGTTACCTGCCATAATTTGTAGCGAAATTACTGTTACTTGTCATAAATAGTAACGAAGTTACAGTTACCTGTCATAATATGTATGGAAGTTACAGTTACCTGTCATAATTAGTATCGAAGTTACTGTTACCTGCCATAATTTGTATCGAAATTACAGTTACGTGTCATAATTAGTAACGAAGTTACAGTTACCTGTCATAATGAGTATCGAAGTTACTGTTACCTGTCATAATTGGTATCGAAGTTACAGTACCTGCCATAATTGTTTATCAAAATTATAGTTACTTGTCATAATTAGTAACGAAGTTATAGTAACATGTCATAATTAGTATCGAAGTTACAGTTACCTGTCATAATTAATATCAAAGTTACAGTTACTTGTCATAATTAGTATCGAAGTTACTGTTACCTGCCATAATTTGTATCGAAATTACAGTTACTTGTAATAATTTGTAACGAAGTTACAGTTACCTGTCATAATTAGCATCGAAGTTACAGTTACTTGTCATAATTAGTATCGAAGTTAGTGTTACCTGTCATAATTAGAATCGAAGTTACAATTACCTGCCATAATTTGTATCGAAATTACAGTTACTTGTCATAATTAGTGACGAAGTTACAGTTAACTGCCATAATAAGTATCGAAGTTACAGTTACCTGCCATAATTAGTATCGAAGTTACTGTTACCTGTCATAATTAGTATCGAAGTTACTGTTTTCTGTCATAATTAGTATCGTTGTTACTGTTTTCTGTCATAATTAGTATCGAAGTTACTGTTACCTGTCATAATTAGTATCGAAGTTACAGTTACCTGCCATAATTTGTATCGAAATTACAGTGACATGTCATAATTAGTAACGAAGTAACAGTTACCTGTCATAATTAGTATCGAAGATAGAGTTACCTGTCATAATTAGTATCGAAGTAACTGTTACCTGCCATAATATGTATCGCAATTGCAGTTACTTGCAATAATTAGTAACGAAGTTACAGCTACCTGTCGTAATTTGTATCGAATTTACAGTTACTTGTCATAATTAGTATCGAAGTTACTGTTACCTGTCATAATTTGTATCGAAATTACAGTTACTTGTCATAATTAGTAACCAAGTTACAGTTACCTGTCATAATTAGTATCGAAGTTACTGTTACCTGTCATAATTAGTATCGAAGTTACAGTTACCTGTCATAATTTGTATCGAAATTACAGTTACTTGTCATAATTAGTAACGATGTTACAGTTACCTGTCATAAGTAGTTTCGGAGTTACAGTAACTTGTCATAATTAGTATCGAAATTACTGTTACCTGCCAAAATTAGTATCGAAGTTACTGTTACCTGTCATAATTAGTATCGAAGTTACTGTTTTCTGTCATAATTAGTACCGAAGTTACTGTTACCTGTCATAATTAGTTTCGAAGTTACTGTTTTCTGTCATAATTAGTATCTAAGTTACTGTTACCTGTCATAATTAGTATCGAAGTTACAGTTACCTGCCATCATTTGTATCGAAAGTACAGTTACTTGTCATATTTAGTATCGAAGCTAAGGTTATCTGTCATAATTAGTATCGAAGTTACAGTTACCTGTCATAATTAGTATCGAAGTTACTGTTACCTGCCATAATTTGTATCGCAATTGCAGTTACTTGCAATAATTAGTAACTAAGTTACAGTTACCTGTCGAAAATTGTATCGAAATTACAGTGACATGTCATAATTAGTATCGAAGTTACAGTTACCTGTCATAATTAGTATCGATGTTACTGTTACCTGCCATAATTTGTATCAAAATTACTGTTACTTGTCATAATTAGTATCGAAATTACATTTACCTGCCATAATTAGTATCGAAGTTACGGTTAGCTGTCATAATTAGTATCGAAGTTACTGTTTTATGTAATAATTAGTATCGAAGTTACTGTTGCCTGTCATAATTAGATTCGAAGTTATAGTTACCTGCCATCTTTTGTATCGAAATTACTGTTACTTGTTATAAATAATAACGATGTTACAGTTACCTGTCATAATAAGTATGGAAGTTACAGTTACCTGTCATAATTAGTATCGAAGTTACGGTTACCTGCCATAATTTGTATCGAAATTACAGTTACATGTCATAATTAGTAACGAAGTTACAGTTACCTGTCATAATGAGCTTCGAAGTTACTGTTACCTGTCTTAATTAGTATCGAAGTTACAGTACCTGCCATAATTGTTTATCAAAATTACAGTTACTTGTCATAATTAGTAACGAAGTTATAGTAACATGTCATAATTAGTATCGAAGTTACAGTTACCTGTCATAATTAGTATCAAAGGTACAGTTACTTGTCATAATTAGTATCGAAGTTACTGTTTCCTGCCATAATTTGTAGCGAAATTACAGTTACTTGTAATAATTTGTAACGAAGTTACAGTTACCTGTCATAATTAGCATCGAAGTTACAGTTACTTGTCATAATTAGTATCGAAGTTAGTGTTACCTGTCATAATTAGAATCGAAGTTACAATTACCTGCCATAATTTGTATCGAAATTACAGTTACTTGTCATAATTAGTGACGAAGTTACAGTTAGCTGTCATAATAAGTATCGAAGTTACAGTTACCTGCCATAATTAGTATCGAAGTTACTGTTACCTGTCATAATTAGTATCGAAGTTACTGTTTTCTGTCATAATTAGTATCGAAGTTACTGTTACGTGTCATAATTAGTATCGAAGTTACAGTTACCTGCCATCATTTGTATCGATATTACAGTTACTTGTCATAATTAGTAACGATGTTACAGTTACCTGTCATAATTAGTATAGAAGTTACATTTACTTGTCATAATTAGTACCGAAGTTACTGTTACCTGTCATAAATAGTATCGAAGTAACTGTTTTCTGTCATAATTAGTATCGAAGTTACTGTTACTTGTCATAATTAGTATCGAAGTTACTATTACCTGTCATAATTAGTATCGAAGTTACAGTTACCTGCCATGATATGTATCGAAATTACAGTTACTTGCCATAATTAGTAACGAAGTTACAGTTACTTGTCATAATTTGTAACGAAGTTACTGTTACCTGTCATAATTAGTATCGAAGTTCCTGTTACCTGTCATAATTAGTATGGAAGTTACAGTTACCTGCAATAATTTGTGTCGAAATTACAGTTACTTGTCATAATTTGTTACGAAGTTACAGTTACCTGCCATATGTAGTATCGAAGTTACTGTTATCTATCATAATTAGTATCGAAGTTACTGTTTTTGTCATAATTAGTATCGAAGTTACTGTTACCTGTCATAATTAGTATCGAAGTTATAGTTACCTGCCATCATATGTATCAAAATTACTGTTACTTGTCATAATTGGTAACGAAGTTACAGTTACCTGTCATAATTAGTATCGAAGTAACAGTTACCTGTCATAATTAGTATCGAAGTTACTGTAACCTGCCATAATTTGTATCGAAATTACTGTTACTTGCCATAATTAGTAACGAAGTTACAGTTACCTGTCATAATTTGTATCTAAATTACAGTTACTTGTAATAATTAGTAACGATGTTACAGTTACCTGTCATAAGTATTTTCGGATTTACAGTTACTTGTCATAATTAGTATCGAAGTTACTGTAACTTGTCATAATTAGTATCGAAGTTACTGTTACCTGTCATAATTAGTATCGAAATAACAGTTACCTGCCATAATTTGTATCGAAATTACAGTTACTTGCCATAATTAGTAACGAAGTTACAGTTACCTGTCATAATTTGTATCGAAATTACAGTTACTTGTCATAATTAGTATCGAAGTTACAGTTACCTGTTATAATTAGTATCGAAGTTATAGTTACCTGCCATCATATGTATCAAAATTACTGTTACTTGTCATAATTAGTAACGAAGTTACAGTTACCTGTCATAATTAGTATCGAAGTAACAGTTACCTGTCCTAATTAGTATCGAAGTTACTGTAACCTGCCATAATTTGTATCGAAATTAGAGTTACTTGTCATAATTAGTAACGAAGTTACAGTTAACTGTCATAATTAGTATCGAAGTTACAGTAAACTGCAATAATTATTATCGAAGTTACTGTTACCTGTCATAATTAGTATCGTTGTTACTGTTTTCTGTCATAATTAGTTTCGAAGTTACTGTTAACTGTCATAATTAGTATCGAAGTTACAGTAACCTGCCATAATTTGTATCGAAATTACAGTTACATGTCATAATTATTAACGAAGTTACAGTTACCTGTCATAATTAGTATCGAAGTTACAGTTACCTGTCATAATTAGTGTCGAAGTTACTGTTACCTGCCATAATATGTATCGCAATTGCAGTTACTTGCAATAATTAGTAACGAAGTTACAGCTACCTGTCGTAATTTGTATCGAATTTACAGTTACTTGTCATAATTTGTATCGAAGTTACTGTTACCTGTCATAATTTGTATCGAAATTACAGTTACATGTCATAATTAGTAACGAAGTTACAGTTACCTGTCATAATTAGTATCGAAGTTACTGTTTTCTGTCATAATTAGTATCGAAGTTACTGTTACCTGTCATAATTAGTTTCGAAGTTACTGTTTTCTGTCATAATTAGTATCTAAGTTACTGTTACCTGTCATAATTAGTATCGAAGTTACAGTTACCTGCCATCATTTGTATCGAAAGTACAGTTACTTGTCATATTTAGTATCGATGTTACAGTTACCTGCCATCATTTGTATCGAAATTACAGTTACTTGTCATAATTAGTAACGAAGTTACAGTTATCTGTCATAATTAGTATCGAAGTTACAGTTACCTGTCATAATAAATATCGAAGTTACTGTTACCTGCCATAATTTGTATCGCAATTGCAGTTACTTGCAATAATTAGTAACGAAGTTACAGTTACCTGTCGTAATTTGTATCGAAATTACAGTGACATATCTTAATTAGTATCGAAGTTACAGTTACCTGTCATAATTAGTATCGATGTTACTGTTACCTGCCATAATTTGTATCAAAATAACTGTTACTTTTCATAATTAGTATCGAAATTACAGTTACCTGCCATAATTAGTATCGAAGTTACGGTTAGCTGTCATAATTAGTATCGAAGTTACTGTTTTATGTCATAATTAATATCGAAGTTACTGTTGCCTGTCATATTTAGTATCGAAGTTACAGTTACCTCCCATCATTTGTATCGAAATTACTGTTACTTGTCATAAATAGTAACGAAGTTACAGTTACCTGTCATAATAAGTATCGAAGTTACAGTTACCTGTCATAATTTGTATCGAAGTTACTGTTACCTGCCATAATCTGTATCGAAATTACAGTTACATGTCATAATTAGTAACGAAGTTACAGTTACCTGTCATAATGAGTATCGAAGTTACTGTTACCTGTCATAATTAGTATCGAAGTTACAGTACCTGCCATAATTGTTTATCAAAATTACAGTTACTTGTCATAATTAGTAACGATGTTATAGTAACATGTCATAATTAGTATCGAAGTTACAGTTACCTGTCATAATTAGTATCAAAGTTACAGTTACTTGTCATAATTAGTATCGAAGTTACTGTTACCTGCCATAATTTGTATCGAAATTACAGTTACTTGTAATAATTTGTAACGAAGTTACAATTACCTGTCATCATTAGCATCGATGTTACAGTTACTTGTCATAATTAGTATCGATGTTAGTGTTACCTGTCATAATTAGAATCGAAGTTAGAGTTACCTGCCATAATTTGTATCGAAATTACAGTTACTTGTCATAATTAGTATCGAAATTACAGTAACCTGCAATAATTAGTATCGAAGTTACTGTTACCTGTCATAATTAGTATCGTTGTTACTGTTTTCCGTCATAATTAGTATCGAAGTTCTTGTTACCTGTTATAATTAGTATCGAAGTTACAGTTACCTGCCATAATTTGTATCGAAATTACAGTTACTTGTCATAATTTGTAACGAAGTTACATTTACCTGTCATAATTAGTATCGAAGTTCCTGTTACCTGTCATAATTAGTATCGATGTTACAGTTACCTGCCATAATTTGTGTCGAAATTACAGTTACTTGTCATAATTTGTAACGAAGTTACAGTTACCTGCCATATGTAGTATCGAAGTTACTGTTATCTATCATAATTAGTATCGAAGTTACTGTTTTTGTCATAATTAGTATCGAAGTTACTGTTACCTGTCATAATTAGTATCGAAGTTATAGTTACCTGCCATCATATGTATCAAAATTACTGTTACTTGTCATAATTGGTAACGAAGTTACAGTTACCTGTCATAATTAGTATCGAAGTAACAGTTACCTGTCATAATTAGTATCGAAGTTACTGTAACCTGCCATAATTTGTATCGAAATTACTGTTACTTGCCATAATTAGTAACGAAGTTACAGTTACCTGTCATAATTTGTATCGAAATTACAGTTACTTGTAATAATTAGTAACGATGTTACAGTTACCTGTCATAAGTATTTTCGGATTTACAGTTACTTGTCATAATTAGTATCGAAGTTACTGTAACTTGTCATAATTAGTATCGAAGTTACTGTTACCTGTCATAATTAGTATCGAAATAACAGTTACCTGCCATAATTTGTATCGAAATTACAGTTACTTGCCATAATTAGTAACGAAGTTACAGTTACCTGTCATAATTTGTATCGAAATTACAGTTACTTGTCATAATTAGTATCGAAGTTACAGTTACCTGTTATAATTAGTATCGAAGTTATAGTTACCTGCCATCATATGTATCAAAATTACTGTTACTTGTCATAATTAGTAACGAAGTTACAGTTACCTGTCTTAATTAGTATCGAAGTAACAGTTACCTGTCCTAATTAGTATCGAAGTTACTGTAACCTGCCATAATTTGTATCGAAATTACAGTTACTTGTCATAATTAGTAACGAAGTTACAGTTAACTGTCATAATTAGTATCGAAGTTACAGTAACCTGCAATAATTATTATCGAAGTTACTGTTACCTGTCATAATTAGTATCGTTGTTACTGTTTTCTGTCATAATTAGTATCGAAGTTACTGTTAACTGTCATAATTAGTATCGAAGTTACAGTAACCTGCCATAATTTGTATCGAAATTACAGTTACATGTCATAATTAGTAACAAAGTTACAGTTACCTGTCATAATTAGTATCGAAGTTACAGTTACCTGTCATAATTAGTATCGAAGTTACTGTTACCTGCCATAATATGTATCGCAATTGCAGTTACTTGCAATAATTAGTAACGAAGTTACAGCTACCTGTCGTAATTTGTATCGAATTTACAGTTACTTGTCATAATTTGTATCGAAGTTACTGTTACCTGTCATAATTTGTATCGAAATTACAGTTACATGTCATAATTAGTAACGAAGTTACAGTTACCTGTCATAATTAGTATCGAAGTTACTGTTTTCTGTCATAATTAGTATCGAAGTTACTGTTACGTGTCATAATTAGTTTCGAAGTTACTGTTTTCTGGCATAATTAGTATCTAAGTTACTGTTACCTGTCATAATTAGTATCGAAGTTACAGTTACCTGCCATCATTTGTATCGAAAGTACAGTTACTTGTCATATTTAGTATCGAAGTTACAGTTACCTGCCATCATTTGTATCGAAATTACAGTTACTTGTCATAATTAGTAACGAAGTTACAGTTATCTGTCATAATTAGTATCGAAGTTACAGTTACCTGTCATAATAAATATCGAAGTTACTGTTACCTGCCATAATTTGTATCGCAATTGCAGTTACTTGCAATAATTAGTAACGAAGTTACAGTTACCTGTCGTAATTTGTATCGAAATTACAGTGACATATCTTAATTAGTATCGAAGTTACAATTACCTGTCATAATTAGTATCGATGTTACTGTTACCTGCCATAATTTGTATCAAAATTACTGTTACTTGTAATAATTAGTATCGAAATTACAGTTACCTGCCATAATTAGTATCGAAGTTACGGTTAGCTGTCATAATTAGTATCGAAGTTACTGTTTTATGTCATAATTAGTATCGAAGTTACTGTTGCCTGTCATATTTAGTATCGAAGTTACAGTTACCTCCCATCATTTGTATCGAAATTACTGTTACTTGTCATAAATAGTAACGAAGTTGCAGTTACCTGTCATAATAAGTATCGAAGTTACAGTTACCTGTCATAATTTGTATCGAAGTTACTGTTACCTGCCATAATCTGTATCGAAATTACAGTTACATGTCATAATTAGTAACGAAGTTACAGTTACCTGTCATAATGAGTATCGAAGTTACTGTTACCTGTCATAATTAGTATCGAAGTTACAGTACCTGCCATAATTGTTTATCAAAATTACAGTTACTTGTCATAATTAGTAACGATGTTATAGTAACATGTCATAATTAGTATCGAAGTTACAGTTACCTGTCATAATTAGTATCAAAGTTACAGTTACTTGTCATAATTAGTATCGATGTTACTGTTACCTGCCATAATTTGTATCGAAATTACAGTTACTTGTAATAATTTGTAACGAAGTTACAATTACCTGTCATCATTAGCATCGATGTTGCAGTTACTTGTCATAATTAGTATCGATGTTAGTGTTACCTGTCATAATTAGAATCGAAGTTAGAGTTACCTGCCATAATTTGTATCGAAATTACAGTTACTTGTCATAATTAGTAACGAAGTTACAGTTAACTGTCATAATAAGTATCGAAATTACAGTTACCTGCCATAATTAGTATCGACGTTACTGTTACCTGTCATAATTAGTATCGAAGTTACTGTTTTCTGTCATAATTAGTATCGATGATACTGTTACGAGACATAATTAGTATCGAAGTTACAGTTACCTGCCATCATTTGTATCGATATTACAGTTACTTATCATAATTAGTAACGATGTTACAGTTACCTGTCATAATTAGTATAGAAGTTACATTTACTTGTCATAATTAGTATCGAAGTTACTGTTACCTGTCATAATTAGTATCGAAGTTACATTTACCTGCCATAATTTGTATCGAAATTACAGTTACTTGTCATAATTAGTAACGATGTTACAGTTACCTGTCATAATTAGTATCGAAGTTACAGTTACTTTTCATAATTAGTATCGAAGTTACAGTTACCTGTCATAATTATTATTGAAATTACAGTTACTTGCCATAATTTGTATCGAAATTACAGTTACTTGTCATAATTAGTAACGAAGTTACAGTTACCTGTCATAATTAGTATCGAAGTTACAGTTACTTGTCATAATTAGTATCGAAGTTACTGTTACCTGTAATAATTAGTATCGAAGGTACAGTTACCTGCCATATTTTATATAGAAATTACAGTTACTTGTCATAATTAGTAACGAAGTTACACTTAACTGTCATAATTAGTATCCAAGTTACAGTTACCTGCCATAATTAGTATCGAAGTTACTGTTACCTGTCATAATTAGTATCGAAGTTATTGTTTTCTGTCAAAATAAGTATCGAAGTTACTATTACCTGTCATATTATGTATCGAAGTTACAGTTACCTACCATCATTAGTATCGAAATTACAGTTACTTGTCATAATTAGTAACGAAGTTACAGTTACTTGTCATAATTAGTAACGAAGTTACACTTAACTGTCATAATTAGTATCGAAGTTACTGTTACCAGCCATAATTTGTATCGAAATTAGAGTTACCTGCCATAATTAGTAACGAAGTTACAGTTACCTGTCATAATTTGTATCGAAATTACAGTTACATGTCATAATTAGTATCGAAGTTACAGTTACCTGTCATAATTAGTATCGAAGTTACTGTTACCTGTCATAATTTGTATCGAAATTACAGTTACCTGCCATAATTTGTATCGAAATTACAGTTACTTGTCATAATTTGTAACGATCTTACAGTTACCTGTCATAGGTAGTTTCGGAGTTACAGTTACTTGTCATAATTAGTATCGAAGTTACTGTGACTTGTCATAATTAGTACCGAAGTTACAGTTACCTGCCATAATTTTTCATCAAAATTACAGTTACTTGTCATAATTAGTAACGAAGTTAGATTTACTTGTCATAATTAGTATCGAAGTTGAAGCCTCCGTGGCTTAGGCGGCAGCACGCCGGCCTCTCACCACTGGGTCCGTGGTTCAAATCCCGGTCACTCCATGTGAGATCTGTGCTGGACAAAACGGAGGCAGACAGGTTTTTCTCCGGGTACTCCGGTTTTCCCTGTCAAAATTTCATTCCAGCAACACTCTCCACTATCATTTCATTTCATCTGTCATTCATTTAATCATTGCCCCAGAGGAGTGCGTCAGGCCTCGGCAGCCGGCACAGTTCATATCCTCGCCGCTAGATGGGGGCTTCATTCATTCCATTCCTGACCCGGTCGGAGACTGGAAGCAGGCTGTGGATTTTCATTTCAATTAGTATCGAAGTTACAGTTAGTTGTCATAATTAGTATCGAAGTTACTGTTACCTGTCATAAATAGTATCGAAGTTACTGTTACCTGTCATAATAAGTATCGAAGTTACTTTTACCTGTCATAATAAGTATCGAAGTTACAGTTACCTGCCATCATTAGTATCGAAATTACACTTACTTGTCATAATTAGTAGCGAAGTTACAGTTACCTGTCATAATTAGTATCGAAGTTACAGTTACCTGTCATAATTAGTATCGAAGTTACTGTTACCAGCTATAATTTGTATCGAAATTACAGTTACTTGCCATAATTAGTAACGAAGTTACAGTTACCTGTCATAATTTGTATCGAAATTACAGTTACTTGTCAAAATTAGTTTCGAAGTTACAGTTACCTGTCATAATTAGTATCGAAGTTACTGTTACCTGCCATAATTTGTATCGAAATTAGAGTTACTTGTCATAATTAGTATCGAAATTACAGTTACCTGCCATAATTAGTAACGACGTTACAGTTACCTGTCATAATTAGTATCGAAGTTACTGTTTTCTGTGATAATTAGTATCGAAGTTACTGTTACCTGTCATAATTAGTATCGAAGTTATAGTTACCTGCCATCATATGTATCAAAATTACTGTTACTTGTCATAATTAATAACGAAGTTACAGTTACCTGTCATAATTAGTATCGAAGTTACAGTTACCTGTCATAATTAGTATCGAAGTTACTGTTACCTGTCATAATTTGTATCGAAATTACAGTTACCTGCCATAATTTGTATCGAAATTACAGTTACTTGTCATAATTAGTAACGATCTTACAGTTCCCTGTCATAAGTAGTTTCGGAGTTACAGTTACTTGTCATAATTAGTATCGAAGTTACTCTGACTTGTCATAATTAGTATCGAAGTTACTGTTACCTGTAATATTTAGTATCGAAATTACAGTTACCTGCCATAATTTGTATCGATATTACAGTTACTTGTCATAATTAGTAACGAAGTTACAGTTACCTGTCATCAATAGTATTGAAGTTACAGTTACATGTCATAATTAGTATCGAAGTTACTGTTACCTGTCATAATTAGTATCGAAGTTTCAGTTACTTGCATAATTTGTATCGAAATTACAGTTACTTGTCATAATTAGTAACGAAGTTACAGTTACCTGTCATCAATAGTATTGAAGTTACAGTTACATGTCATAATTAGTATCGAAGTTACTGTTACCTGTCATAATTAGTATCGAAGTTTCAGTTACTTGCATAATTTGTATCGAAATTACAGTTACTTGTCATAATTAGTAACGATGTTACAGTTACCTGTCATAATTAGTTTCGAAGTTACAGTTACTTGTCATATTCAGTATCGAAGTAACTGTTACTTGTCATAATTAGTATCGAAGTTACCGTTACCTGTCATAATTAGTATCGAAGTTACTGTTACCTGCCATAATTTGTATCGAAATTACAGTTACTTGCCATAATTAGTAAAGAAGTTACAGTTACCTGTCATAATTTGTATCGAAATAAGAGTTACTTGTCATAATTAGTATCGATGTTACTGTTACCTGCCATAATTAGTATCGAAATTACAGTTACTTGTCATAATTAGTAACGAAGTTACAGTTATCTGTCATAATTAGTATCGAAGTTACAGTTACCTGTCATAATAAATATCGAAGTTACTGTTACCTGCCATAATTTGTATCGCAATTGCAGTTACTTGCAATAATTAGTAACGAAGTTACAGTTACCTGTCGTAATTTGTATCGAAATTACAGTGACATATCTTAATTAGTATCGAAGTTACAGTTACCTGTCATAATTAGTATCGATGTTACTGTTACCTGCCATAATTTGTATCAAAATAACTGTTACTTGTCATAATTAGTATCGAAATTACAGTTACCTGCCATAATTAGTATCGAAGTTACGGTTAGCTGTCATAATTAGTATCGAAGTTACTGTTTTATGTCATAATTAGTATCGAAGTTACTGTTGCCTGTCATATTTAGTATCGAAGTTACAGTTACCTCCCATCATTTGTATCGAAATTACTGTTACTTGTCATAAATAGTAACGAAGTTACAGTTACCTGTCATAATAAGTATCGAAGTTACAGTTACCTGTCATAATTTGTATCGAAGTTACTGTTACCTGCCTTAATCTGTATCGAAATTACAGTTACATGTCATAATTAGTAACGAAGTTACAGTTACCTGTCATAATGAGTATCGAAGTTACTGTTACCTGTCATAATTAGTATCGAAGTTACAGTACCTGCCATAATTGTTTATCAAAATTACAGTTACTTGTCATAATTAGTAACGATGTTATAGTAACATGTCATAATTAGTATCGAAGTTACAGTTACCTGTCATAATTAGTATCAAAGTTACAGTTACTTGTCATAATTAGTATCGAAGTTACTGTTACCTGCCATAATTTGTATCGAAATTACAGTTACTTGTAATAATTTGTAACGAAGTTACAATTACCTGTCATCATTAGCATCGATGTTACAGTTACTTGTCATAATTAGTATCGATGTTAGTGTTACCTGTCATAATTAGAATCGAAGTTAGAGTTACCTGCCATAATTTGTATCGAAATTACAGTTACTTGTCATAATTAGTATCGAAATTACAGTAACCTGCAATAATTAGTATCGAAGTTACTGTTACCTGTCATAATTAGTATCGTTGTTACTGTTTTCCGTCATAATTAGTATCGAAGTTCTTGTTACCTGTTATAATTCGTATCGAAGTTACAGTTACCTGCCATAATTTGTATCGAAATTACAGTTACTTGTCATAATTTGTAACGAAGTTACATTTACCTGTCATAATTAGTATCGAAGTTCCTGTTACCTGTCATAATTAGTATCGATGTTACAGTTACCTGCCATAATTTGTGTCGAAATTACAGTTATTTGTCATAATTTGTAACGAAGTTACAGTTACCTGCCATATGTAGTATCGAAGTTACTGTTATCTATCATAATTAGTATCGAAGTTACTGTTTTTGTCATAATTAGTATCGAAGTTACTGTTACCTGTCATAATTAGTATCGAAGTTATAGTTACCTGCCATCATATGTATCAAAATTACTGTTACTTGTCATAATTGGTAACGAAGTTACAGTTACCTTTCATAATTAGTATCGAAGTAACAGTTACCTGTCATAATTAGTATCGAAGTTACTGTAACCTGCCATAATTTGTATCGAAATTACTGTTACTTGCCATAATTAGTAACGAAGTTACAGTTACCTGTCATAATTTGTATCGAAATTACAGTTACTTGTAATAATTAGTAACGATGTTACAGTTACCTGTCATAAGTATTTTCGGATTTACAGTTACTTGTCATAATTAGTATCGAAGTTACTGTAACTTGTCATAATTAGTATCGAAGTTACTGTTACCTGTCATAATTAGTATCGAAATAACAGTTACCTGCCATAATTTGTATCGAAATTACAGTTACTTGCCATAATTAGTAACGAAGTTACAGTTACCTGTCATAATTTGTATCGAAATTACAGTTACTTGTCATAATTAGTATCGAAGTTACAGTTACCTGTTATAATTAGTATCGAAGTTATAGTTACCTGCCATCATATGTATCAAAATTACTGTTACTTGTCATAATTAGTAACGAAGTTACAGTTACCTGTCTTAATTAGTATCGAAGTAACAGTTACCTGTCCTAATTAGTATCGAAGTTACTGTAACCTGCCATAATTTGTATCGAAATTACAGTTACTTGTCATAATTAGTAACGAAGTTACAGTTAACTGTCATAATTAGTATCGAAGTTACAGTAACCTGCAATAATTATTATCGAAGTTACTGTTACCTGTCATAATTAGTATCGTTGTTACTGTTTTCTGTCATAATTAGTATCGAAGTTACTGTTAACTGTCATAATTAGTATCGAAGTTACAGTAACCTGCCATAATTTGTATCGAAATTACAGTTACATGTCATAATTAGTAACGAAGTTACAGTTACCTGTCATAATTAGTATCGAAGTTACAGTTACCTGTCATAATTAGTATCGAAGTTACTGTTACCTGCCATAATATGTATCGCAATTGCAGTTACTTGCAATAATTAGTAACGAAGTTACAGCTACCTGCCATAATTTGTATCGAAATTACAGTTACTTGTCATAATAAGTAACGAAGTTACAGTTACCTGTCATCAATAGTATTGAAGTTACAGTTACATGTCATAATTAGTATCGAAGTTACTGTTACCTGTCATAATTAGTATCGAAGTTTCAGTTACTTGCATAATTTGTATCGAAATTACAGTTACTTGTCATAATTAGTAACGAAGTTACAGTTAACTGTCATAATTAGTATCGAAGATACAGTTACCTGCAATAATTAGTATCGAAGTTACAGTTACCTGTCATAATTAGTATCGTTGTTACTGTTTTCTGTCATAATTAGTATCGAAGTTACTGTTACCTGTCATAATTAGTATCGAAGTTACAATTACCTGCCATAATTTGTATCGAAATTACATTTTCATGTCATAATTAGTAACGAAGTTATAGTTACCTGCCCTAATTGGTATAAAAATTACAGTTACATGTCATAATTAGAAACGAAGTTACAGTTACCTGTCATAATTAGTATCGAAGTTACAGTTACCTGCCATAATTTGTATCGAAATTACAGTTACTTGTCATAATTAGTAACGATGTTACAGTTACCTGTCATAATTAGTTTCGAAGTTACAGTTACTTGTCATATTCAGTATCGAAGTAACTGTTACTTGTCATAATTAGTATCGAAGTTACCGTTACCTGTCATAATTAGTATCGAAGTTACTGTTACCTGCCATAATTTGTATCGAAATTACAGTTACTTGCCATAATTAGTAAAGAAGTTACAGTTACCTGTCATAATTTGTATCGAAATAAGAGTTACTTGTCATAATTAGTATCGATGTTACTGTTACCTGCCATAATTAGTATCGAAATTACAGTTACCTGTCATAATTACTATCGATGTTATTGTTACCTGCCATAATTTGTATCGAAATTAGGGTTACTTGTCATAATTAGTATCGAAATTACAGTTACCTGCCATAATTAGTATCGAGGTTACTGTTACCAGTCATAATTAGTATCGAAGTTACTGTTACCTGCCATAATTTGTATCGAAATAACAGTTACTTGTCATAATTAGTAACGATGTTCCAGTTACCTGTCATAAGTAGTTTCGCAGTTACAGTTACTTGTCATAATTAGTAACGAAGTTAGGGTTACTTGTCATAATTAGTATCGAAGTTACAGTTACCTCTCATAATTAGTATCGAAGTTACAGTTACTTGACATAATTAGTATCGAAGTTACTGTTACCTGTCATAATTAATATCGAAGTTACAGTTACCTGCCATAATTTGTATCGAAATTACAGTTACTTGTCATAATTAGTAACGATGTTACAGTTACTTGTCATAATTAGTTTCGAAGTTACAGTTAATTGTCATAATTAGTATCGAAGTAACTGTTACTTGTCATAATTAGTATCGATGTTACTGTTACCTTTCATAATTAGTATCGAAGTTACAGTTACCTGCCATAATTTGTATCGAAATTACAGTTACTTGTCATAATTGGTAAAGAAGTTACAGTTTCCTGTCATAATTAGTATCGAAGTTACAGTTACTTGTCATAATTAGTATCGAAGTTACTGTTACCTGTCATAATTAGTATCAAAGTTACTGTTTTCTGTTATAATTAGTATCGAAGTTACTGTTACGTGTCATAATTAGTATCGGAGTTACAGTTACCAGCCATCATTTGTATCGAAATTACAGTTACTTGTCATAATTAGTAACGAAGTTAAAGTTACCTGTCATAATTAGTTTCGAAATTACAGTTACTTGTCATAATCAGTATCGAAGTAACTGTTACTTGTCATAATTAGTATCGAAGTTACATTTAACTGCCATAATTTGTATCGAAATTACAGTTACTTGTCATAATTAGTAACGAAGTTAGTCAACTGTGATAATTAGTATCGAAGTTACAGTTACCTGTCATCATTAGTATCGAAGTTACAGTTACATGTCATAATTAGTATCGAAGTTACTGTTACCTGTCATAGTTAGTATCGAAGTTACAGTCACCTGTCATAATTTGTTTCGAAATTACAGTTAATTGTCATAATTCACATCGAAGTTACAGTACCTGCCATAATTTTTTATCAAAATTACAGTTACTTGTCATAATTAGTAACGAAGTTAGAGTTACTTGTCATAATTAGTATCGAAGTTACAGTTACCTGTCATAATTAGTATCGAAGTTACAGTTACTTGCCATAATTAGTATCGAAGTTACTGTTACCTGCCATAATTTGTATCGAAATTACAGTTTCTTGTCATAATTTGTAACGAAGTTACAGTTACCTGTCATAATTAGCATCGAAGTTACAGTTACTTGTCATAATTAGTATCGAAGTTACTGTTACCTGTCATAATTAGTATCGAAGTTAGAGTTACCTGCCATAATTTGTATCGAAATTACAGTTACTTGTCATAATAAGTAACGAAGTTACAGTTAACTGTCATAATTAGTATCGAAGTTACAGTCACCTGCCATAATTAGTATCGAAGTTACTGTTACCTCTCATAATTAGTATCAAAGTTACTGTTTTCTGTCATAATTAGTATCGAAGTTACTGTTACGTGTCATAATTAGTATAGGAGTTACAGTTACCAGCCATCATTTGTATCGAAATTACAGTTACTTGTCATAATTAGTAACGAAGTTAAAGTTACCTGTCATAATTAGTATCGAAGTTACAGTTACTTGTCATAATTAGTATCGAAGTTACTGTTTCCTGTCAAAATTAGTTTCGAAGTTACAGTTACATCTCATAATTAGTAACGAAATTACAGTTACCTGCCATAATATGTATCGAAATTACAGTTACTTGTCATAATTAGTAACGAAGTTACAGTTACCTGACATAATTAGTATCGAAGTTACAGTTACTTGTCATAATTAGTATCGAAATTACAGTTACCTGCCATAATTTGTATCGAAATTACAGTTAGTTGTCATAATTGGTAACGAAGTTACAATTAACTGTCATAATTAGTATCGAAGTTAGAGTTACCTGCCATAATTTTTATCAAAATTACAGCTACTTGTAATAATTAGTAACGAAGTTAGAGTTACTTGTCATAATTAGTATCGAAGTTACAGTCACCTGTCATGATTAGTATCGATGTTTCTCTAACCTGCCATAATTTGTATCGAAATTACAGTTACTTGTCATAATTAGTATCGAAATTACAGTAACCTGCAATAATTAGTATCGAAGTTACTGTTACCTGTCATAATTAGTATCGAAGTTACTGTTTTCTGTCATAATTAGTATCGAAGTTACTGTTACCTGTCATAATTAGTATCGAAGTTATAGTTACCTGCCATCATTTGTATCGAAATTACTGTTACTTGTCATAATTAGTAACGAAGTTACAGTTACCTGTCATAATAAGTATCGAGGTTACAGTTTTCTGTCATGTTTAGTATCGAAGTTAATGTTACCTGCCATAATTTGTATCGAAATTACAGTTACCTGTCATAATTAGTATCGAAGTTATAGTTACCTGCCATCATTTGTATCGAAATTACTGTTACCTGTCGTAATTAGTATCGAAGTTATTGTTACCTGCCATAATTTGTATCGTAATTACAGTTACTTGTCATAATTTGTAACGAAGTTACAGTTACCTGTCATAATTAGCATCGAAGTTACAGTTACTTGTCATAATTAGTATCGAAGTTACTGTTACCTGTCATAATTAGTATCGAAGTTAGAGTTACCTGCCATAATTTGTATCGAAATTACAGTTACTTGTCATAATTAGTATCGAAGTTACTGTTACCTGTCATAATTAGTATCGAAGTTACTGTTTTCTGTCATAATTAGTATCGAAGTTACTGTTACGTGTCATAATTAGTATCGGAGTTACAGTTACCAGCCATCATTTGTATCGAAATTACAGTTACTTGTCATAATTAGTAACGAAGTTAAAGTTACCTGTCATAATTATTATCGAGGTTACAGTTACTTGTCATAATTAGTATCGAAGTTACTGTTTCCTGTCAAAATTAGTATCGAAGTTACAGTTACCCGCCATCATTTGTATCGAAATTTCAGTTACTTGTCATAATTAGTAACGAAGTTACAGTTACCTGTCATAATAAGTATCGAAGTTACAGTTACCTGTCATAATTAGTACCGAAGTTAGTGTTACCTGCCATAATTTGTATCGTAATTACAGTTACTTACCATAATTAGTAACGAAGTTACAGTTAACTGTCATAATTTGTATCGAAATTACAGTTACTTGTCATAATTAGTATCGAAGTTACAGTTACCTGTCATAATTAGTATCGAAGTTACTGTTACCTGCCATAATTTGTATCGAAATTAGAGTTACTTGTCATAATTATTATCGAAATTACAGTTACCTGCCATAATTAGTATCGAAGTTACAGTTACCTTTCATAATTAGTATCGAAGTTACTGTTTTCTGTCAAAATTAGTTTCGAAGTTACAGTTACATCTCATAATTAGTAACGAAATTACAGTTACCTGCCATAATTTGTATCGAAATTACAGTTACTTGTCATAATTAGTAACGAAGTTACAGTTACCTGACATAATTAGTATCGAAGTTACAGTTACTTGTCATAATTAGTATCGAAATTACAGTTACCTGCCATAATTTGTATCGAAATTACAGTTAGTTGTCATAATTGGTAACGAAGTTACAATTAACTGTCATAATTAGTATCGAAGTTAGAGTTACCTGCCATAATTTTTATCAAAATTACAGCTACTTGTAATAATTAGTAACGAAGTTAGAGTTACTTGTCATAATTAGTATCGAAGTTACAGTCACCTGTCATGATTAGTATCGATGTTTCTCTAACCTGCCATAATTTGTATCGAAATTACAGTTACTTGTCATAATTAGTATCGAAATTACAGTAACCTGCAATAATTAGTATCGAAGTTACTGTTACCTGTCATAATTAGTATCGAAGTTACTGTTTTCTGTCATAATTAGTATCGAAGTTACTGTTACCTGTCATAATTAGTATCGAAGTTATAGTTACCTGCCATCATTTGTATCGAAATTACTGTTACTTGTCATAATTAGTAACGAAGTTACAGTTACCTGTCATAATAAGTATCGAGGTTACAGTTTTCTGTCATGTTTAGTATCGAAGTTAATGTTACCTGCCATAATTTGTATCGAAATTACAGTTACCTGTCATAATTAGTGTCGAAGTTATAGTTACCTGCCATCATTTGTATCGAAATTACTGTTACCTGTCGTAATTAGTATCGAAGTTATTGTTACCTGCCATAATTTGTATCGTAATTACAGTTACTTGTCATAATTTGTAACGAAGTTACAGTTACCTGTCATAATTAGCATCGAAGTTACAGTTACTTGTCATAATTAGTATCGAAGTTACTGTTACCTGTCATAATTAGTATCGAAGTTAGAGTTACCTGCCATAATTTGTATCGAAATTACAGTTACTTGTCATAATTAGTATCGAAGTTACTGTTACCTGTCATAATTAGTATCGAAGTTACTGTTTTCTGTCATAATTAGTATCGAAGTTACTGTTACGTGTCCTAATTAGTATCGGAGTTACAGTTACCAGCCATCATTTGTATCGAAATTACAGTTACTTGTCATAATTAGTAACGAAGTTAAAGTTACCTGTCATAATTATTATCGAGGTTACAGTTACTTGTCATAATTAGTATCGAAGTTACTGTTTCCTGTCAAAATTAGTATCGAAGTTACAGTTACCCGCCATCATTTGTATCGAAATTTCAGTTACTTGTCATAATTAGTAACGAAGTTACAGTTACCTGTCATAATAAGTATCGAAGTTACAGTTACCTGTCATAATTAGTACCGAAGTTAGTGTTACCTGCCATAATTTGTATCGTAATTACAGTTACTTACCATAATTAGTAACGAAGTTACAGTTAACTGTCATAATTTGTATCGAAATTACAGTTACTTGTCATAATTAGTATCGAAGTTACAGTTACCTGTCATAATTAGTATCGAAGTTACTGTTACCTGCCATAATTTGTATCGAAATTAGAGTTACTTGTCATAATTATTATCGAAATTACAGTTACCTGCCATAATTAGTATCGAAGTTACAGTTACCTTTCATAATTAGTATCGAAGTTACTGTTTTCTGTCATAATTAGTATCGAAGTTACTGTTACCTGTCATAATTAGTATCGAAGTTATAGTTACCTGCCATCATATGTATCAAAATTACTGTTACTTGTCATAATTAGTAACGAAGTTACAGTTACCTGTCATAATTAGTATCGAAGTTACAGTTACCTGTCATAATAAGTATCGAAGTTACTGTTACCTGCCATAATTTGTATCGCAATTACAGTTACTTGCCATAATTAGTAACGAAGTTACAGTTACCTGTCATAATTTGTATCGAAATTACAGTTACTTGTCATAATTAGTATCGAAATTACAGTTACTTGTCATAATTAGTAACGAAGATTCAGTTACCTGTCATAATTAGTATCGAAGTTACTGATACCTGTCATAATTAGTATCGAAGTTACAGTTACCTGTCATAATTTGTACCGAAATTACAGTTACATGTCATAATTAGTAACGATGTTACAGTTACCTGTCATAATTAGTATCGAAGTTACTGTTACCTGCCATAATTTGTATCGAAATCAGAGTTACTTGTCATAATTAGTATCGAAGTAACAGTTACCTGTCATTATTAGTATCGAAGTTACAGTTACCTGTCATAATTAGTATCGAAGTTACTGTTACCTGCCATAATTCGTATCGAAGTTACAGTTACCTGTCATAATTAGAATCGAAGTTACTGTTACCCGCCATAATTTGTATCGAAATTACAGTTACTTGTCATAATTAGTAACGAAGATACAGTTACCTGTGATAATTAGTAGCGAAGTTACTGTTACCTGTCATAATTAGTATCGAAGTTTCAGTTACCTGCCATAATTTTAATCGAAATTACAGTTACTTGTCATAATTAGTAACGAAGTTACAGTTACCTGTCATAATTAGTATCGAAGTTACAGTTACTTGTCATAATTAGTATCGAAGTTAGTGTTACCTGTCATAATTAGTATCGAAGTTACAGTTACCTGCCATGATATGTATCGAAATTACAGTTACTTGCCATAATTAGTAACGAAGTTACAGTTAACTGTCATAATTAGTATCTAAGTTACTGGAACCTGCCATAATTAGTATCGAAGTTACTGTTACCTGTCATAATTGGTATCGTTGTTACTGTTTTCCTTCATAATTAGTATCGAAGTTCCTGTTACCTGTCATAATTAGTATCGAAGTTACAGTTACCTGCCATAATTTGTATTGAAATTATAGTTACTTGTCATAATTTCTAACGAAGTTACAGTTACCTGTCATAATTAGTATCGAAGTTACAGTTACCTGCCATAATTTGTATCGAAATTACAGTTACTTGTCATAATTTGTAACGAAGTTACAGTTACCTGCCATAATTAGTATAGAAGTTACTGTTACCTATCATAATTAGTATCGAAGTTACTGTTTTCTGTCATAATTAGTATCGAAGTTACTGTTACCTGTCATAATTAGTATCGAAGTTATAGTTACCTTCCATCATATGTATCAAAATTACTGTTACTTGTCATAATTAGTAACGAAGTTACAGTTACCTGTCATAATTAGTATCGAAGTTTCAGTTACCTGTCATAATTAGTATCGATGTTACTGTTAACTGCCATAATTTGTATCGAAATTACAGTTACTTGCCATAATTAGTAACGAAGTTACAGTTACCTGTCATAATTTGTATCGATAATACAGTTACTTGTAATAATTAGTAACGATGTTACAGTTACCTGTCATAAGTATTTTCGGATTTACAGTTACTTGTCATAATTAGTATCGAAGTTACTGTAACTTGTCATAATTAGTATCGAAGTTACTGTTACCTGTCATAATTAGTATCGAAATAACAGTTACCTGCCATAATTTGTATCGAAATTACAGTTACTTGCCATAATTAGTAACGAAGTTACAGTTACCTGTCATAATTTGTATCGAAATTACAGTTACTTGTCATAATTAGTATCGAAGTTACAGTTACCTGTTATAATTAGTATCGAAGTTATAGTTACCTGCCATCATATGTATCAAAATTACGGTTACTTGCCATAATTAGTAACGAAGTTACAGTTACCTGTCAAAATTAGTATCGAAGTTACTGTTATCTGCCATAATTTGTATCGAAATTACAGTTACTTGTCATAATTAGTAACGAAGTTACAGTTAACTGTCATAATTAATATCGAAGTTACAGTAACCTGCCATAATTAGTATCGAAGTTACTGTTACCTGTCATAATTAGTATCGTTGTTACTGTTTTCTGTCATTATTAGTATCGAAGTTACTGTTACCTGTCATAATTAGTATCGAAGTTACAGTTACCTGCCATAATTTGTATCGAAATTACAGTTACATGTCATAATTAGTAACAAAGTTACAGTTACCTGTCATAATTAGTATCGAAGTTACAGTTACCTGTCATAATAAGTATCGAAGTTACTGTTACCTGCCATAATTTGTATCGCAATTGCAGTTACTTGCAATAATTAGTAGCGAAGTTACAGTTACCTGTCGTAATTTGTATCGAATATACAGTTACTTGTCATAATTAGTATCGAAGTTACTGTTACCTGTCATAATTTGTATCGAAATTACAGTTACTTGTCATAATAAGTAACGAAGTTACAGTTACCTGTCATAATTAGTATCGAAGTTACTGTTACCTGTCATAATTAGTATCGAAGTTACAGTTACCTGTCATAATTTGCATCGAAATTACAGTTACTTGTCATAATTAGTGACGAAGTTACAGTTATCTGTCATAATAAGTATCGAAGTTACAGTTACCTGCCATAATTAGTATCGAAGTTACTGTTACCTGTCATACTTAGTATCGAAGTTACCGTTTTCTGTCATAATTAGTATCGAAGTTACTGTTACGTGTCATAATTAGTATCGAAGTTACTGTTACCTGCCATCATTTGTATCGATATAACAGATACTTGTCATAATTAGTAACGATAATAAAGTTACCTGTCATAATTAGTATAGAAGTTACATTTACTTGTCATAATTAGTATCGAAGTTACTGTTACCTGTCATAATTAGTATCGAAGTTACATTTACCTGCCATAATTTGTTTCGAAATTACAGTTACTTGTCATAATTAGTAACGATGTTACAGTTACCTGTCATAAGTTGTTTCGAAGTCACATTTTCTTGTCATAATTAGTGTCGAAGTTACTGTTACTTGTCATAATTAGTATCGAAGTTACTATTACCTGTCATTATTAGTATCGAAGTTACAGTTACCTGCCATGATATGTATCGAAATTACAGTTACTTGCCATAATTAGTAACGAAGTTACAGTTAACTGTCATAATTAGTATCGAAGTTACTGTTACCTGCCATAATTAGTATCGAAGTTACTGTTACCTGTCATAATTAGTATCGTTGTTACTGTTTTCCGTCATAATTAGTATCGAAGTTCCTGTTACCTGTCATAATTAGTATCGAAGTTACAGTTACCTGCCATAATTTGTATCGAAATTACAGTTACTTGTAATAATTAGTAACGAAGTTACAGTTACCTGTCATAATTAGTATCGAAGTTCCTGTTACCTGTCATAATTAGTATCGAAGTTACAGGTACCTGCCATAATTTGTATCGAAATTACAATTACTTGTCATAATTTGTAACGAAGTTACAGTTACCTGCCATATGTAGTATCGAAGTTACTGTTACCTATCATAATTAGTATCGAAGTTAGTGTTTTTGTCATAATTAGTATCGAAGTTACTGTAACCTGTCATAATTAGTATCGAAGTTATAGTTACCTGCCATCATATGTATCAAAATTACTGTTACTTGTCATAATTAATAACGAAGTTACAGTTACCTGTCATAATTAGTATCGAAGTAACAGTAACCTGTCATAATAAGTATCGAAGTTACTGTAACCTGCCATAATTTGTATCGAAATTACTGTTACTTGCCATAATTAGTAACGAAGTTACAGTTACCTGTCATAATTTGTATCGAAATTACAGTTACTTGTAATAATTAGTAACGATGTTACAGTTACCTGTCATAAGTATTTTCGGATTTACAGTTACTTGTCATAATTAGTATCGAAGTTACTGTAACTTGTCATAATTAGTATCGAAATTACTGTTACCTGTCATAATTAGTATCGAAATAACAGTTACCTGCCATAATTTGTATCGAAATTACAGTTACTTGCCATAATTAGTAACGAAGTTACAGTTACCTGTCATAATTTGTACCGAAATTACAGTTACTTGTCATAATTAGTATCGAAGTTACAGTTACCTGTTATAATTAGTATCGAAGTTATAGTTACCTGCCATCATATGTATCAAAATTACTGTTACTTGTCATAATTAGTAACGAAGTTACAGTTACCTGTCATAATTAGTATCGAAGTAACAGTTACCTGTCATAATTAGTATCGAAGTTACTGTAACCTGCCATAATTTGTATCGAAATTACAGTTACTTGTCATAATTAGTAACGAAGTTACAGTTAACTGTCATAATTAGTATCGAAGTTACAGTAACCTGCCATAATTATTATCAAAGTTACTGTTACCTGTCATAATTAGTATCGTTGTTACTGTTTTCTGTCATAATTAGTATCGAAGTTACTGTTACCTGTCATAATTAGTATCGAAGTTACAGTTACCTGTCATAATTAGTATCGAAGTTACAGTTACCTGTCATAATTAGTATCGAAGTTACTGTTACCTGCCATAATTTGTATCGCAATTGCAGTTACTTGCAATAATTAGTAACGAAGTTACAGTTACCTGTCGTAATTTGTATCGAATTTACAGTTACTTGCCATAATTAGTATCGAAGTTACTGTTACCTGTCATAATTTGTATCGAAATTACAGTTACTTGTCATAATTAATAACGAAGTTACAGTTACCTGTCATAATTAGTATCAATGTTACTGTTACCTGTCATAATTAGTATCGAAGTTACAGTTATCTGTCATAATTTGTATCGAAATTACAGTTACGTGTCATAATTAGTAAAGATGTTACAGTTACCTGTCATAAAAAGTTTCGGATTTACAGTTACATGTCATAATTTGTATCGAAATTACAGTTACCTGCCAAAATTAGTATAGAAGTTACTGTTACCTGTCATAATTAGTATCGAAGATACTGTTTTCTGTCATAATTAGTATCGAAGTTACTATTACCTGTCATAATTAGTTTCGAAGTTACTGTTTTCTGTCATAATTAGTATCTAAGTTACTGTTACCTGTCATAATTAGTATCGAAGTTACAGTTACCTGCCATCATTTGTATCGAAAGTACAGTTTCTTGTTATATTTAGTATCGAAGTTACAGTTACCTGCCATCATTTGTATCAAATTTACAGTGACTTGTCATAATTAGTAACGAAGTTACAGTTATCTGTCATAATTAGTATCGAAGTTACAGTTACCTGTCATAATTAGTATCGAAGTTACTGTTACCTGCCATAATTTGTATCGCAATTGCAGTTACTTGCAATACCAAGTAACGAAGTTACAGTTACCTGTCGTAATTTGTATCGAAATTACAGTGACATGTCATAATTAGTATCGAAGTTACAGTTACCTGTCATAATTAGTTATGATGTTACTGTTACCTGCCATAATTTGTATCAAAATTACTGTTACTTGTCATAATTAGTATCGAAATTACAGTTACCTGCCATAATTAGTATCGCAGTTACGGTTAGCTGTCATAATTAGTATCGAAGTTACTGTTTTATGTCATAATTAGTATCGAAGTTACTGTTGCCTGTCATAATTAGTATCGAAGTTATAGTTATCTGCCATCATTTGTATCGAAATTACTGTTACTTGTCATAAATAGTAACGAAGTTACAGTTACCTGTCATAATAAGTATCGAAGTTACAGTTACCTGTCATAATTAGTATCGAAGTTACTGTTACCTATCATAATTTGTATCGAAAGTACAGTTACATGTCATAATTAGTAACGAAGTTACAGTTACCTGTCATAATGAGTATCGAAGTTACTGTTACCCGTCATAATTAGTATCGAAGTTACAGTACCTGCCATAATTGTTTATCAAAATTACAGTTACTTGTCATAATTAGTAACGATGTTATAGTAACATGTCATAATTAGTATCGAAGTTACAGTTACCTGTCATAATTAGCATCAATGTTACAGTTACTTGTCATAATTAGTATCGAAGTTACTGTTACCTGCCATAATTTGTATCGAAATTACAGTTACTTGTAATAATTTGTAACGAAGTTACAGTTACCTGTCATAATTAGCATCGAAGTTACAGTTACTTGTCATAATTAGTATCGAAGTTACAGTTACCTGCCATAATTTGTATCGGAATTACAGTTACTTGTCATAATTAGTAACGATGTTACAGTTAACTGTCATAATAAGTATCGAAGTTACAGTTACCTGCCATAATTAGTATCGAAGTTACTGTTACCTGCCATAATTAGTATCGAAGTTACAGTTACCTGTCATAATTAGTATCAAAGTTACAGTTACTTGTTATAATTAGTATCGAAGTTACTGTTACCTGCCATAATTTGCATCGAAATTACAGTTACTTGTAATAATTTGTAACGATGTTATAGTAACATGTCATAATTAGTATCGAAGTTAAAGTTACCTGTCATAATTAGTATCAAAGTTACTGTTACGTGTCATAATTAGTATCGAAGTTACAGTTACCTGCCATCATTTGTATCGATATTACAGTTACTTGTCATAATTAGTAACGATGTTACAGTTACCTGTCATAATTAGTATAGAAGTTACATTTACTTGTCATAATTAGTATCGAAGTTACTGTTGCCTGTCATAATTAGTATCGAAGTTACATTTACCTGCAATAATTTGTATCGAAATTACAGTTACTTGTCATAATTAGTAACGATGTTACAGTTACCTGTCATAAGTAGTTTCGAAGTTACATTTTCTTGTCATAATTAGTGTCGAAGTTACTGTTACTTGTCATAATTAGTATCGAAGTTACTGTTACCTGTCATAATTAGTACCGAAATTACAGTTACTTGCCATAATTTGTATCGAAATTACAGTTACTTGTCATAATTAGTAACGAAGTTACAGTTACCTGTCATAATTAGTACCGATGTTACAGTTACCTGTCATAATTAGTTTCGAAGTTACATTTACTTGTCATAATTAGTATCGAAGAAACTGTTACTTGTCATAATAAGTATCGACGTTACTGTTACCTATCATAATTAGTGTCGAAGTTACAGTTACCTGCCATAATTTGTATCGAAAATACAGTTATTGTCATAATTTGTAACGAAGTTACAGTTTCCTGTCATAATTAGTATCGAAGTTACAGTTACTTGTCATAATTAGTATCGAAGTTACAGTTACCTGTCATAATTAGTATCGAAGTTACATTTAACTGCCATAATTTGTATCTAAATTACAGTTACTTGTCATAATTAGTAACGAAGTTACACTTAACTGTCATAATTAGTATCGAAGTTATAGTTACCTGCCATAATTAGTATCGAAGTTACTGTTACCTGTCATAATTAGTATGGAAGTTATTGTTTTCTGTCATAATTAGTATCGATGTTACTATTACCTGTCATAATATGTATCGAAGTTACAGTTACCTACCATCATTAGTATCGAAATTACAGTTACTTGTCATTATTAGTAACGAAGTTACAGTTGCCTGTCATAATTAGTATCGAAGTTACAGTTACCTGTCATAATTAGTATCGAAGTTACTGTTACCAGCCATAATTTGTATCGAAATTACAGTTACTTGCCATAATTAGTAACGAAGTTACAGTTACCTGTCATAATTTGTATCGAAATTACAGTTACTTGTCATAATTAGTATCGAAGTTACAGTTACCTGTCATAATTAGTATCGAAGTTACTGTTACCTGTCATAATTTGTATCGAAATTACAGTTACCTGCCATAATTTGTATCGAAATTACAGTTACTTGTCATAATTAGTAACGATGTTACAGTTACCTGTCATAAGTAGTTTCGGAGTTACAGTTACTTGTCATAATTAGTATCGAAGTTACTGTGACTTGTCATAATTAGTATCGAAGTTACTGTTATCTGTCATAATTAGTATCGAAATTACAGTTACCTGCCATAATTTGTATCGAAATTACTGTTACTTGTCATAATTAGTAACGAAGTTACAGTTACCTGTCATCATTAGTATTGAAGTTACAGTTACATGTCATAATTAGTATCGAAGTTACTGTTACCTGTCATAATTAGTATCGAAGTTTCAGTTACTTGCCATAATTTGTATCGAAATTACAGTTACTTGTCATAACTAGTAACGAAATTACAGTTAACTGTCATAATTAGTATCGAAGTTACAGTTACCTGCCATAATTAGTATCGAAGTTACAGTTACCTGTCATAATTAGTATCGTTGTTACTGTTTTCTGTCATGATTAGTTTCGAAGTTACTGTTACCTGTCATAATTAGTATCGAAGTTACAATTACATGCCATAATTTGTATCGAAATTACATTTACATGTCATAATTAGTAACGAAGTTATAGTTACCTGCCATAATTAGTATCTAAATTACAGTTACATGTCATAATTAGAAACGAAGTTACAGTTACCTGTCATAATTAGTATCGAAGTTACAGTTACCTGCCATAATTTGTATCGAAATTACAGTTACTTGTCATAATTAGTAACGATGTTAGTGATACCTGTCAAAATTAGTTTCGAAGTTACAGTTACTTGTCATAATCAGTATCGAAGTAACTCTTACTTGTCATAATTAGTATCGAAGTTACTGTTACCTGTCATAATTAGTTTCGAAGTTACTGTTTTCTGTCATAATTAGTATCGAAGTTACTGTTACCTGTCATAATTAGTATCGAAGTTACAGTAACTTGCCATCATTTGTATCGAAATTAGAGTTACTTGTCATAATTAGTAACGAAGATACAGTTACCTGTCATATTTAGTATCGAAGTTACAGTTACCTGCCATAATTTGTATCGAAATAACAGTTACTTGTCATAATTAGTAACGATGTTATTGTTACCTGCCATAATTAGTATCGAAATTACAGTTACCTGTCATAATTACTATCGAAGTTATTGTTACCTGCCATAATTAGTATCGAAATTACAGTTACCTATCATAATTACTATCGAAGTTATTGTTACCTGCCATAATTTGTATCGAAATTAGGGTTACTTGTCATGATTAGTATCGAAATTACAGTTACCTGCCATAATTAGTATCGAAGTTACTGTTACCAGTCATAATTAGTAACGAAGTTACTGTTACCTGCCATAATTTGTATCGAAATAACAGTTACTTGTCATAATTAGTAACGATGTTACAGTTACCTGTCATAAGTAGTTTCGAAGTTACAGTTACTTGTCATAATTAGTAACGAAGTTAGGGTTACTTGTCATAATTAGTATCGAAGTTACAGTTACCTGTCATAATTAGTATCGAAGTTACAGTTACTTGACATAATTAGTATCGAAGTTACTGTTACCTGTCATAATTAGTATCGAAGTTACAGTTACCTGCCAGAATTTGTATCGAAATTACAGTTACTTGTCATAATTGGTAAGGAAGTTACAGTTTCCTTCATAATTAGTATCGAAGTTACAGTTACGTGTCATAATTAGTACCGAAGTTACTGTTACCTGTCATAATTAGTATCGTAGTTACTGTTTTCTGCCATAATTAGTGTAGAAGTTTCTGTTACCTGTCATAATTAGTATCGAATTTACAGTTACCTGCCATCATTTGTATCGAAATTACAGTTACTTGTCATAATTAGTAACGAAGTTACAATTACCTGTCATAATTAGTATCGAAGTTACAGTTACCTGCCAGAATTTGTATCGAAATTACAGGTATTTGTCCTAATTAGTAAATAAGTTACAGTTAAGTGTCATAATAAGTATTGAAGTTACAGTTACCTGCCATAATTAGTATCGAGGTTATTGTTACCTGTCATAATTAGTATCGTAGTTACTGTTTTCTGCCATAATTAGTGTAGAAGTTACTGTTACCTGTCATAATTAGTATCGAATTTACAGTTACCTGCCATCATTTGTATCGAAATTACAGTTACTTGTCATAATTAGTAAGGAAGTTACAATTACCTGTCATAATTAGTATCGAAGTTACTGTTACCTGCCATAATTTGTATCGAAATTACAGTTACTTGCCATAATTAGTAACGAAGTTACAGTTACCTGTCATAATTTGTATCGACATTACAGTTACTTGTCATAATTAGTATCGAAGTTACTGTTACCTGCCATAATTTGTAACGAAATTACAGTTATCTGTCATAATTAGTATCGAAGATACAGTTACCTGTCATAATTAGTATCGAAGTTACTGTTACCTGCCATAATTTGTATCGAAATTACAGTTACTTGCCATAATTAGTAACGAAGTTACAGTTACCTGTCATAATTTGTATCGAAATTACAGTTACTTGTCATAATTAGTATCGAAGTTACTGTTACCCGTCATAATTTGTATCGAAATTACAGATACTTGTCATAATTAGTAACGAAGTTACAGTTACCTGTCATAATTAGTATCGAAGTTACTGTTACCTGTCATAATTAGTATCGAAGTTACAGTTACCTGTCATAATTTGAACCGAAATTACAGTTACTTGTCATAATTAGTAACGTTGTTACAGTTACCTGTCATAATTAGTATCGAAGTTACTGTTACCTGCCATAATTTGTATCGAAATTAGAGTTACTTGTCATAATTTGTATCGAAATTACAGTTACCTGCCATAATTAGTATCGAAGTTACTGTTACCTGTCATAATTAGTATCGAAGTTTCTGTTTTCTGTCATAATTAGTATCGAAGTTACTGTTACCTGTCATAATTAGTATCGAAGTTATAGTTACCTGCCATCATATGTATCACAATTACTGTTACTTGTCATAATTAATAACGAAGTTACAGTTACCTGTCATTATTAGTATCGAAGTTACAGTTACCTGTCATAATTAGTATCGAAGTAACTGTTACCTGCCATAATTTGTATCGAAATGACAGTTACTTGCCATAATTAGTAACGAAGTTTCAGTCACCTGTCATAATTTGTATCGAAATTACAGTTACTTGTCATAATTCGTATCGAAGTTACAGTTACCTGTCATAATTAGTATCGAAGTTACTGTTACCTGTTATAATTTGTATCGAAATTACAGTTACTTGTCATAATGAGTAACGAAGTTACAGTTACCTGTCATAATTAGAACCGAAGTTACTGTTACCTGTCATAATTAGTACCGAAGTTACAGTAACCTGCCATAATTTTAATCGAAATTACAGTTACTTGTCATAATTAGTAACGATGGTACAGTTACCTGTCATAAGTAGTTTCGGAGTTACAGTTTTTGTCATAATTAGTATCGATGTTACTGTTACTTGTCATTATTAGTATCGAAGTTACTGTAACCTGTCATAATTAGTATCGAAATTACAGTTACCTGCCATAATTTGTATCGAAATTACAGTTACTTGTCATAATTAGTAACGAAGTTACAGTTACCTGTCATAATTAGTATCGAAGTTACAGTTACTTGTCATAATAAGTATCGAAGTTACTGTTACCTGTCATAATTAGTATCGAAGTTACAGTTACCTGCCATGATATGTATCGAAATTACAGTTACTTGCCATAATTAGTAACAAAGTTACAGTTAACTTCATAATTAATATCGAAGTTACTGTTACCTGCCATAATTAGTATCGAAGTTACTGTTACCTGTCATAATTAGTATCGTTGTTACTGTTTTCCGTCATAATTAGTATCGAAGTTCCTGTTACCTGTCATAATTTGTATCGAAGTTACAGTTACCTGCCATAATTTGTATCGAAATTACAGTTACTTGTCATAATTTGTAACGAAGTTACAGTTACCTGTCATAATTAGTATCGAAGTTACAGTTACTTTTCATAATTAGTATCGAAGTTACTGTAACCTGTAATAATTAGTATCGATGTTACAGTTAACTGCCATAATTTGTATCGAAATTACAGTTACTTGTCATAATTAGTATCGAAGTTACTGTTACCTGTCATAATTAGTATCGAAGTTACAGTTACCTGCCCTGATATGTATCGAAATTACAGTTACTTGCCATAATTAGTAACGAAGTTACAGTTAACTGTCATAATTAGTATCGAAGTTACTGTTACCTGCCATAATTAGTATCGAAGTTACTGTTACCTGTCATTATTAGTATCGTTGTTACTGTTTTCCGTCATAATTAGTATCAAAGTTCCTGTTACCTGTCATAATTATTATCGAAGTTACAGTTACCTGCCATAATATGTATCGAAATTACAGTTACTTGTCATAATTTGTAACGAAGTTACAGTTACCTGTCATAATTAGTATCGAAGTTACAGCTACTTGTCGTAATTAGTATCGAAGTTACTGTAACCTGTAATAATTAGTATCGAAGTTACAGTTACCTACCATAATTTGTATCGAAATTACAGTTACTTGTCATAATTAGTGTCGAAGTTACTGTTTTCTGTCATAATTAGTTTCGAAGTTACAGTTACCTGCCACAATTAGTACAGAAGTTACTGTTACCTGTCAAAATTAGTATCGAAGTTACTGTTTTCTGTCATAATTAGTATCGAAGTTACTGTGACCTGTCATAATTAGTATCGAAGTTAGAATTACCTGCCATCATTTGTATCGAAATTACAGTTACTTGTCATAATAAGTATCGAGGTTACAGTTACCTGTCATAATTAGTATCGAAGTTAATGTTTTCTGTCATAATTAGTATCGAAGTTAGTGTTACCTGTCATAATTAGTATCGAAGTTACTGTTACCTGCCATAATTAGTATCGAAGTTACAGTTACCTGTCATAATTAGTATCGTTGTTACTGTTTTCTGTCATAATTAGTATCGAAGTTACAGTTACTTGTCATAATTAGTATCAATGTTACTGTTACCTGCCATAATTTGTATCGCAATTGCAGTTACTTGCAATAATTAGTAACGTAGTTTCAGTTACCTGTCATAATTTGTATCGAAATTACAGTGACGTCATAATTAGTATCGAAGTTACAGTTACCTGTCATAATTAGTATCGATGTTTCTGTTACCTGCCATAATTTGTATCGAAATTACAGTTACTTGTCATAATTAGTATCGAAATTAAAGTTACTTGCCATAATTAGTATCGAAGTTACTGTTACCTGTCATAATTAGTATCGAAGTTACTGTTTTCTGTCATAATTAGTATCGAAGTAACTGTTACCTGTCATAATTAGTATCGAAGTTATAGTTACCTGCCATCATTTGTATCGAAATTACTGTTACTTGTCATAATTAGTAACGAAGTTACAGTTACCTGTCATAATAAGTATCGAGGTTACAGTTACCTGTCATAATTAGTATCGAAGTTACTGTTACCTGCCATAATTTGTATCGAAATTACAGTTAAATGTCATAATTTGTAACGAAGTTACAGTTACCTGTCGTAATGAGTATCGAAGTTACTGTTACCTGTCATAATTTGTATCGAAGTTACAGTACCTGCCAATTTTTTTAATCAAAATTACAGTTACTTGTCATAATTGGTAACGAAGTTAGAGTTACTTGTCATAATTAGTATCGAAGTTACAGTTAACTGTCATAATTAGTATCGAAGTTACAGTTACTTGTCATAATTAGTATCGAAGTTACTGTTACCTGCCATAATTTGTATCGAAATTACAGTTACTTGTCATAATTTGTAAGAAGTTACAGTTACCTGTCATAATAAGTATCGAGGTTTCAGTTACCTGTCATAATTTTTATCGAAATTACAGTTACTTGTCATAATTAGTAACGAAGTTACAGTTAACTGTCATAATTAGTATCGAAGTTACAGTTACCTGCCATAATTAGTATCGAACTTACTGTTACCTGTCATAATTAGTATCGAAGTTACTGTTTTCTGTCATAATTAGTATCGAAGTTACTGTTACGTATCATAATTAGTATCGAAGTTACAGTTACCTGCCATCATTTGTATCGAAATTACAGTTACTTGTCATAATTAGTAACGAAGTTAAAGTTACCTGTCATAATTAGTACCGAAGTTACAGTTACTTGTCGTAATTAGTATCGAAGTTACTGTTTCCTGTCAAAATTAGTATCGAAGTTACAGTTACCTGCCATAATTTGTATCGAAATTACAGTTACTTGTCATAATTAATAACGATGTTACAGTTACCTGTCATAAGTAGTTTCGAAGTTACAGTTTATTGTCATAATTAGTATGGAAGTTACTGTTACTTGTCATAATTAGTATCGAAGTTACAGTTACTTTTCATAATTAGTATCGAAATTACAGTTACCTGCCATAATTTGTATCGAAATTACAGTTACTTGTCATAATTAGTAACGAAGTTACAGTTAACTGTCATAATTAGTATCGAAGTTACAGTTACCTGCCATAATTTTTATCAAAATTACAGCTACTTGTAATAATTAGTAACGAAGTTAGAGTTACTTGTCATAATTAGTATCGAAGTTACAGTTACCTGCCATAATTTGTATCGAAATTACAGTTACTTGTCATAATTAGTAACGATGTTACAGTTACCTGTCATAAGTAGTTTCGAAGTTACAGTTTCTTGTCATAATTAGTATCGAAGTTACTGTTACTTGACATAATTAGTATCGAAGTTACTGTTACCTGTCATAATAAGAATCGAAGTTACAGTTACCTGCCATAATTTGTATCGAAATTACAGTAACTTGTCATAATTAGTAACGATGTTACAATTACCTGTCATAATTAGTTTCGAAGTTACATTTACTTGTTATAATTAGTATCGAAGTAACTGTTACTTGTCATAATTAGTATAGACGTAACTGTTACCTGTCATAATTAGTGTCGAAGTTACAGTTACCTGCCATAATTTGTATCGAAAATACAGTTACTTGTCATAATTCGTAACGAAGTTACAGTTTCCTGTCATAATTAGTATCGAAGTTACAGTTACTTGTCATAATTAGTATCGAAGTTACTGTTACCTGTCATAATTAGTATCGAAGTTACATTTAACTGCCATAATTTGTATCGAAAATACAGTTACTTGTCTTAATTAGTATCGAAGTTACAGTTAACTGTCATAATTAGTATCGAAGTAACAGTTACCTGCCATAATTAGTATCGAAGTTACTGTTACCTGTCATAATTAGTATCGAAGTTACTGTTTTCTGTCATAATTAGTATCGAAGTTACTGTTAGCTGTCACAATAAGTATCGAAGTTACAGTTACCTGCCATCATTTGTATGGACATTACAGTTACTTGTCATAATTAGAAACGAAGTTACAGTTACCTGTCATAATTAATATCGAATATACAGTTACCTGTCATAACTAGTATCGAAGTTACTGTTACCTGCCATAATTTGTATCGAAATTACAGTTTTCTTGCCATAATTAGTAACGAAGTTACAGTTACCTGCCATAATTAGTATCGAAGTTACTGTTACCTGTCATAATTAGTATCGAAGTTACTGTTTTCTGTCATAATTAGTATCGATGTTACTGTTACCTGTCAAAATTAGTATCGAAGTTATAGTTACCTGCCATCATATGTATCAAAATTACTGTTACTTGTCATAATTAGTATCGAAGTTACAGTTACCTGTCATAATTAATATCGCAGTTACAGTTACCAGTCATAATTAGTATTGAAGTTACTGTTACCTGCCATAATTTGTATTAAATTACAGTTACTTGCCATAATTAGTAACGAAGTTACAGTTACCTGTCATAATTTGTATCGAAATTACAGTTACTTGTCATAATTAGTATCGAAGTTACTGTTACCTGTCATAATTTGTATCGAAATTACAGTTACTTGTCATAATTAGTAACGAAGTTACAGTTACCTGTCATAATTAGTATCGAAGTTACTGTTACCTGTCATAATTAGTATCGAAGTTACAGTTACCTGTCATAATTTGTATCGAAATTACAGTTACTTGTCATAATTAGTAACGATGTAACAGTTACCTGTCATAAATAATTTCGGAGTTACAGTTACTTGTCATAATTAGTATCGAAGTTACTGTTTCCTGTCAAAATTAGTATCGATGTTGCAGTTACCTGCCATAATTTGTATCGAAATTACAGTTACTTGTCATAATTAGTAACGAAGTTACAGTTAACTGTCATAATTAGTATCGAAGTTACAGTTACCTGCCATAATTTTTATCAAAATTACAGCTACTTGTAATAATTAGTAACGAAGTTAGAGTTACTTGTCATAATTAGTATCGAAGTTACAGTTACCTGCCATAATTTGTATCGAAATTACAGTTACTTGTCATAATTAGTAACGATGTTACAGTTACCTGTCATAAGTAGTTTCGAAGTTACAGTTTCTTGTCATAATTAGTATCGAAGTTACTGTTACTTGACATAATTAGTATCGAAGTTACTGTTACCTGTCATAATAAGAATCGAAGTTACAGTTACCTGCCATAATTTGTATCGAAATTACAGTAACTTGTCATAATTAGTAACGATGTTACAATTACCTGTCATAATTAGTTTCGAAGTTACATTTACTTGTTATAATTAGTATCGAAGTAACTGTTACTTGTCATAATTAGTATAGACGTAACTGTTACCTGTCATAATTAGTGTCGATGTTACAGTTACCTGCCATAATTTGTATCGAAAATACAGTTACTTGTCATAATTCGTAACGAAGTTACAGTTTCCTGTCATAATTAGTATCGAAGTTACAGTTACTTGTCATAATTAGTATCGAAGTTACTGTTACCTGTCATAATTAGTATCGAAGTTACATTTAACTGCCATAATTTGTATCGAAAATACAGTTACTTGTCTTAATTAGTATCGAAGTTACAGTTAACTGTCATAATTAGTATCGAAGTAACAGTTACCTGCCATAATTAGTTTCGAAGTTACTGTTACCTGTCATAATTAGTATCGAAGTTACTGTTTTCTGTCATAATTAGTATCGAAGTTACTGTTAGCTGTCACAATAAGTATCGAAGTTACAGTTACCTGCCATCATTTGTATGGAAATTACAGTTACTTGTCATAATTAGAAACGAAGTTACAGTTACCTGTCATAATTAATATCGAATATACAGTTACCTGTCATAACTAGTATCGAAGTTACTGTTACCTGCCATAATTTGTATCGAAATTACAGTTTTCTTGCCATAATTAGTAACGAAGTTACAGTTACCTGCCATAATTAGTATCGAAGTTACTGTTACCTGTCATAATTAGTATCGAAGTTACTGTTTTCTGTCATAATTAGTATCGATGTTACTGTTACCTGTCAAAATTAGTATCGAAGTTATAGTTACCTGCCATCATATGTATCAAAATTACTGTTACTTGTCATAATTAGTAACGAAGTTACAGTTACCTGTCATAATTAATATCGCAGTTACAGTTACCTGTCATAATTAGTATTGAAGTTACTGTTACCTGCCATAATTTGTATCGAAATTACAGTTACTTGCCATAATTAGTAACGAAGTTACAGTTACCTGTCATAATTTGTATCGAAATTACAGTTACTTGTCATAATTAGTATCGAAGTTACTGTTACCTGTCATAATTTGTATCGAAATTACAGTTACTTGTCATAATTAGTAACGAAGTTACAGTTACCTGTCATAATTAGTATCGAAGTTACTGTTACCTGTCATAATTAGTATCGAAGTTACAGTTACCTATCATAATTTGTATCGAAATTACAGTTACTTGTCATAATTAGTAACGATGTTACAGTTACCTGTCATAAGTAGTTTCGATGTTACAGTTTCTTGTCATAATTAGTATCGAAGTTACTGTTACCTGTCATAATTAGTAACGAAGTGACAATTACCTGTCATAATTAGTATCGAAGTTACATTTACCTGTCATAAGTAGTTTCGAAGTTACAGTTTCTTGTCATAATTAGTATCGAAGTTACTGTTACTTGTCATAATTAGTATCGAAGTTACTGTTACCTCTCATAATTAGTATCGAAATTACAGTTACCTGCCATAATTTGTATCGAAATTACAGTTACTTGTCATAATTAGTAACGATGTTACAGTTACCTGTCATAAGTAGTTTCGATGTTACAGTTTCTTGTCATAATTAGTATCGAAGTTACTGTTACCTGTCATAATTAGTAACGAAGTTACAGTTACCTGTCATAATTAGTATCGAAGTTACTGTTCCCTGTCATAATTAGTATCGAAGCTACAGTTACCTGCTATAATTTGTATCGAAATTACAGTTACTTGTCATAATTAGTAACGATGTTACAGTTACCTGTCATAAGTAGTTTCGGAGTTACAGTTACTTGTCATAATTAGTAACGAAGTTACAGTTCCTGTCATAATTAGTATCGAAGTTACAGTTACTTGTCATAATTAGTATCGAAGTTACATTTACTTGTCAGAATTAGTATCGAAGTTACTGTTACCTGTCATAATTAGTATCGAAGTTAGAGTTACCTGCCGTAATTTGTATCCAAATTACAGTTACTTGTCATAATTAGTAGCGAAGTTACAGTTAACTGTCATAATTAGTATCGAAGTTACAGTAACCTTCCATAATTAGTATCGAAGTTACTGTTACCTGTCATAATTAGTATCGTTGTTACTGTTTTCTGTCATAATTAGTATCGAAGTTACTGTTACCTGTCATAATTAGTATCGAAGATACTGTTACCTGCCATAATTTGTATCGCAATTGCAGTTACTTGCAATAATTAGTAACGAAGTTACAGTTACCTGTCGTAATTTGTACCGAAATTACTGTTACTTGTCATAATTAGTATCGAAGTTACTGTTACCTGTCATAATTTGTATCGAAATTACAGTTACTTGTCATAATTAGTAACGAAGTTACAGTTACCTGTCATAATTAGTATCGAAGTTACTGTTACCTGTCATAATTAGCATCGAAGTTACAGTTACCTGTCATAATTTGTATCGAATTAAGAGTTACTTGTCATAATTAGTAAAGATGTTACAGTTACCTGTCATAAGTTGTTTCGGAGGTACAGTTACTTGTCATAATTAGTATCGAAATTACAGTTACCTGTCATAATTAGTATCGAAGTTACTGTTGCCTGTCATAATTAGCATCGAAGTTACTGTTTTCTGTCATAATTAATATCGAAGTTACTGTTACCTGTCATAATTAGTTTCGAAGTGACTGTTTTCTGTCATAATTAGTATCTAAGTTACTGTTGCCTGTCATAATTAGTATCGAAGTTACAGTTACCTGCCATCATTTATATCGAAATTACAGTTACTTGTCATAATTAGTATCGAAGTTACAGTTACCTGCCATCATTTGTATTGAAATTACAGTTACTTGTCATAATTAGTAACGAAGTTACAGTTATCTGTCATAATTAGTACCGAAGTTACAGTTACCTGTCATAATTAGTATCGAAGTTACTGTTACCTGCCATAATTTGTATCCCAATTGCAGTTACTTGCAATAATTAGTAACGAAGTTACAGTTACCTGTCGTAATTTGTATCGAAATTACAGTGACATGTCAAAATTAGTATCGAAGTTGCAGTTACCTGTCATAATTAGTATCGATGTTACTGTTACCTGCCATAATTTGTATCAAAATTACAGTTACTTGTCATAATTAGAATCGAAATTACAGTTACCTGCCATAATTTGTATCAAAGTTACTGTTAGCTGTCATAATTAGTATCGAAGTTGCTGTTTTCTGTCATAATTAGTATCGAAGTAACTGTTACCTGTCATAATTAGTATCGAAGTTATAGTTACCTGCCATCATTTGTATCGAAATTACTGTTACTTGCCATAAATAGTAACGAAGTGACAGTTACCTGTCATAATAAGTATCGAAGTTACAGTTACCTGTCATAATTAGTATCGAAGTTACTATTACCTGCCATAATTTGTATCGAAATTACAGTTACATGTCATAATTAGTAACGAAGTTACAGTTACCTGTCCTAATGAGTATCGAAGTTACTGTTACCTGTCATAATTAGTATCGAAGTTACAGTACCTGCCATAATTTGTTATCAAAATTAAAGTTACTTGTCATAATTAGTAAGGAAGTTAGAGTTACTTGTCATAATTAGTATCGAAGTTACAGTTACCTGTCATAATTAGTATCAAAGTTACAGTTACTTGTCATAATTAGTATCGAAGTTACAGTTACCTGCCATAATTTGCATCGAAATTTCAGTTACTTGTCATAATTTGTAACGAAGTTACTGTTTTCTGTCATAATTATTATCGAAGTTACTGTTACCTGTCAAAATTAGTATCGAAGTTATAGTTACCTGCCATCATATGTATCAAGATTACTGTTACTTGTCATAATTAGTAACGAAGTTACAGTTACTTGTCATAATTAATATCGAAGTTACAGTTACCTGTCATAATTAGTATCGAAGTTACTGTTGCCTGCCATAATTTGTATCGAAATTACAGTTACTTGCCATAATTAAAACGAAGTTACAGTTACCTGTAATAATTTGTATCGAAATTACAGTTACTTGACATAATTGATATCGAAGTTACTGTTACATGTCATAATTAGTATCGAAGTTACAGTTACCTGTCATAATTTGTATCGAAATTACAGTTACTTGTCATAATTAGTAACGATGTTACAGTTACCTGTCATAAGTGCTTTCGAAGTTACAGTTTCTTGTCATAATTAGTATCGAAGTTACTGTTACCTGACATAATTAGTATCGAAGTTACAGTTACCTGTCATAAGTAGTTTCGAAGTTACAGTTTCTTGTCATAATTAGTATCGAAGTTACTGTTACTTGTCATAATTAGTATCGAAGTTACTGTTACCTCTCATAATTAGTATCGAAATTACAGTTACCTGCCATAATTTGTACCGAAATTACAGTTACTTGTCATAATTAATAACGAAGTTACAGTTACCTGTCATAATTAGTATCGAAGTTACAGTTACTTGTCATAATTAGTATCGAAATTACAGTTACCTGCCATAATTTGTACCGAAATTACAGTTACTTGTCATAATTAATAACGAAGTTACTGTTACCTCTCATAATTAGTATCGAAATTACAGTTACCTGCCATAATTTGTACCGAAATTACAGTTACTTGTCATAATTAGTAACGATGTTACAGTTACCTGTCATAAGTGCTTTCGAAGTTACAGTTTCTTGTAATAATTAGTATCGAAGTTTCAGTTTCCTTTCATAATTAGTATCGAAGTTACAGTAACTTGTCATAATTAGTATCGAAGTTAGTGTTACCTGTCATAATTAGTATCGAAGTTACATTTAACTGCCATAATTTGTATAGAAATTACAGTTACTTGTCATAATTAGTAACGAAGTTACAGTTAAGTGTCATAATTAGTATCGAAGTAACAGTTACCTGCCATAATTAGTATCGAAGTTACTGTTACATGTCATAATTAGTATCGAAGTTACTGTTTTCTGTCATAATTAGTATCGAAGTTACTGTTAGCTGTCATAATAAGTATCGAAGTTACAGTTACCTGCCATCATTTGTATCGAAATTACAGTTACTTGCCATAATTAGTAACGAAGTTACAGTTACCTGTCATAATTAGTATCGAAGTTCCAGTTACCTGTCATAATTAGTATCGAAGTTAGTGTTACCCGCCATAATTTGTATCGAAATTACAGTTACTTGCCATAATTAGTAACGAAGTTACAGTTACCTGTCATAATTTGTATCGAAATTACAGTTACTTGTCATAATTAGTATCGAAGTTACAGTTACCTGTCATAATTAGTATCGAAGTTACTGTTACCTGCCATAATTTGTATCGAAATTAGAGTTACTTGTCATAATTAGTATCGAGGTTACAGTTACCTGTCATAATTAGTATCGAAGTAACTGTTTTCTGTCATAATTAGTATCGAAGTTAGTGTTACCTGTCATAATTAGTATCGAAGTTACTGTTACCTGCCATAATTAGTATCGAAGTTACATTTACCTGTCATAATTAGTGTCTTTGTTACTGTTTTCTGTCATAATTAGTATCGAAGTTACAGTTACTTGTCATAATTAGTATCGATGTTACTGTTACCTGCCATAATTTGTATCGCAATTGCAGTTACTTGCAATAATTAGTAACGAAGTTTCAGTTACCTGTCATAATTTGTATCGAAATTACAGTGACGTCATAATTAGTATCGAAGTTACAGTTACCTGTCATAATTAGTATCGATGTTTCTGTTACCTGCCATAATTTGTATCGAAATTACAGTTACTTGTCATAATTAGTAACGATGTTACAGTTACCTGTCATAAGTAGTTTCGAAGTTACAGTTTCTTGTCATAATTAGTATCGAAGTTACTGTTACTTGTTATAATTTGTATCGAAGTTACAGTTACTTTTCATAATTAGTATCGAAATTACAGTTACCTGTCATACTTTGTATCGACATTACAGTTACTTGTCATAATTAGTAACGAAGTTACAGTTAACTGTCATAAATAGTATCGAAGTTACAGTTACCTGCCATAATTTTTATCAAAATTACAGCTACTTGTAATAATTAGTAACGAAGTTAGAGTTACTTGTCATAATTAGTATCGAAGTTACAGTTACCTGCCATAATTTGTATCGAAATTACAGTTACTTGTCATAATTAGTAACGATGTTACAGTTACCTGTCATAAGTAGTTTCGAAGTTACAGTTTCTTGTCATAATTAGTATCGAAGTTACTGTTACTTGACATAATTAGTATCGAAGTTACTGTTACCTGTCATAATAAGAATCGAAGTTACAGTTACCTGCCATAATTTGTATCGAAATTACAGTAACTTGTCATAATTAGTAACGATGTTACAATTACCTGTCATAATTAGTTTCGAAGTTACATTTACTTGTTATAATTAGTATCGAAGTAACTGTTACTTGTCATAATTAGTATAGACGTAACAGTTACCTGTCATAATTAGTGTCGAAGTTACAGTTACCTGCCATAATTTGTATCGATAATACAGTTACTTGTCATAATTCGTAACGAAGTTACAGTTTCCTGTCATAATTAGTATCGAAGTTACAGTTACTTGTCATAATTAGTATCGAAGTTACTGTTACCTGTCATAATTAGTATCGAAGTTACAATTAACTGCCATAATTTGTATCGAAAATACAGTTACTTGTCTTAATTAGTATCGAAGTTACAGTTAACTGTCATAATTAGTATCGAAGTAACAGTTACCTGCCATAATTAGTATCGAAGTTACAGTTACCTGTCATAATTAGTATCGAAGTTACTGCTTTCTGTCATAATTAGTATCGAAGTTACTGTTAGCTGTCACAATATGTATCGAAGTTACAGTTACCTGCCATCATTTGTATCGAAATTACAGTTACTTGTCATAATTAGAAACGAAGTTACAGTTACCTGTCATAATTAGTATCGAATATACAGTTACCTGTCATAACTAGTATCGAAGGTACTGTTACCTGCCATAATTTGTATCGAAATTACAGTTTTCTTGCCATAATTAGTAACGAAGTTACAGTTACCTGCCATAATTAGTATCGAAGTTACTGTTACCTGTCATAATTAGTATCGAAGTTACTGTTTTCTGTCATAATTAGTATCGAAGTTACTGTTACCTGTCAAAATTAGTATCGAAGTTATAGTTACCTGCCATCATATGTATCAAAATTACTGTTACTTGTCATAATTAGTAACGAAGTTACAGTTACCTGTCATAATTAATATCGAAGTTACAGTTACCTGTCATAATTAGTATTGAAGTTACTGTTACCTGCCATAATTTGTATCGAAATTACAGTTACTTGCCATAATTAGTAACGAAGTTACAGTTACCTGTCATAATTTGTATCGAAATTACAGTTACTTGTCATAATTAGTATCGAAGTTACTGTTACCTGTCATAATTTGTATCGAAATTACAGTTACTTGTCATAATTAGTAACGAAGTTACAGTTACCTGTCATAATTAGTATCGAAGTTACTGTTACCTGTCATAATTAGTATCGAAGTTACAGTTACCTGTCATAATTTGTATCGAAATTACTGTTTCTTGTCATAATTAGTAACGATGTAACAGTTACCTGTCATAAATAATTTCGGAGTTACAGTTACTTGTCATAATTAGTATCGAAGTTACTGTTTCCTGTCAAAATTAGTATCGATGTTGCAGTTACCTGCCATAATTTGTATCGAAATTACAGTTACTTCTCATAATTAGTAACGATGTTACAGTTACCTGTCATAAGTAGTTTCGATGTTACAGTTTCTTGTCATAATTAGTATCGAAGTTACTGTTACCTGTCATAATTAGTAACGAAGTGACAGTTACCTGTCATAATTAGTATCGAAGTTACATTTACCTGTCATAAGTAGTTTCGAAGTTGCAGTTTCTTGTCATAATTAGTATCGAAGTTACTGTTACTTGTCATAATTAGTATCGAAGTTACTGTTACCTCTCATAATTAGTATCGAAATTACAGTTACCTGCCATAATTTGTATCGAAATTACAGTTACTTGTCATAATTAGTAACGATGTTACAGTTACCTGTCATAAGTAGTTTCGATGTTACAGTTTCTTGTCATAATTAGTATCGAAGTTACTGTTACCTGTCATAATTAGTAACGAAGTTACAGTTACCTGTCATAATTAGTATCGAAGTTACTGTTACCTGTCATAATTAGTATCGAAGTTACAGTTACCTGTCATAATTTGTATCGAAATTACAGTTACTTGTCATAATTAGTAACGATGTTACAGTTACCTGTCATAAGTAGTTTCGGAGTTACAGTTACTTGTCATAATTAGTATCGAAGTTACTGTTACTTGTCATAATTAGTATCGAAGTTACTGTTACCTGTCATAATTAGTATCGAAATAACAGTTACCTGCCATAATTTGTATCGAAATTACAGTTACTTGTCATAATTAGTAACGAAGTTCCAGTTCCTGTCATAATTAGTATCGACGTTACAGTTACTTGTCATAATTAGTATCGAAGTTACATTTACTTGTCAGAATTAGTATCGAAGTTACTGTTACCTGTCATAATTAGTATCGAAGTTAGAGTTACCTGCCGTAATTTGTATCGAAATTACAGTTACTTGTCATAATTAGTAACGAAGTTACAGTTAACTGTCATAATTAGTATCGAAGTTACAGTAACCTTCCATAATTAGTATCGAAGTTACTGTTACCTGTCATAATTAGTATCGTTGTTACTGTTTTCTGTCATAATTAGTATCGAAGTTACTGTTACCTGTCATAATTAGTATCGAAGATACTGTTACCTGCCATAATTTGTATCGCAATTGCAGTTACTTGCAATAATTAGAAACGAAGTTACAGTTACCTGTCGTAATTTGTACCGAAATTACTGTTACTTGTCATAATTAGTATCGAAGTTACTGTTACCTGTCATAATTTGTATCGAAATTACAGTTACTTGTCATAATTAGTAACGAAGTTACAGTTACCTGTCATAATTAGTATCGAAGTTACTGTTACCTGTCATAATTAGCATCGAAGTTACAGTTACCTGTCATAATTTGTATCGAATTAAGACTTACTTGTCATAATTAGTAAAGATGTTACAGTTACCTGTCATAAGTAGTTTCGGAGTTACAGTTACTTGTCATAATTAGTATCGAAATTACAGTTACCTGTCATAATTAGTATCGAAGTTACTGTTACCTGTCATAATTAGCATCGAAGTTACTGTTTTCTGTCATAATTAGTATCGAAGTTACTGTTACCTGTCATAATTAGTTTCGAAGTGACTGTTTTCTGTCATAATTAGTATCTAAGTTACTGTTGCCTGTCATAATTAGTATCGAAGTTACAGTTACCTGCCATCATTTATATCGAAATTACAGTTACTTGTCATAATTAGTATCGAAGGTACAGTTACCTGTCATCATTTGTATTGAAATTACAGTTACTTGTCATAATTAGTAACGAAGTTACAGTTATCTGTCGTAATTAGTACCGAAGTTACAGTTACCTGTCATAATTAGTATCGAAGTTACTGTTACCTGCCATAATTTGTATCCCAATTGCAGTTACTTGCAATAATTAGTAACGAAGTTACAGTTACCTGTCGTAATTTGTATCGAAATTACAGTGACATGTCAAAATTAGTATCGAAGTTGCAGTTACCTGTCATAATTAGTAACGATGTTACTGTTACCTGCCATAATTTGTATCAAAATTACAGTTACTTGTCATAATTAGTATCGAAATTACAGTTACCTGCCATAATTTGTATCGAAGTTACTGTTAGCTGTCATAATTAGTATCGAAGTTGCTGTTTTCTGTCATAATTAGTATCGAAGTAACTGTTACCTGTCATAATTAGTATCGAAGTTATAGTTACCTGCCATCATTTGTATCGAAATTACTGTTACTTGCCATAAATAGTAACGAAGTGACAGTTACCTGTCATAATAAGTATCGAAGTTACAGTTACCTGTCATAATTAGTATCGAAGTTACTATTACCTGCCATAATTTGTATCGAAATTACAGTTACATGTCATAATTAGTAACGATGTTACAGTTACCTGTCATAATGAGTATCGAAGTTACTGTTACCTGTCAAAATTAGTATCGAAGTTACAGTACCTGCCATAATTTTTTATCAAAATTAAAGTTACTTGTCATAATTAGTAAGGAAGTTAGAGTTACTTGTCATAATTAGTATCGAAGTTACAGTTACCTGTCATAATTAGTATCAAAGTTACAGTTACTTGTCATAATTAGTATCGAAGTTACAGTTACCTGCCATAATTTGCATCGAAATTTCAGTTACTTGTCATAATTTGTAACGAAGTTACTGTTTTCTGTCATAATTATTATCGAAGTTACTGTTACCTGTCAAAATTAGTATCGAAGTTATAGTTACCTGCCATCATATGTATCAAGATTACTGTTACTTGTCATAATTAGTAACGAAGTTACAGTTACTTGTCATAATTAATATCGAAGTTACAGTTACCTGTCATAATTAGTATCGAAGTTACTGTTGCCTGCCATAATTTGTATCGAAATTACAGTTACTTGCCATAATTAAAACGAAGTTACAGTTACCTGTAATAATTTGTATCGAAATTACAGTTACTTGACATAATTAGTATCGAAGTTACTGTTACCTGTCATAATTAGTATCGAAGTTACAGTTACCTGTCATAAGTAGTTTCGAAGTTACAGTTTCTTGTCATAATTAGTATCGAAGTTACTGTTACTTGTCATAATTAGTATCGAAGTTACAGTTACTTTTCATAATTAGTATCGATATTACAGTTACCTGCCATAATTTGTATCGACATTACAGTTACTTGTCATAATTAGTAACGAAGTTACAGTTAACTGTCATAAATAGTATCGAAGTTACAGTTACCTGCCATAATTTTTATCAAAATTACAGCTACTTGTAATAATTAGTAACGAAGTTAGAGTTACTTGTCATAATTAGTATCGAAGTTACAGTTACCTGCCATAATTTGTATCGAAATTACAGTTACTTGTCATAATTAGTAACGATGTTACAGTTACCTGTCATAAGTAGTTTCGAAGTTACAGTTTCTTGTCATAATTAGTATTGAAGTTACTGTTACTTGACATAATTAGTATCGAAGTTACTGTTACCTGTCATAATAAGAATCGAAGTTACAGTTACCTGCCATAATTTGTATCGAAATTACAGTAACTTGTCATAATTAGTAACGATGTTACAATTACCTGTCATAATTAGTTTCGAAGTTACATTTACTTGTTATAATTAGTATCGAAGTAACTGTTACTTGTCATAATTAGTATAGACGTAACAGTTACCTGTCATAATTAGTGTCGAAGTTACAGTTACCTGCCATAATTTGTATCGATAATACAGTTACTTGTCATAATTCGTAACAAAGTTACAGTTTCCTGTCATAATTAGTATCGAAGTTACAGTTACTTGTCATAATTAGTATCGAAGTTACTGTTACCTGTCATAATTAGTATCGAAGTTACAATTAACTGCCATAATTTGTATCGAAAATACAGTTACTTGTCTTAATTAGTATCGAAGTTTCAGTTAACTGTCATAATTAGTATCGAAGTAACAGTTACCTGCCATAATTAGTATCGAAGTTACTGTTACCTGTCATAATTAGTATCGAAGTTACTGCTTTCTGTCATAATTAGTATCGAAGTTACTGTTAGCTGTCACAATATGTATCGAAGTTACAGTTACCTGCCATCATTTGTATCGAAATTACAGTTACTTGTCATAATTAGAAACGAAGTTACAGTTACCTGTCATAATTAGTATCGAATATACAGTTACCTGTCATAACTAGTATCGAAGGTACTGTTACCTGCCATAATTTGTATCGAAATTACAGTTTTCTTGCCATAATTAGTAACGAAGTTACAGTTACCTGCCATAATTAGTATCGAAGTTACTGTTACCTGTCATAATTAGTATCGAAGTTACTGTTTTCTGTCATAATTAGTATCGAAATTACTGTTACCTGTCAAAATTAGTATCGAAGTTATAGTTACCTGCCATCATATGTATCAAAATTACTGTTACTTGTCATAATTAGTAACGAAGTTACAGTTACCTGTCATAATTAATATCGAAGTTACAGTTACCTGTCATAATTAGTATTGAAGTTACTGTTACCTGCCATAATTTGTATCGAAATTACAGTTACTTGCCATAATTAGTAACGAAGTTACAGTTACCTGTCATAATATGTATCGAAATTACAGTTACTTGTCATAATTAGTATCGAAGTTACTGTTACCTGTCATAATTTGTATCGAAATTACAGTTACTTGTCATAATTAGTAACGAAGTTACAGTTACCTGTCATAATTAGTATCGACGTTACTGTTACCTGTCATAATTAGTATCGAAGTTACAGTTACCTGTCATAATTTGTATCGAAATTACAGTTACTTGTCATAATTAGTAACGATGTAACAGTTACCTGTCATAAATAATTTCGGAGTTACAGTTACTTGTCATAATTAGTATCGAAGTTACTGTTTCCTGTCAAAATTAGTATCGATGTTGCAGTTACCTGCCATAATTTGTATCGAAATTACAGTTACTTGTCATAATTAGTAACGATGTTACAGTTACCTGTCATAAGTAGTTTCGATGTTACAGTTTCTTGTCATAATTAGTATCGAAGTTACTGTTACCTGTCATAATTAGTAACGAAGTGACAGTTACCTGTCATAATTAGTATCGAAGTTACATTTACCTGTCATAAGTAGTTTCGAAGTTACAGTTTCTTGTCATAATTAGTATCGAAGTTACTGTTACTTGTCATAATTAGTATCGAAGTTACTGTTACCTCTCATAATTAGTATCGAAATTACAGTTACCTGCCATAATTTGTATCGAAATTACAGTTACTTGTCATAATTAGTAACGATGTTACAGTTACCTGTCATAAGTAGTTTCGATGTTACAGTTTCTTGTCATAATTAGTATCGAAGTTACTGTTACCTGTCATAATTAGTAACGAAGTTACAGTTACCTGTCATAATTAGTATCGAAGTTACTGTTACCTGTCATAATTAGTATCGAAGTTACAGTTACCTGTCATAATTTGTATCGAAATTACAGTTACTTGTCATAATTAGTAACGATGTTACAGTTACCTGTCATAAGTAGTTTCGGAGTTACAGTTACTTGTCATAAATAGTATCGAAGTTACTGTTACTTGTCATAATTAGTATCGAAGTTACTGTTACCTGTCATAATTAGTATCGAAATAACAGTTACCGGCCATAATTTGTATCGAAATTACAGTTACTTGTCATAATTAGTAACGAAGTTCCAGTTCCTGTCATAATTAGTATCGAAGTTACAGTTACTTGTCATAATTAGTATCGAAGTTACATTTACTTGTCAGAATTAGTATCGAAGTTACTGTTACCTGTCATAATTAGTATCGAAGTTAGAGTTACCTGCCGTAATTTGTATCGAAATTACAGTTACTTGTCATAATTAGTAACGAAGTTACAGTTAACTGTCATAATTAGTATCGAAGTTACAGTAACCTTCCATAATTAGTATCGAAGTTACTGTTACCTGTCATAATTAGTACCGTTGTTACTGTTTTCTGTCATAATTAGTATCGAAGTTACTGTTACCTGTCATAATTAGTATCGAAGATACTGTTACCTGCCATAATTTGTATCGCAATTGCAGTTACTTGCAATAATTAGTAACGAAGTTACAGTTACCTGTCGTAATTTGTACCGAAATTACTGTTACTTGTCATAATTAGTATCGAAGTTACTGTTACCTGTCATAATTTGTATCGAAATTACAGTTACTTGTCATAATTAGTAACGAAGTTACAGTTACCTGTCATAATTAGTATCGAAGTTACTGTTACCTGTCATAATTAGCATCGAAGTTACTGTTACCTGTCATAATTTGTATCGAATTAAGAGTTACTTGTCATAATTAGTAAAGATGTTACAGTTACCTGTCATAAGTAGTTTCGGAGTTACAGTTACTTGTCATAATTAGTATCGAAATTACAGTTACCTGTCATAATTAGTATCGAAGTTACTGTTACCTGTCATAATTAGCATCGAAGTTACCGTTTTCTGTCATAATTAGTATCGAAGTTACTGTTACCTGTCATAATTAGTTTCGAAGTGACTGTTTTCTGTCATAATTAGTATCTAAGTTACTGTTGCCAGTCATAATTAGTATCGAAGTTACAGTTACCTGCCATCATTTATATCGAAATTACAGTTACTTGTCATAATGAGTATCGAAGTTACAGTTACCTGCCATCATTTGTATTGAAATTACAGTTACTTGTCATAATTAGTAACGAAGTTACAGTTATCTGTCGTAATTAGTACCGAAGTTACAGTTACCTGTCATAATTAGTATCGAAGTTACTGTTACCTGCCATAATTTGTATCCCAATTGCAGTTACTTGCAATAATTAGTAACGAAGTTACAGTTACCTGTCGTAATTTGTATCGAAATTACAGTGACATGTCAAAATTAGTATCGAAGTTGCAGTTACCTGTCATAATTAGTATCGATGTTACTGTTACCTGCCATAATTTGTATCAAAATTACAGTTACTTGTCATAATTAGTATCGAAATTACAGTTACCTGCCATAATTTGTATCGAAGTTACTGTTAGCTGTCATAATTAGTATCGAAGTTATAGTTACCTGCCATCATTTGTATCGAAATTACTGTTACTTGCCATAAATAGTAACGAAGTGACAGTTACCTGTCATAATAAGTATCGAAGTTACAGTTACTTGTCATAATTAGTATCGAAGTTACTATTACCTGCCATAATTTGTATCGAAATTACAGTTACATGTCATAATTAGTAACGAAGTTACAGTTACCTGTCATAATGAGTATCGAAGTTACTGTTACCTGTCATAATTAGTATCGAAGTTACAGTACCTGCCATAATTTTTTATCAAAATTAAAGTTACTTGTCATAATTAGTAAGGAAGTTAGAGTTACTTGTCATAATTAGTATCGAAGTTACAGTTACCTGTCATAATTAGTATCAAAGTTACAGTTACTTGTCATAATTAGTATCGAAGTTACAGTTACCTGCCATAATTTGCATCGAAATTTCAGTTACTTGTCATAATTTGTAACGAAGTTACTGTTTTCTGTCATAATTATTATCGAAGTTACTGTTACCTGTCAAAATTAGTATCGAAGTTATAGTTACCTGCCATCATATGTATCAAGATTACTGTTACTTGTCATAATTAGTAACGAAGTTACAGTTACTTGTCATAATTAATATCGAAGTTACAGTTACCTGTCATAATTAGTATCGAAGTTACTGTTGCCTGCCATAATTTGTATCGAAATTACAGTTACTTGCCATAATTAAAACGAAGTTACAGTTACCTGTAATAATTTGTATCGAAATTACAGTTACTTGACATAATTAATATCGAAGTTACTGTTACATGTCATAATTAGTATCGAAGTTACAGTTACCTGTCATAATTTGTATCGAAGTTACTGTTGCCTGCCATAATTTGTATCGAAATTACAGTTACTTGCCATAATTAAAACGAAGTTACAGTTACCTGTAATAATTTGTATCGAAATTACAGTTACTTGACATAATTAGTATCGAAGTTACTGTTACCTGTCATAATTAGTATCGAAGTTACAGTTACCTGTCATAAGTAGTTTCGAAGTTACAGTTTCTTGTCATAATTAGTATCGAAGTTACTGTTACTTGTCATAATTAGTATCGAAGTTACAGTTACTTTTCATAATTAGTATCGATATTACAGTTACCTGCCATAATTTGTATCGACATTACAGTTACTTGTCATAATTAGTAACGAAGTTACAGTTAACTGTCATAAATAGTATCGAAGTTACAGTTACCTGCCATAATTTTTATCAAAATTACAGCTACTTGTAATAATTAGTAACGAAGTTAGAGTTACTTGTCATAATTAGTATCGAAGTTACAGTTACCTGCCATAATTTGTATCGAAATTACAGTTACTTGTCATAATTAGTAACGATGTTACAGTTACCTGTCATAAGTAGTTTCGAAGTTACAGTTTCTTGTCATAATTAGTATTGAAGTTACTGTTACTTGACATAATTAGTATCGAAGTTACTGTTACCTGTCATAATAAGAATCGAAGTTACAGTTACCTGCCATAATTTGTATCGAAATTACAGTAACTTGTCATAATTAGTAACGATGTTACAATTACCTGTCATAATTAGTTTCGAAGTTACATTTACTTGTTATAATTAGTATCGAAGTAACTGTTACTTGTCATAATTAGTATAGACGTAACAGTTACCTGTCATAATTAGTGTCGAAGTTACAGTTACCTGCCATAATTTGTATCGATAATACAGTTACTTGTCATAATTCGTAACAAAGTTACAGTTTCCTGTCATAATTAGTATCGAAGTTACAGTTACTTGTCATAATTAGTATCGAAGTTACTGTTACCTGTCATAATTAGTATCGAAGTTACAATTAACTGCCATAATTTGTATCGAAAATACAGTTACTTGTCTTAATTAGTATCGAAGTTTCAGTTAACTGTCATAATTAGTATCGAAGTAACAGTTACCTGCCATAATTAGTATCGAAGTTACTGTTACCTGTCATAATTAGTATCGAAGTTACTGCTTTCTGTCATAATTAGTATCGAAGTTACTGTTAGCTGTCACAATATGTATCGAAGTTACAGTTACCTGCCATCATTTGTATCGAAATTACAGTTACTTGTCATAATTAGAAACGAAGTTACAGTTACCTGTCATAATTAGTATCGAATATACAGTTACCTGTCATAACTAGTATCGAAGGTACTGTTACCTGCCATAATTTGTATCGAAATTACAGTTTTCTTGCCATAATTAGTAACGAAGTTACAATTACCTGCCATAATTAGTATCGAAGTTACTGTTACCTGTCATAATTAGTATCGAAGTTACTGTTTTCTGTCATAATTAGTATCGAAATTACTGTTACCTGTCAAAATTAGTATCGAAGTTATAGTTACCTGCCATCATATGTATCAAAATTACTGTTACTTGTCATAATTAGTAACGAAGTTACAGTTACCTGTCATAATTAATATCGAAGTTACAGTTACCTGTCATAATTAGTATTGAAATTACTGTTACCTGCCATAATTTGTATCGAAATTACAGTTACTTGCCATAATTAGTAACGAAGTTACAGTTACCTGTCATAATATGTATCGAAATTACAGTTACTTGTCATAATTAGTATCGAAGTTACTGTTACCTGTCATAATTTGTATCGAAATTACAGTTACTTGTCATAATTAGTAACGAAGTTACAGTTACCTGTCATAATTAGTATCGACGTTACTGTTACCTGTCATAATTAGTATCGAAGTTACAGTTACCTGTCATAATTTGTATCGAAATTACAGTTACTTGTCATAATTAGTAACGATGTAACAGTTACCTGTCATAAATAATTTCGGAGTTACAGTTACTTGTCATAATTAGTATCGAAGTTACTGTTTCCTGTCAAAATTAGTATCGATGTTGCAGTTACCTGCCATAATTTGTATCGAAATTACAGTTACTTGTCATAATTAGTAACGATGTTACAGTTACCTGTCATAAGTAGTTTCGATGTTACAGTTTCTTGTCATAATTAGTATCGAAGTTACTGTTACCTGTCATAATTAGTAACGAAGTGACAGTTACCTGTCATAATTAGTATCGAAGTTACATTTACCTGTCATAAGTAGTTTCGAAGTTACAGTTTCTTGTCATAATTAGTATCGAAGTTACTGTTACTTGTCATAATTAGTATCGAAGTTACTGTTACCTCTCATAATTAGTATCGAAATTACAGTTACCTGCCATAATTTGTATCGAAATTACAGTTACTTGTCATAATTAGTAACGATGTTACAGTTACCTGTCATAAGTAGTTTCGATGTTACAGTTTCTTGTCATAATTAGTATCGAAGTTACTGTTACCTGTCATAATTAGTAACGAAGTTACAGTTACCTGTCATAATTAGTATCGAAGTTACTGTTACCTGTCATAATTAGTATCGAAGTTACAGTTACCTGTCATAATTTGTATCGAAATTACAGTTACTTGTCATAATTAGTAACGATGTTACAGTTACCTGTCATAAGTAGTTTCGGAGTTACAGTTACTTGTCATAAATAGTATCGAAGTTACTGTTACTTGTCATAATTAGTATCGAAGTTACTGTTACCTGTCATAATTAGTATCGAAATAACAGTTACCGGCCATAATTTGTATCGAAATTACAGTTACTTGTCATAATTAGTAACGAAGTTCCAGTTCCTGTCATAATTAGTATCGAAGTTACAGTTACTTGTCATAATTAGTATCGAAGTTACATTTACTTGTCAGAATTAGTATCGAAGTTACTGTTACCTGTCATAATTAGTATCGAAGTTAGAGTTACCTGCCGTAATTTGTATCGAAATTACAGTTACTTGTCATAATTAGTAACGAAGTTACAGTTAACTGTCATAATTAGTATCGAAGTTACAGTAACCTTCCATAATTAGTATCGAAGTTACTGTTACCTGTCATAATTAGTACCGTTGTTACTGTTTTCTGTCATAATTAGTATCGAAGTTACTGTTACCTGTCATAATTAGTATCGAAGATACTGTTACCTGCCATAATTTGTATCGCAATTGCAGTTACTTGCAATAATTAGTAACGAAGTTACAGTTACCTGTCGTAATTTGTACCGAAATTACTGTTACTTGTCATAATTAGTATCGAAGTTACTGTTACCTGTCATAATTTGTATCGAAATTACAGTTACTTGTCATAATTAGTAACGAAGTTACAGTTACCTGTCATAATTAGTATCGAAGTTACTGTTACCTGTCATAATTAGCATCGAAGTTACTGTTACCTGTCATAATTTGTATCGAATTAAGAGTTACTTGTCATAATTAGTAAAGATGTTACAGTTACCTGTCATAAGTAGTTTCGGAGTTACAGTTACTTGTCATAATTAGTATCGAAATTACAGTTACCTGTCATAATTAGTATCGAAGTTACTGTTACCTGTCATAATTAGCATCGAAGTTACTGTTTTCTGTCATAATTAGTATCGAAGTTACTGTTACCTGTCATAATTAGTTTCGAAGTGACTGTTTTCTGTCATAATTAGTATCTAAGTTACTGTTGCCAGTCATAATTAGTATCGAAGTTACAGTTACCTGCCATCATTTATATCGAAATTACAGTTACTTGTCATAATGAGTATCGAAGTTACAGTTACCTGCCATCATTTGTATTGAAATTACAGTTACTTGTCATAATTAGTAACGAAGTTACAGTTAACTGTCGTAATTAGTACCGAAGTTACAGTTACCTGTCATAATTAGTATCGAAGTTACTGTTACCTGCCATAATTTGTATCCCAATTGCAGTTACTTGCAATAATTAGTAACGAAGTTACAGTTACCTGTCGTAATTTGTATCGAAATTACAGTGACATGTCAAAATTAGTATCGAAGTTGCAGTTACCTGTCATAATTAGTATCGATGTTACTGTTACCTGCCATAATTTGTATCAAAATTACAGTTACTTGTCATAATTAGTATCGAAATTACAGTTACCTGCCATAATTTGTATCGAAGTTACTGTTAGCTGTCATAATTAGTATCGAAGTTATAGTTACCTGCCATCATTTGTATCGAAATTACTGTTACTTGCCATAAATAGTAACGAAGTGACAGTTACCTGTCATAATAAGTATCGAAGTTACAGTTACTTGTCATAATTAGTATCGAAGTTACTATTACCTGCCATAATTTGTATCGAAATTACAGTTACATGTCATAATTAGTAACGAAGTTACAGTTACCTGTCATAATGAGTATCGAAGTTACTGTTACCTGTCATAATTAGTATCGAAGTTACAGTACCTGCCATAATTTTTTATCAAAATTAAAGTTACTTGTCATAATTAGTAAGGAAGTTAGAGTTACTTGTCATAATTAGTATCGAAGTTACAGTTACCTGTCATAATTAGTATCAAAGTTACAGTTACTTGTCATAATTAGTATCGAAGTTACAGTTACCTGCCATAATTTGCATCGAAATTTCAGTTACTTGTCATAATTTGTAACGAAGTTACTGTTTTCTGTCATAATTATTATCGAAGTTACTGTTACCTGTCAAAATTAGTATCGAAGTTATAGTTACCTGCCATCATATGTATCAAGATTACTGTTACTTGTCATAATTAGTAACGAAGTTACAGTTACTTGTCATAATTAATATCGAAGTTACAGTTACCTGTCATAATTAGTATCGAAGTTACTGTTGCCTGCCATAATTTGTATCGAAATTACAGTTACTTGCCATAATTAAAACGAAGTTACAGTTACCTGTAATAATTTGTATCGAAATTACAGTTACTTGACATAATTAATATCGAAGTTACTGTTACATGTCATAATTAGTATCGAAGTTACAGTTACCTGTCATAATTTGTATCGAAATTACAGTTACTTGTCATAATTTGTAACGATGTTACAGTTACCTGTCATAACTGCTTTCGAAGTTACAGTTTCTTGTCATAATTAGTATCGAAGTTACTGTTACCTGTCATAATTAGTATCGAAGTTACAGTTACCTGTCATAAGTAGTTTCGAAGTTACAGTTTCTTGTCATAATTAGTATCGAAGTTACTGTTACTTGTCATAATTAGTATCGAAGTTACTGTTACCTCTCATAATTAGTATCGAAATTACAGTTACCTGCCATAATTTGTACCGAAATTACAGTTACTTGTCATAATTAATAACGAAGTTACAGTTACCTGTCATAATTAGTATCGAAGTTACAGTTACCTGCCATAATTTTTATCAAAATTACAGCTACATGTAATAATTAGTATCGAAGTTTCAGTTTCCTTTCATAATTAGTATCGAAGTTACAGTAACTAGTCATAATTAGTATCGAAGTTAGTGTTTCCTGTCATAATTAGTATCGAAGTTACATTTAACTGCCATAATTTGTATAGAAATTACAGTTACTTGTCATAATTAGTAACGAAGTTACAGTTAAGTGTCATAATTAGTATCGAAGTAACAGTTACCTGCCATAATTAGTATCGAAGTTACTGTTACATGTCATAATTAGTATCGAAGTTACTGTTTTCTGTCATAATTAGTATCGAAGTTACTGTTAGCTGTCATAATAAGTATCGAAGTTACAGTTACCTTCCATCATTTGTATCGAAATTACAGTTACTTGCCATAATTAGTAACGAAGTTACAGTTACCTGTCATAATTAGTATCGAAGTTCCAGTTACCTGTCCTAATTAGTATCGAAGTTAGTGTTACCCGCCATAATTTGTATCGAAATTACAGTTACTTGCCATAATTAGTAACGAAGTTACAGTTACCTGTCATAATTTGTATCGAAATTACAGTTACTTGTCATAATTAGTATCGAAGTTACAGTTACCTGTCATAATTAGTATCGAAGTTACTGTTACCTGCCATAATTTGTATCGAAATTAGAGTTACTTGTCATAATTAGTATCGAGGTTACAGTTAACTGTCATAATTAGTATCGAAGTAACTGTTTTCTGTCATAATTAGTATCGAAGTTAGTGTTACCTGTCATAATTAGTATCGAAGTTACTGTTACCTGCCATAATTAGTATCGAAGTTACAGTTACCTGTCATAATTAGTATCGTTGTTACTGTTTTCTGTCATAATTAGTATCGATGTTACTGTTACCTGCCATAATTTGTATCGCAATTGCAGTTACTTGCAATAATTAGTAACGAAGTTTCAGTTACCTGTCATAATTTGTATCGAAATTACAGTGACGTCATAATTAGTATCGAAGTTACAGTTACCTGTCATAATTAGTATCGATGTTTCTGTTACCTGCCATAATTTGTATCGAAATTACAGTTACTTGTCATAATTAGTATCGAAATTACAGTTACCTGCCATAATTAGTATCGAAGTTACTGTTATCTGTCATAATTTGTATCGAAGTTACTGTTTTCTGTCATAATTAGTATCGAAGTAACTGTTACCTGTCATAATTAGTATCGAAGTTATAGTTACCTGCCCTCATTTGTATCGAAATTACTGTTACTTGTCATAATTAGTAACGATGTTACAGTTACCTGTCATAAGTAGATTCGAAGTTACAGTTTCTTGTCACAATTAGTATCGAAGTTATAGTTACCTGTCATAATTACAATCGAGGTTACAGTTACCTGTAATAATTAGTATCGAAGTTACTGTTACCTGCCATAATTTGTATCGAAATTATAGTTAAATGTCATAATTTGTAACGAAGTTACAGTTACCTTTCGTAATGAGTATCGAAGTTACTGTTACCTGTCATAATTAGTATCGAAGTTACAGTACCTGCCACAATTTGTTATCAAAATTACAGTTACTTGTCATAATTGGTAACGAAGTTAGAGTTACTTGTCACAATTAGTATCGAAGTTACAGTTACCTGTCATAATTAGTATCGAAGTTACAGTTACTTGTCATAATTAGTATCGAAGTTACTGTTACCTGCCATAATTTGTATCGAAATTACAGTTACTTGTCATAATTTGTAAAGAAGTTACAGTTACCTGTCATAATTAGTATCGAAGTTACAATTACTTGTCATAATTAGTACGAAGTTACTGTTACCTGTCATAATAAGTATCGAAGTTAGAGTAACCTGCCATATTTTTTATCGAAATTACAGTTACTTGTCATAATTAGTAACGAAGTTACAGTTAACTGTCATAATTAGTATCGAAGTTACAGTTACCTGCCATAATTAGTATCGAACTTACTGTTACCTGTCCTAATTAGTATCGAAGTTACTGTTCTCTGTCATAATTAGTATCGAAGTTACTGTTACGTGTCATAATTAGTATCGAAGTTACAGTTACCTGCCATCATTTGTATCGAAATTACAGTTACTTGTCATAATTAGTAACGAAGTTAAAGTTACCTGTCATAATTAGTATCGATGTTGCACTTACTTGACATAATTAGTATCGAAGTTACTGTTACCTGTCATAATTAGTATCGAAGTTACAGTTACCTGCCATAATTTGTATCGAAATTACAGTTACTTGTCATAATAAGTAACGATGTTACAATTACCTGTCATAATTAGTTTCGAAGTAACTGTTACTTGTCATAATTAGTATCGACGTAACTGTTACCTGTCACAATTAGTGTCGAAGTTACAGTTACCTGCCATAATTTGTAACGAAAATACAGTTATTTGTCATAATTTGTAACGAAGTTACAGTTTCCTGTCATAATTAGTATCGAAGTTACAGTTACTTGTCATAATTAGTATCGAAGTTACTGTTACCTGTCATAATTAGTATCGAAGTTACATTTAACTGCCATAATTTGTATCGAAATTACAGTTACTTGTCATAATTGGTATCGAAGTTACAGTTAACTGTCATAATTAGTATAGAAGTAACAGTTACCTGTCATAATTAGTATCGAAGTTACTGTTACCTGTCATAATTAGTATCGAAGTTACTGTTTTCTGTCATAATTAGTATCGAAGTTACTGTTAGCTGTCACAATAAGTATCGAAGTTACAGTTACCTGCCATCATTTGTATCGACATTACAGTTACTTGTCATAATTAGTAACGAAGTTACAGTTACCTGTCATAATTAGTATCGAATATACAGTTACCTGTCATAATTAGTATCGAAGTTACTGTTACCTGCCATAATTTGTATCGAAATTACAGTTTTCTTGCCATAATTAGTAACGAATTTACAGTTACCTGCCATAATTAGTATCGAAGTTACTGTTACCTGTCATAATTAGTATCGAAGTTACTGTTTTCTGTCATAATTAGTATCGAAGTTACTGTTACCTGTCAAAATTAGTATCGAAGTTATAGTTACCTGCCATCATATGTATCAAAATTACTGTTACTTGTCATAATTAGTAACGAAGGTACAGTTACCTGTCATAATTAATATCGAAGTTACAGTTACCTGTCATAATTAGTATCGAAGTTACTGTTACCTGCCATAATTTGTATTGAAATTACAGTTACTTGCCATAATTAGTAACGAAGTTACAGTTACCTGTCATAATTTGTATCGAAATTACAGTTACTTGTCATAATTAGTATCGAAGTTACTGTTTCCTGTCAAAATTAGTATCGATGTTGCAGTTACCAGCCATAATTTGTATCGAAATTACAGTTACTTGTCATAATTAGTAACGAAGGTACAGTTACCTGTCATAATTAGTATCGAAGTTACTGTTACCTGTCATAATTAGTATCGAAGTTACAGTTACCTGTCATAATTTGTATCGAAATTACAGTTACTTGTCATAATTAGTAACGATGTTACAGTTACCTGTCATAAATAGTTTCGGAGTTACAGTTACTTGTCATAATTAGTTTCGAAGTTACTGTTTCCTGTCAAAATTAGTATCGATGTTGCAGTTACCTGCCATAATTTGTATCGAAATTACAGTTACTTGTCATAATTAGTAACGATGTTACAGTTACCTGTCATAAGTAGTTTCGATGGTACAGTTTCTTGTCATAATTAGTATCGAAGTTACTGTTACCTGTCATAATTAGTAACGAAGTTACAGTTACCTGTCATAATTAGTATCGAAGTTACAGTTACCTGTCATAAGTAGTTTCGAAGTTACAGTTTCTTGTCATAATTAGTATCGAAGTTCCTGTTACTTGTCATAATTAGTATCGAAGTTACTGTTACCTCTCATAATTAGTAACGAAATTACAGTTACCTGCCATAATTTGTATCGAAATTACAGTTACTTGTCATAATTAGTAACGATGTTACAGTTACCTGTCATAAGTAGTTTCGGATTTACAGTTACTTGTCATAATTAATATCGAAGTTTCTGTTACTTGTCATAATTAGTATCGAAGTTACTGTTACCTGTCATAATTAGTATCGAAATAACAGTTACCTGTCATAATTTGTATCGAAATTACAGTTACTTGTCATAATTAGTAACGATGTTACAGTTACCTGTCATAAGTAGAAAGGAAAGGAAAGGAAGCTTGTAGTTTAACGTGACCGTTAATCTTGAGATCATGAGCCACGGGAGTGTCATAAGTAGTTTCGGAGTTACAGTTACTTGTCATAATTAATATCGAAGTTACTGTTACTTGTCATAATTAGTATCGAAGTTACTGTTACCTGTCATAATTAGTATCGAAGTTACAGTTACCTGTCATAATTTGTATCGAAATTACAGTTACTTGTCATAACTAGTAACGATGTTACAGTTACCTGTCATAAGTAGTTTCGGAGTTACAGTTACTTGTCATAATTAATATCGAAGTTACTGTTACTTGTCATAATTAGTATCGAAGTTACTGTTACCTGTCATAATTAGTATCGAAATAACAGTTACCTGCCATAATTTGTGTCGAAATTACAGTTACTTGTCATAATTAGTAACGAAGTTACAGTTCCTGTCATAATTAGTATCGAAGTTACAGTTACTTGTCATAATTAGTATCGAAGTTACAGTTACTTGTCAGAATTAGTATCGAAGTTACTGTTACCTGTCATAATTAGTATCGAAGTTAGAGTTACCTGCCATAATTTGTATCGAAATTACAGTTACTTGTCATAATTAGTAACGAAGTTACAGTTAACTGTCATAATTAGTATCGAAGCTACAGTAACCTGCCATAATTAGTATCGAAGTTACTGTTACCTGTCATAATTAGTATCGTTGTTACTGTTTTCTGTCATAATTAGTACCGAAGTTACTGTTACCTGTCATAATTACTATCGAAGTTACAGTTACCTGCCATAATTTGTATCGAAATTACAGTTACATGTCATAAATAGTAACGAAGTTACAGTTACCTGTCATAATTAGTATCGAAGTTACAGCTACCTGTCATAATTAGTATCGAAGTTACTGTTACCTGCCATAATTTGTATCGCAATTCTAGTTACTTGCAATAATTAGTAATGAAGTTACAGTTACCTGTCGTAATTTGTAACGAAATTACTGTTACTTGTCATAATTAGTATCGAAGTAACTGTTACCTGTCATAATTTGTATCGAAATTACAGTTACCTGCCATAATTAGTATCGAAGTTACTGTTACCTGTCATAGTTAGTATCGAAGTTACTGTTTTCTGTCATAATTAGTATCGAAGTTACTGTTACCTGTCAAATTTAGTATCGAAGTTATAGTTACCTGCCATCATATGTATCAAAATTACTGTTACTTGTCATAATTAGTAACGAAGTTACAGTTACCTGTCATAATTAATATCGAAGTTACAGTTACCTGTCATAATTAGTATCGAAGTTACTGTTACCTGCCATAATTTGTATTGAAATTACAGTTACTTGCCATAATTAGTAACGAAGTTACAGTTACCTGTCATAATTTGTATCGAAATTACAGTTACTTGTCATAATTAGTAACGAAGGTACAGTTACCTGTCATAATTAGTATCGAAGTTACTGTTACCTGTCATAATTAGTATCGAAGTTACAGTTACCTGTCATAATTTGTATCGAAATTACAGTTACTTGTCATAATTAGTAACGATGTTACAGTTACCTGTCATAAATAGTTTCGGAGTTACAGTTACTTGTCATAATTAGTTTCGAAGTTACTGTTTCCTGTCAAAATTAGTATCGATGTTGCAGTTACCTGCCATAATTTGTATCGAAATTACAGTTACTTGTCATAATTAGTAACGATGTTACAGTTACCTGTCATAAGTAGTTTCGATGGTACAGTTTCTTGTCATAATTATTAACGAAGTTACTGTTACCTGTCATAATTAGTAACGAAGTTACAGTTACCTGTCATAATTAGTATCGAACTTACAGTTACCTGTCATAAGTAGTTTCGAAGTTACAGTTTCTTGTCATAATTAGTATCGAAGTTACTGTTACTTGTCATAATTAGTATCGAAGTTACTGTTACCTCTCATAATTAGTAACGAAATTACAGTTACCTGCCATAATTTGAATCGAAATTACTGTTACTTGTCATAATTAGTAACGATGTTACAGTTACCTGTCATAAGTAGTTTCGGAGTTACAGTTACTTGTCATAATTAATATCGAAGTTTCTGTTACTTGTCATAATTAGTATCGAAGTTACTGTTACCTGTCATAATTTGTATCGAAATAACAGTTACCTGTCATAATTTGTATGGAAATTACAGTTACTTGTCATAATTAGTAACGATGTTACAGTTACCTGTCATAAGTAGTTTCGGAGTTACAGTTACTTGTCATAATTAATATCGAAGTTACTGTTACTTGTCATAATTAGTATCGAAGTTACTGTTACCTGTCATAATTAGTATCGAAGTTACAGTTACCTGTCATAATTTGTATCGAAATTACAGTTACTTGTCATAATTAGTAACGATGTTACAGTTACCTGTCATAAGTAGTTTCGGAGTTACAGTTACTTGTCATAATTAATATCGAAGTTACTGTTACTTGTCATAATTAGTATCGAAGTTACTGTTACCTGTCATAATTAGTATCGAAATAACAGTTACCTGCCATAATTTGTATCGAAATTCCAGTTACTTGTCATAATTAGTAACGAAGTTACAGTTCCTGTCATAATTAGTATCGAAGTTACAGTTACTTGTCATAATTAGTATCGAAGTTACAGTTACTTGTCAGAATTAGTATCGAAGTTACTGTTACCTGTCATAATTAGTATCGAAGTTAGAGTTACCTGCCATAATTTGTATCGAAATTACAGTTACTTGTCATAATTAGTAACGAAGTTACAGTTAACTGTCATAATTAGTATCGAAGCTACAGTAACCTGCCATAATTAGTATCGAAGTTACTGTTACCTGTCATAATTAGTATCGTTGTTACTGTTTTCTGTCATAATTAGTACCGAAGTTACTGTTACCTGTCATAATTACTATCGAAGTTACAGTTACCTGCCATAATTTGTATCGAAATTACAGTTACATGTCATAAATAGTAACGAAGTTACAGTTACCTGTCATAATTAGTATCGAAGTTACAGCTACCTGTCATAATTAGTATCGAAGTTACTGTTACCTGCCATAATTTGTATCGCAATTCTAGTTACTTGCAATAATTAGTAATGAAGTTACAGTTACCTGTCGTAATTTGTAACGAAATTACTGTTACTTGTCATAATTAGTATCGAAGTAACTGTTACCTGTCATAATTTGTATCGAAATTACAGTTACTTGTCATAAATAGTAACGAAGTATCGAAGTTACTGTTACCTGTCATAATTAGCATCGAAGTTACAGTTACCTGTAATAATTTGTATCGAAATTACAGTTACTTGTCATAATTAGTAACGATGTTACAGTTACCTGTCTCAAGTAGTTTCGGAGTTATAGTTACTTGTCATAATTGGTATCGAAATTACAGTTACCTGTCATAATTAGTATCGAAGTTACTGTTACCTGTCATAATTAGCATCGAAGTTACTGTTTTCTGTCATAATTAGTATCGAAGTTACTGTTACCTGTCATAATTAGTTTCGAAGTGACTGTTTTCTGTCATCATTAGTATCTAAGTTACTGTTGCCTGTCATAATTAGTATCGAAGTTACAGTTACCTGCCATCATTTGTATCGAAATTACAGTTACTTGTCATAATTAGTATCAAATTTACAGTTACCTGCCATCATTTGTATCGAAATTACAGTTACTTGTCATAATTAGTAACGAAGTTACAGTTATCTGTCATAATTAGTATCGAAGTTACAGTTACCTGTCATAATTAGTATCGAAGTTACTGTTACCTGCCATAATTTGTATCGCAATTGCAGTTACTTGCAATAATTAGTAACGAAGTTACAGTAACCAGTCGTAATTTGTATCGAAATTACAGTGACATGTCAAAATTAGTATCGAAGTTACAGTTACCTGTCATAATTAGTATCGATGTTACTGTTACCTGCCATAATTTGTATCAAAATTACAGTTACTTGTCATAATTAGTATCGAAATTACAATTACCTGCCATAATTAGTATAGAAGTTACTGTTAGCTGTCATAATTAGTATCGAAGTTGCTGTTTTCTGTCATAATTATTATCGAAGTAACTTTTACCTGTCATAATTAGTATCGAAGTTATAGTTACCTGCCATCATTTGTATCGAAATTACTGTTACTTGCCATAAATAGTAACGAAGTTACAGTTACCTGTCATAATAAGTATCTAAGTTACAGTTACCTGTCATAATTAGTATCGAAGTTACTATTACCTGCCATAATTTGTATCGAAATTACAGTTACATGTCATAATTAGTAACGAAGTTACAGTTACCTGTCATAATTAGTATCGAAGTTACTGTTACCTGTCATAATTAGTATCGAAGTTACAGTACCTGCAATAATTTTTTATCAAAATTACAGTTACTTGTCAAAATTAGTAACGAAGTAAGAGTAACTTGTCATAATTAGTATCGAAGTTACAGTTACCTGTCATAATTAGTATCAAAGTTACAGTTACTTGTCATAATTAGTATCGAAGTTACAGTTACCTGCCATAATTTGCATCGAAATTTCAGTTACTTGTCATAATTTGTAACGAAGTTACAGTTACCTGTCATAATTACCATCGAAGTTACAGTTACTTGTCATAATTAGTATCGAAGTTAGTGTTACCTATCATAATTAGAATCGAAGTTACATTTAACTGCCATAATTTGTATCAAAATTACAGTTACTTGTCATAATTAGTAACGATGTTACAGTTAACTGTCATAATTAGTATCGAAGTAACAGTTACCTGCCATAATTAGTATCGAAGTTACTGTTACCTGTCATAATTAGTATCGAAGTTACTGTTTTCTGTCATAATTAGTATCGAATATACAGTTACCTGTCATAATTAGTATCGAAGTTACTGTTACCAGCCATAATTTGTATCGAAATTACAGTTACTTGCCATAATTAGTAACGAAGTTACAGTTACCTGTCATAATTTGTATCGAAATTACAGTTACTTGTCATAATTAGTATCGAAGTTACAGTTACCTGTCATAATTAGTATCGATGTTACTGTTACCTGCCATAATTTGTATCGAAATTAGAGTTACTTCTCATAATTAGTATCGAAATTACAGTTACCCGCCATAATTAGTATCGAAGTTACTGTTACCTGTCATAATTAGTATCGAAGTTACTGTTTTCTGTCATAATTAGTATCGAAGTTACTGTTACCTGTCAAAATTAGTATCGAAGTTATAGTTACCTGCCATCATATGTATCAAGATTACTGTTACTTGTCATAATTAGTAACGAAGTTACAGTTATCTGTCATAATTAATATCGAAGTTACAGTTACCTGTCATAATTAGTATCAAAGTTACTGTTACCTGCCATAATTTGTATCGAAATTACAGTTACTTGCCATAATTAAAATGAAGTTACAGTTACCTGTAATAATTTGTATCGAAATTACAGTTACTTGACATAATTAGTATCGAAGTTACTGTTACATGTCATAATTAGTATCGAAGTTACAGTTACCTGTCATAATTTGTATCGAAATTACAGTTACGTGTCATAATTAGTAACGATGTTACAGTTACATGTCATAAATAGTTTCGGAGTTACAGTTACTTGTCATAATTAGTATCGAAGTTACTGTTTCCTGTCAAAATTAGTATCTAAGTTACAGTTACCTGCCATAATTTGTATCGAAATTACAGTTACTTGTCATAATTAGTAACGATGATACAGTTACCTGTCATAAGTGGTTTCGAAGTTCCAGTTTCTTGTCATAATTAGTATCGAAGTTACTGTTACCTGTCATAATTAGTAACGAAGTAACAGTTACCTGTCATAATCATTATCGAAGTTACAGTTACCTGTCATAAGTAGTTTCGAAGTTACAGTTTCTTGTCATAATTAGTATCGAAGTTACTGTTACTTGTCATAATTAGTATCGAAGTTACTGTTACCTCTCATAATTAGTATCGAAATTACAGTTACCTGCCATAATTTTATCGAAATTACAGTTACTTGTCATAATTAATAACGATGTTACAGTTACCTGTCATAATTAGTATCGAAGTTAAAGTTACTTGCACATAATTAGTATCGAAATTACAGTTACCTGCCATAATTTGTATCAAAATTACAGTAACTTGTCATAATTAGTAACGAAGTTAGAGTAACTTGTCATAATTAGTATCGAAGTTACAGTTACCTGCCATAATTTTTATCAAAATTACAGCTACTTGTAATAATTAGTAACGAAGTTAGAGTTACTTGTCATAATTAGTATCGAAGTTACAGTTACCTGTCATAATAAGTATCGAAGTTACACTTACTTGACATAATTAGTATCGAAGTTACTGTTACCTGTCATAATTAGTATTGAAGTTACAGTTACCTGCCATAATTTGTATCGAAATTACAGTTACTTGTCATAATTAGTAACGATGTTACAATTACCTGTCATAATTAGTTTCGAAGTTACAGTTACTTGTTATAATTAGTATCGAAGTAACTGTTACTTGTCATAATTAGTATCGACGTAACTGTTACCTGTCATAATTAGTGTCGAAGTTACAGTTACCTGCCATAATTTGTATCGAAAATACAGTTACTTGTCATAATTTGTAACGAAGTTACAGTTTCCCGTCATATTTAGTATCGAAGTTACAGTTACTTGTCATAATTAGTATCGATGTTACTGTTACCTGTCATAATTACTATCGAAGTTACATTTAACTGCCATAATTTGTATAGAAATTACAGTTACTTGTCATAATTAGTAACGAAGTTACAGTTAACTGTCATAATTAGTGTCGAAGTTACTGTTACCTGCCATAATTTGTATCGAAATTACAGTTACTTGCCATAATTAGTAACGAAGTTACAGTTTCCTGTCATAATTAGTATCGAGGTTACTGTTACCTGTCATAATTAGTAACGAAGTTACTGTTTTCTGTCATAATTAGTATCGAAGTTACTGTTAGCTGTCATACTAAGTATCGAAGGTACAGTTACTTGCCATCATTTGTATCGAAAATACAGTTACTTGTCATAATTAGTAACGAAGTTACAGTTACCTGTCATAATTAGTATCGAAGTTACAGTTACCTGTCATAATTAGTATCGAAGTTACTGTTACCTGCCATAATTTGTATCGAATTTACAGTTACTTGCCATAATTAGTAACGAAGTTACAGTTACCTGTCATAACTTGTATCGAAATTACAATTACTTGTCATAATTAGTATCGAAGTTACAATTACCTGTCATAATTAGTATCGAAGTTACTGTTACCTGCCATAATTTGTATCGAATTTAGAGTTACTTGTCATAATAAGTATCGAAATTACAGTTGCCTGCCATAATTAGTATCGAAGTTACTGTTACCTGTCATAATTAGTACCGAAGTTACTGTTTTCTGTCATAATTAGTATCGAATATACTGTTACCTGCCATAATTAGTATCGAAGTTATAGTTACCTGCCATGATATGTATCAAAATTACTGTTACTTGTCATAAGTAGTATCGAAGTTACAGTTACCTGTCATAATTAGTATCGAAGTTACAGTTACCTGTCATAATTAGTATCGAAGTTACTGTTACCTGCCATAATTTGTATCGAAATTACAGTTACTTGCCATAATTAGTAACGAAGCTACAGTTACCTGTCATCATTTGTATCGAAATTACAGTTACTTGTCATAATTAGTATCGAAGTTACTGTTACCTGTCATTATTTGTATCGAAATTACAGTTACTTGTCATAATTAGTAACGAAGTTTCAGTTACCTGTCATAAGTAGTATCGAAGTTACTGTTACCTGTCATAATTAGTATCGAAGTTACAGTTACCTGTCATAATTTGTATCGAAATTACAGTTACTTGTCATAATTAGTAACGATGTTACAGTTACCTGTCATAAGTAGTTTCGGAGTAACAGTTACTTGTCATAATTAGTATCGAAGTTATTGTTACTTGTCATAATTAGTATCGAAGGTACTGTTACCTGTCATAATTATTATCGAAATAACAGTTACCTGCCATAATTTGTATCGAAATTACTGTTACTTGTCATAATTAGTAACGAAGTTACAGTTCCTGTTATAATTAGTATCGAAGTTACAGTTACTTGTCAGAATTAGTATCGAAGTTACTGTTACCTGTCATAATTAGTATCGAAGTTAGTGTTACCTGCCATAATTTGTATCGAAATTACAGTTACTTGACATAATTAGTAACGAAGTTACAGTTAACTGTCATAATTAGTATCGAAGTTAGAGTAACCTGCCATAGTTATTATCTAAGTTACTGTTATCTGTCATAATTAGTATCGTTGTTACTGTTTTCTGTCATAATTAGTATCGAAGTTACTGTTACCTGTCATAATTAGTATCGAAGATACAGTTACCTGCCATAATTTGTATCGAAATTACAGTTACATGTCCTAATTAGTAACGAAGTTACAGTTACCTGTCATAATTAGTATCGAAGTTACAGTTACCTGTCATAATTAGTATCGAAGTTACTGTTACCTGCCATAATTTGTATCGCAATTGCAGTTACTTGCAATAATTAGTAACGAAGTTACAGTTACCTGTCGTAATTTGTATCGAAATTACAGTTACTTGTCATAATTAGTATCGAAGTTACAGTTACCTGACATAATTAGTATCGAAGTTACTGTTACTGCCATAATTTGTATCGCAATTGCAGTTACTTGCAATAATTAGTAACGAAGTTACAGTTACCTGTCGTAATTTGTATCGAAATTACAGTGACATGTCATAATTAGTATCGAAGTTACAGTTACCTGTCATAATTAGTATCGATGTTACTGTTACCTGCCATAATTAGAATCGAAGTTACAGTTACCTGCCATAATTTATATCGAAATTACAGTTAATTGTCATAATTAGTAACGAAGTTACAGTTAACTGTCATAATTAGTATCGAAGTTACAGTTACCTGCAATAATTAGTATCGAAGGTGCTGTTACCTGTCATAATTAGTATCGAAGTTACTGTTTTCTGTCATAATTAGTATCGAAGTTGTTGTTACGTGTCATAATTAGTATCGAAGTTACAGTTACCTGCCATCATTTGTATCGAAATTACAGTTACTTGTCATAATTAGTAACGAAGTTACAGTTACCTCTCATAATTAGTATAGAAGTTACATTTACTTGTCATAATTAGTAACGAAGTTACTGTTACCTGTCATAATTAGTATCGAAGTTACAGTTACCTGCCATAATTTGTATCGAAATTACAGTTACTTGTCATAATTAGTGACGATGTTACAGTTACCTGCCATAAGTAGTTTCGAAGTTACATTTCCTTGTCATAATTAGTATCGAAGTTACTGTTACTTGTCATAATTAGTATCGAAGTTACTGTTACCTGTCATAATTAGTATCGAAGTTACAGTTACTTGTCATAATTAGTATCGATGTTACTGTTACCTGTCATAATTAGTATCGAAGATACAGTTACCTGCCATAATTTGTATCGAAATTACAGTTGCATGTCCTAATTAGTAACGAAGTTACAGTTACCTGTCATAATTAGTATCGAAGTTACAGTTACCTGTCCTAATTTGTATCGAAATTACAGTTACTTGTCATAATTAGTATCGAAGTTACTGTTACCTGTCATAATTTGTATCGAAATTACAGTTACTGGTCATAATTAGTAACGATGTTACAGTTACCTGTCATAATTAGTATCGAAGTTACTGTTACCTGTCATAATCAGTATCGACGTTACAGTCACCTGTCATAATTTGTATCGAAATTACAGTTACTTGTCATAATTAGTAACGATGTTACAGTTACATGTCATAAGTAGTTTCGGAGTTACAGTTACTTGTCATAATTAGTATCGAAATTACAGTTACCTGTCATAATTAATATCGAAGTTACTGTTACCTGTAATAATTAGTATCGAAGTTACTGTTTTCTGTAATAATTAGTATCGAAGTTACTGTTACCTGTCATAATTAGTTTCGAAGTTACTGTTTTCTGTCATAATTAGTATCTAAGTTACTGTTACCTGTCATAATTAGTATCGAAGTTACAGTTACCTGCCATCATTTGTATCGAAATTACAGTTACTTGTCATAATTAGTATCGAAGTTACAGTTACCTGCCATCATTTGTATCGAAATTACAGTTACTTGTCATAATTAGTAACTAAGTTACAGTTATCTGTCATTATTAGTATCGAAGTTACAGTTACCTGACATAATTAGTATCGAAGTTACTGTTACCTGCCATAATTTGTATCGCAATTGCAGTTACTTGCAATAATTAGTAACGAAGTTACAGTTACCTGTCGTAATTTGTATCGAAATTACAGTGACATGTCATAATTAGTATCGAAGTTACAGTTACCTGTCATAATTAGTATCGATGTTACTGTTACCTGCCATAATTTGTATCAAAATTACAGTTACTTGTCATAATTAGTATCGAAATTACAGTTACCTGCCATAATTAGTATCGAAGTTACTGTTAGCTGTCATATTTAGTATCGAAGTTACTGTTTTCTGTCATAATTAGTATCGAAGTAACTGTTACCTGTCATAATTAGTATCGAAGTTATAGTTACCTGCCATCATTTGTATCGAAATTACTGTTACTTGTCATAAATAGTAACGAAGTTACAGTTACCTGTCATAATATGTATCGAAGTTACAGTTACCTGTCATAATTAGTATCGAAGTTACTATTACCTGCCATAATTTGTATCGAAATTACAGTTACATGTCATAATTAGTAACGAAGTTACAGTTACCTGTCATAATGAGTATCGAAGTTACTGTTACCTGTCATAATTAGTATCGAAGTTACAGTACCTGCCATAATTGTTTATCAAAATTACAGTTACTTCTCGTAATTAGTAACGAAGTTAGAGGTACTTGTCATAATTAGTATCGAAGTTACAGTTACCTGTCATAATTAGTATCAAAGTTACAGTTACTTGTCATAATTAGTATCGAAGTTACTGTTACCTGCCATAATTTGTATCGAAATTTCAGTTACTTGTCATAATTTGTAACGAAGTTACAGTTACCTGTCATAATTAGCATCGAAGTTACAGTTACTTGTCATAATTAGTATCGAAGTTAGTGTTACCTGTCATAATTAGAATCGAAGTTACAGTTACCTGCCATAATTTATATCGAAATTACAGTTAATTGTCATAATTAGTAACGAAGTTACAGTTAACTGTCATAATTAGTATCGAAGTTACAGTTACCTGCAATAATTAGTATCGAAGGTACTGTTACCTGTCATAATTAGTATCGAAGTTACTGTTTTCTGTCATAATTAGTATCGAAGTTGTTGTTACGTGTCATAATTAGTATCGAAGTTACAGTTACTTGCCATCATTTGTATCGAAATTACAGTTACTTGTCATAATTAGTAACGAAGTTACAGTTACCTCTCATAATTAGTATAGAAGTTACATTTACTTGTCATAATTAGTAACGAAGTTACTGTTACCTGTCATAATTAGTATCGAAGTTACAGTTACCTGCCATAATTTGTATCGAAATTACAGTTACTTGTCATAATAAGTGACGATGTTACAGTTACCTGCCATAAGTAGTTTCGAAGTTACATTTTCTTGTCATAATTAGTATCGAAGTTACTGTTACTTGTCATAATTAGTATCGAAGTTACTGTTACCTGTCATTATTAGTATCGAAGTTTCAGTTACTTGTCATAATTAGTATCGATGTTACTGTTACCTGTCATAATTAGTATCGAAGTTACAGTTACCTTCCATATTTTATATCGAAATTACAGTTACTTGTCATAATTAGTACCGAAGTTACAGTTAACTGTCATAATTAGTATCGAAGTTACAGTTACCTGCCATAATTTTTATCAAAATTACAGTTACTTGTCATAATTAGTAACGAAGTTAGAGTAACTTGTCATAATTAGTATCGAAGTTACAGTTACCTGTCATAATTAGTATCGAAGTTACAGTTTCTTGTCATAATTAGTATCGAAGTTACTGTTACTTGTCATAATTAGTATCGAAGTTATTGTTACCTCTCATAATTAGTATCGTAATTACGGTTACCTGCCATAATTTGTATTGAAATTACAGTTACTTGTCATAATTAATAACGAAGTTACAGTTACCTGTCATAATTAGTATCGAAGTTACAGTTACTTGTCATAATTAGTTTCGAAGTTACAGTTACTTGTCATAATTAGTATCGAAATTACAGTTACTTGTCATAATTAGTAACGATGTTACAGTTACCTGTCATAAGTAGTTTCGAAGTTACAGTTTCTTGTCATAATTAGTATCGAAGTTACTGTTACCTGTCATAATTAGTATCGAAGTTACAGTTACCTGTAATAATTAGTACCGAAGTTACAGTTACCTGTCATAAGTAGTTTCGAAGTTACAGTTTCTTGTCATAATTAGTATCGAAGTTACTGTTACTTGTCACAATTAGTATCGAGGTTATTGTTACCTCTCATAATTAGTATCGTAATTACAGTTACCTGCCATAATTTGTATTGAAATTACAGTTACTTGTCATAATTAATAACGAAGTTACAGTTACCTGTCATAATTAGTATCGAAGTTACAGTTACTTGTCATAATTAGTATCGAAATTACAGTTACCTGCCATAATTTGTATCGAAATTACAGTTACTTGTCATAATTAGTAACGAAGTTACATTTAACTGTCATAATTAGTATCGAAGTTACAGTTACCTGCCATAATTTTTATCAAAATTACAGCTACTTGTAATAATTAGTAACGAAGTTAGAGTTACTTGTCATAATTAGTATCGAAGTTACTGTTAGCTGTCATATTTAGTATCGAAGTTACTGTTTTCTGCCATCATTTGTATCGAAATTACTGTTACTTGTCATAAATAGTAACGAAGTTACAGTTACCTGTCATAATATGTATCGAAGTTACAGTTACCTGTCATAATTAGTATCGAAGTTACTATTACCTGCCATAATTTGTATCGAAATTACAGTTACATGTCATAATTAGTAACGAAGATACAGTTACCTGTCGTAATGAGTATCGAAGTTACTGTTACCTGTCATAATTAGTATCGAAGTTACAGTACCTGCCATAATTGTTTATCAAAATTACAGTTACTTCTCGTAATTAGTAACGAAGTTAGAGGTATTTGTCATAATTAGTATCGAAGTTACAGTTACCTGTCATAATTAGTATCAAAGTTACAGTTACTTGTCATAATTAGTATCGAAGTTACTGTTACCTGCCATAATTTGTATCGAAATTTCAGTTACTTGTCATAATTTGTAACGAAATTACAGTTACCTGTCATAATTAGCATCGATGTTACAGTTACTTGTCATAATTAGTATCGAAGTAAGTGTTACCTGTCATAATTAGAATCGAAGTTACAGTTACCTGCCATAATTTATATCGAAATTACAGTTAATTGTCATAATTAGTATCGATGTTACAGTTACCTGCAATAATTAGTATCGAAGGTACTGTTACCTGTCATAATTAGTATCGAAGTTACTGTTTTCTGTCATAATTAGTATCGAAGTTGCTGTTACGTGTCATAATTAGTATCGAAGTTACAGTTACCTGCCATCATTTGTATCGAAATTACAGTTACTTGTCATAATTAGTAACGAAGTTACAGTTACCTCTCATAATTAGTATAGAAGTTACATTTACTTGTCATAATTAGTAACGAAGTTACTGTTACCTGTCATAATTAGTATCGAAGTTACAGTTACCTGCCATAATTAGTATCGAAATTACAGTTACTTGTCATTATTAGTGACGATGTTACAGTTACCTGCCATAAGTAGTTTCGAAGTTACATTTTCTTGTCATAATTAGTATCGAAGTTACTGTTACTTGTCATAATTAGTATCGAAGTTACTGTTACCTGTCATAATTAGTATCGAAGTTTCAGTTACTTGTCATAATTAGTATCGATGTTACTGTGACCTGTCATAATTAGTATCGAAGTTACAGTTACCTGCCATATTTTATATCGAAATTACAGTTACTTGTCATAATTAGTACCGAAGTTACAGTTAACTGTCATAATTAATATCGAAGTTACAGTTACCTGCCATAATTTTTATCAAAATTACAGTAACTTGTCATAATTAGTAACGAAGTTAGAGTAACTTGTCATAATTAGTATCGAAGTTACAGTTACCTGTCATAATTAGTATCGAAGTTACAGTTACTTGACATAATTAGTATCGAAGTTACTGTTACCTGTCATAATTAGTATCGAAGTTACAGATACCTGCCATAATTTATATCGAAATTACAGTTACTGGTCATAATTAATAACGAAGTTACAGTTACCTGTCATAATTAGTATCGAAGATACAGTTACTTGTCATAATTAGTATCGAAATTACAGTTACCTGCCATATTTGTATCGAAATTACAGTTACTTGTCATAATTAGTAACGAAGTTACTTTTAACTGTCATAATTAGTATCGAAGTTACAGTTACCTGCCATAATTTTTATCAAAATTACAGCTACTTGTAATAATTAGTAACGAAGTTAGAGTTACTTGTCATAATTAGTATCGAAGTTACAGTTACCTGTCATAATTAGAATCGAAGTTACACTTACTTGACATAATTAGTATCGAAGTAACTGTTACCTGTCATAATTAGTATCGAAGTTATAGTTACCTGCCATCATTTGTATCGAAATTACTGTTACTTGTCATAAATAGTAACGAAGTTACATTTACCTGTCATAATATGTATCGAAGTTACAGTTACCTGTCATAATTAGTATCGAAGTTACTATTACCTGCCATAATTTGTATCGAAATTACAGTTACATGTCATAATTAGTAACGAAGTTACAGTTACCAGTCATAATGAGTATCGAAGTTACTGTTACCTGTCATAATTAGTATCGACGTTACAGTACCTGCTGTAATTGTTTATCAAAATTACAGTTACTTCTCGTAATTAGTAACGAAGTTAGAGGTACTTGTCATAATTAGTATCGAAGTTACAGTTACCTGTCATAATTAGTATCAAAGTTACAGTTACTTGTCATAATTAGTATCGAAGTTACTGTTACCTGCCATAATTTGTATCGAAATTTCAGTTACTTGTCATAATTTGTAACGAAGTTACAGTTACCTGTCATAATTAGCATCGAAGATACAGTTACTTGTCATAATTAGTATCGAAGTTAGTGTTACCTGTCATAATTAGTATCGAAGTTACTGTTACCTGCCATAATTTGTATCGAATTTAGAGTTACTTGTCATAATAAGTATCGAAATTACAGTTGCCTGCCATAATTAGTATCGAAGTTACTGTTACCTGTCATAATTAGTACCGAAGTTACTGTTTTCTGTCATAATTAGTATCGAATATACTGTTACCTGCCATAATTAGTATCGAAGTTATAGTTACCTGCCATGATATGTATCAAAATTACTGTTACTTGTCATAAGTAGTATCGAAGTTACAGTTACCTGTCATAATTAGTATCGAAGTTACAGTTACCTGTCATAATTAGTATCGAAGTTACTGTTACCTGCCATAATTTGTATCGAAATTACAGTTACTTGCCATAATTAGTAACGAAGCTACAGTTACCTGTCATCATTTGTATCGAAATTACAGTTACTTGTCATAATTAGTATCGAAGTTACTGTTACCTGTCATTATTTGTATCGAAATTACAGTTACTTGTCATAATTAGTAACGAAGTTTCAGTTACCTGTCATAAGTAGTATCGAAGTTACTGTTACCTGTCATAATTAGTATCGAAGTTACAGTTACCTGTCATAATTTGTATCGAAATTACAGTTACTTGTCATAATTAGTAACGATGTTACAGTTACCTGTCATAAGTAGTTTCGGAGTAACAGTTACTTGTCATAATTAGTATCGAAGTTATTGTTACTTGTCATAATTAGTATCGAAGGTACTGTTACCTGTCATAATTATTATCGAAATAACAGTTACCTGCCATAATTTGTATCGAAATTACTGTTACTTGTCATAATTAGTAACGAAGTTACAGTTCCTGTTATAATTAGTATCGAAGTTACAGTTACTTGTCAGAATTAGTATCGAAGTTACTGTTACCTGTCATAATTAGTATCGAAGTTAGTGTTACCTGCCATAATTTGTATCGAAATTACAGTTACTTGACATAATTAGTAACGAAGTTACAGTTAACTGTCATAATTAGTATCGAAGTTAGAGTAACCTGCCATAGTTATTATCTAAGTTACTGTTATCTGTCATAATTAGTATCGTTGTTACTGTTTTCTGTCATAATTAGTATCGAAGTTACTGTTACCTGTCATAATTAGTATCGAAGATACAGTTACCTGCCATAATTTGTATCGAAATTACAGTTACATGTCCTAATTAGTAACGAAGTTACAGTTACCTGTCATAATTAGTATCGAAGTTACAGTTACCTGTCATAATTAGTATCGAAGTTACTGTTACCTGCCATAATTTGTATCGCAATTGCAGTTACTTGCAATAATTAGTAACGAAGTTACAGTTACCTGTCGTAATTTGTATCGAAATTACAGTTACTTGTCATAATTAGTATCGAAGTTACAGTTACCTGACATAATTAGTATCGAAGTTACTGTTACTGCCATAATTTGTATCGCAATTGCAGTTACTTGCAATAATTAGTAACGAAGTTACAGTTACCTGTCGTAATTTGTATCGAAATTACAGTGACATGTCATAATTAGTATCGAAGTTACAGTTACCTGTCATAATTAGTATCGATGTTACTGTTACCTGCCATAATTAGAATCGAAGTTACAGTTACCTGCCATAATTTATATCGAAATTACAGTTAATTGTCATAATTAGTAACGAAGTTACAGTTAACTGTCATAATTAGTATCGAAGTTACAGTTACCTGCAATAATTAGTATCGAAGGTGCTGTTACCTGTCATAATTAGTATCGAAGTTACTGTTTTCTGTCATAATTAGTATCGAAGTTGTTGTTACGTGTCATAATTAGTATCGAAGTTACAGTTACCTGCCATCATTTGTATCGAAATTACAGTTACTTGTCATAATTAGTAACGAAGTTACAGTTACCTCTCATAATTAGTATAGAAGTTACATTTACTTGTCATAATTAGTAACGAAGTTACTGTTACCTGTCATAATTAGTATCGAAGTTACAGTTACCTGCCATAATTTGTATCGAAATTACAGTTACTTGTCATAATTAGTGACGATGTTACAGTTACCTGCCATAAGTAGTTTCGAAGTTACATTTCCTTGTCATAATTAGTATCGAAGTTACTGTTACTTGTCATAATTAGTATCGAAGTTACTGTTACCTGTCATAATTAGTATCGAAGTTACAGTTACTTGTCATAATTAGTATCGATGTTACTGTTACCTGTCATAATTAGTATCGAAGATACAGTTACCTGCCATAATTTGTATCGAAATTACAGTTGCATGTCCTAATTAGTAACGAAGTTACAGTTACCTGTCATAATTAGTATCGAAGTTACAGTTACCTGTCCTAATTTGTATCGAAATTACAGTTACTTGTCATAATTAGTATCGAAGTTACTGTTACCTGTCATAATTTGTATCGAAATTACAGTTACTGGTCATAATTAGTAACGATGTTACAGTTACCTGTCATAATTAGTATCGAAGTTACTGTTACCTGTCATAATCAGTATCGACGTTACAGTCACCTGTCATAATTTGTATCGAAATTACAGTTACTTGTCATAATTAGTAACGATGTTACAGTTACATGTCATAAGTAGTTTCGGAGTTACAGTTACTTGTCATAATTAGTATCGAAATTACAGTTACCTGTCATAATTAATATCGAAGTTACTGTTACCTGTAATAATTAGTATCGAAGTTACTGTTTTCTGTAATAATTAGTATCGAAGTTACTGTTACCTGTCATAATTAGTTTCGAAGTTACTGTTTTCTGTCATAATTAGTATCTAAGTTACTGTTACCTGTCATAATTAGTATCGAAGTTACAGTTACCTGCCATCATTTGTATCGAAATTACAGTTACTTGTCATAATTAGTATCGAAGTTACAGTTACCTGCCATCATTTGTATCGAAATTACAGTTACTTGTCATAATTAGTAACTAAGTTACAGTTATCTGTCATTATTAGTATCGAAGTTACAGTTACCTGACATAATTAGTATCGAAGTTACTGTTACCTGCCATAATTTGTATCGCAATTGCAGTTACTTGCAATAATTAGTAACGAAGTTACAGTTACCTGTCGTAATTTGTATCGAAATTACAGTGACATGTCATAATTAGTATCGAAGTTACAGTTACCTGTCATAATTAGTATCGATGTTACTGTCACCTGCCATAATTTGTATCAAAATTACAGTTACTTGTCATAATTAGTATCGAAATTACAGTTACCTGCCATAATTAGTATCGAAGTTACTGTTAGCTGTCATATTTAGTATCGAAGTTACTGTTTTCTGTCATAATTAGTATCGAAGTAACTGTTACCTGTCATAATTAGTATCGAAGTTATAGTTACCTGCCATCATTTGTATCGAAATTACTGTTACTTGTCATAAATAGTAACGAAGTTACAGTTACCTGTCATAATATGTATCGAAGTTACAGTTACCTGTCATAATTAGTATCGAAGTTACTATTACCTGCCATAATTTGTATCGAAATTACAGTTACATGTCATAATTAGTAACGAAGTTACAGTTACCTGTCATAATGAGTATCGAAGTTACTGTTACCTGTCATAATTAGTATCGAAGTTACAGTACCTGCCATAATTGTTTATCAAAATTACAGTTACTTCTCGTAATTAGTAACGAAGTTAGAGGTACTTGTCATAATTAGTATCGAAGTTACAGTTACCTGTCATAATTAGTATCAAAGTTACAGTTACTTGTCATAATTAGTATCGAAGTTACTGTTACCTGCCATAATTTGTATCGAAATTTCAGTTACTTGTCATAATTTGTAACGAAGTTACAGTTACCTGTCATAATTAGCATCGAAGTTACAGTTACTTGTCATAATTAGTATCGAAGTTAGTGTTACCTGTCATAATTAGAATCGAAGTTACAGTTACCTGCCATAATTTATATCGAAATTACAGTTAATTGTCATAATTAGTAACGAAGTTACAGTTAACTGTCATAATTAGTATCGAAGTTACAGTTACCTGCAATAATTAGTATCGAAGGTACTGTTACCTGTCATAATTAGTATCGAAGTTACTGTTTTCTGTCATAATTAGTATCGAAGTTGTTGTTACGTGTCATAATTAGTATCGAAGTTACAGTTACTTGCCATCATTTGTATCGAAATTACAGTTACTTGTCATAATTAGTAACGAAGTTACAGTTACCTCTCATAATTAGTATAGAAGTTACATTTACTTGTCATAATTAGTAACGAAGTTACTGTTACCTGTCATAATTAGTATCGAAGTTACAGTTACCTGCCATAATTTTTATCAAAATTACAGCTACTTGTAATAATTAGTAACGAAGTTAGAGTTACTTGTCATAATTAGTATCGAAGTTACTGTTAGCTGTCATATTTAGTATCGAAGTTACTGTTTTCTGCCATCATTTGTATCGAAATTACTGTTACTTGTCATAAATAGTAACGAAGTTACAGTTACCTGTCATAATATGTATCGAAGTTACAGTTACCTGTCATAATTAGTATCGAAGTTACTATTACCTGCCATAATTTGTATCGAAATTACAGTTACATGTCATAATTAGTAACGAAGATACAGTTACCTGTCGTAATGAGTATCGAAGTTACTGTTACCTGTCATAATTAGTATCGAAGTTACAGTACCTGCCATAATTGTTTATCAAAATTACAGTTACTTCTCGTAATTAGTAACGAAGTTAGAGGTATTTGTCATAATTAGTATCGAAGTTACAGTTACCTGTCATAATTAGTATCAAAGTTACAGTTACTTGTCATAATTAGTATCGAAGTTACTGTTACCTGCCATAATTTGTATCGAAATTTCAGTTACTTGTCATAATTTGTAACGAAATTACAGTTACCTGTCATAATTAGCATCGATGTTACAGTTACTTGTCATAATTAGTATCGAAGTAAGTGTTACCTGTCATAATTAGAATCGAAGTTACAGTTACCTGCCATAATTTATATCGAAATTACAGTTAATTGTCATAATTAGTATCGATGTTACAGTTACCTGCAATAATTAGTATCGAAGGTACTGTTACCTGTCATAATTAGTATCGAAGTTACTGTTTTCTGTCATAATTAGTATCGAAGTTGCTGTTACGTGTCATAATTAGTATCGAAGTTACAGTTACCTGCCATCATTTGTATCGAAATTACAGTTACTTGTCATAATTAGTAACGAAGTTACAGTTACCTCTCATAATTAGTATAGAAGTTACATTTACTTGTCATAATTAGTAACGAAGTTACTGTTACCTGTCATAATTAGTATCGAAGTTACAGTTACCTGCCATAATTAGTATCGAAATTACAGTTACTTGTCATTATTAGTGACGATGTTACAGTTACCTGCCATAAGTAGTTTCGAAGTTACATTTTCTTGTCATAATTAGTATCGAAGTTACTGTTACTTGTCATAATTAGTATCGAAGTTACTGTTACCTGTCATAATTAGTATCGAAGTTTCAGTTACTTGTCATAATTAGTATCGATGTTACTGTGACCTGTCATAATTAGTATCGAAGTTACAGTTACCTGCCATATTTTATATCGAAATTACAGTTACTTGTCATAATTAGTACCGAAGTTACAGTTAACTGTCATAATTAATATCGAAGTTACAGTTACCTGCCATAATTTTTATCAAAATTACAGTAACTTGTCATAATTAGTAACGAAGTTAGAGTAACTTGTCATAATTAGTATCGAAGTTACAGTTACCTGTCATAATTAGTATCGAAGTTACAGTTACTTGACATAATTAGTATCGAAGTTACTGTTACCTGTCATAATTAGTATCGAAGTTACAGATACCTGCCATAATTTATATCGAAATTACAGTTACTGGTCATAATTAATAACGAAGTTACAGTTACCTGTCATAATTAGTATCGAAGATACAGTTACTTGTCATAATTAGTATCGAAATTACAGTTACCTGCCATATTTGTATCGAAATTACAGTTACTTGTCATAATTAGTAACGAAGTTACTTTTAACTGTCATAATTAGTATCGAAGTTACAGTTACCTGCCATAATTTTTATCAAAATTACAGCTACTTGTAATAATTAGTAACGAAGTTAGAGTTACTTGTCATAATTAGTATCGAAGTTACAGTTACCTGTCATAATTAGAATCGAAGTTACACTTACTTGACATAATTAGTATCGAAGTAACTGTTACCTGTCATAATTAGTATCGAAGTTATAGTTACCTGCCATCATTTGTATCGAAATTACTGTTACTTGTCATAAATAGTAACGAAGTTACATTTACCTGTCATAATATGTATCGAAGTTACAGTTACCTGTCATAATTAGTATCGAAGTTACTATTACCTGCCATAATTTGTATCGAAATTACAGTTACATGTCATAATTAGTAACGAAGTTACAGTTACCAGTCATAATGAGTATCGAAGTTACTGTTACCTGTCATAATTAGTATCGACGTTACAGTACCTGCTGTAATTGTTTATCAAAATTACAGTTACTTCTCGTAATTAGTAACGAAGTTAGAGGTACTTGTCATAATTAGTATCGAAGTTACAGTTACCTGTCATAATTAGTATCAAAGTTACAGTTACTTGTCATAATTAGTATCGAAGTTACTGTTACCTGCCATAATTTGTATCGAAATTTCAGTTACTTGTCATAATTTGTAACGAAGTTACAGTTACCTGTCATAATTAGCATCGAAGATACAGTTACTTGTCATAATTAGTATCGAAGTTAGTGTTACCTGTCATAATTAGAATCGAAGTTACAGTTACCTGCCATATTTTATATCGAAATAACAGTTAATTGTCATAATTAGTAACGAAGTTACAGTTAACTGTCATAATTAGTATCGAAGTTACAGTTACCTGCAATAATTAGTATCGAAGGTACTGTTACCTGTCATAATTAGTATCGAAGTTACTGTTTTCTTTCATAATTCGTATCGAAGTTGTTGTTACGTGTCATAATTAGTATCGAAGTTACAGTTACCTGCCATCATTTGTATCGAAATTACAGTTACTTGTCATAATTAGTAACGAAGTTACAGTTACCTCTCATAATTAGTATAGAAGTTACATTTACTTGTCATAATTAGTAACGAAGTTACTGTTACCTGTCATAATTAGTATCGAAGTTACAGTTACCTGCCATAATTTGTATCGAAATTACAGTTACTTGTCATAATTAGTGACGATGTTACAGTTACCTGCCATAAGTAGTTTCGAAGTTACATTTTCTTGTCATAATTAGTATCGAAGTTACTGTTACTTGTCATAATTAGTATCGAAGTTACTGTTACCTGTCATAATTAGTATCGAAGTTTCAGTTACTTGTCATAATTAGTATAGATGTTACTGTTACCTGTCATAATTAGTATCGAAGTTACAGTTACCTGCCATATTTTATATCGAAATTACAGTTACTTGTCATAATTAGTACCGAAGTTACAGTTAACTGTCATAATTAGTATCGAAGTTACAGTTACCTGCCATAATTTTTATCAAAATTACAGTTACTTGTCATAATTAGTAACGAAGTTAGAGTAACTTGTCATAATTAGTATCGAAGTTACAGTTACCTGTCATAATTAGTATCGAAGTTACAGTTACTTGACATAATTAGTATCGAAGTTACTGTTACCTGTCATAATTAGTATAGAAGTTACAGATACCTGCCATAATTTGTATCGAAATTACAGTTATTTGTCATAATAAGTAACGATGTTACATTTACCTGTCATAATTAGTTTCGAAATTACAGTTACTTGTCATAATTAGTATCGAAATTACAGTTACTTGTCATAATTAGTAACGATGTTACAGTTACCTGTCATAAGTAGTTTCGAAGTTACAGTTTCTTGTCATAATTAGGATCGAAGTTACTGTTACCTGTCATAATTAGTAACGAAGTTAGAGTTACCTGTAATAATTAGTATCGAAGTTACAGTTACCTGTCGTAAGTAGTTTCGAAGTTACAGTTTCTTGTCATAATTAGTATCGAAGTTACTGTTACTTGTCATAATTAGTATCGAAGTTATTGTTACCTCTCATACTTAGTATCGTAATTACAGTTACCTGCCATAATTTGTATTGAAATTACAGATACTTGTCATAATTAATAACGAAGTTACAGTTACCTGTCATAATTAGTATCGAAGTTACAGTTACTTGTCATAATTAGTATCGAAATTACAGTTACCTGCCATAATTTGTATCGAAATTACAGTTACTTGTCATAATTAGTAACGAAGTTACATTTAACTGTCATAATTAGTATAGAAGTTACAGTTACCTGCCATAATTTTTATCAAAATTACAGCTACTTGTAATAATTAGTAACGAAGTTAGAGTTACTTGTCATAATTAGTATCGAAGTTACTGTTAGCTGTCATATTTAGTATCGAAGTTACTGTTTTCTGTCATAATTAGTATCGAAGTAACAGTTACCTGTCATAATTAGTATCGAAGTGATAGTTACCTGCCATCATTTGTATCGAAATTACTGTTACTTGTCATAAATAGTAACGAAGTAACAGTTACCTGTCATAATATGTATCGAAGTTACAGTTACCTGTCGTAATTAGTATCGAAGTTACTATTACCTGCCATAATTTGTATCGAAATTACAGTTACATGTCATAATTAGTAACGAAGTTACAGTTACCTGTCATAATGAGTATCGATGTTACTGTTACCTGTCATAATTAGTATCGAAGTTACAGTACCTGCCATAATTGTTTATCAAAATTACAGTTACTTCTCGTAATTAGTAACGAAGTTAGAGGTATTTGTCATAATTAGTATCGAAGTTACAGTTACCTGTCATAATTAGTATCAAAGTTACAGTTACTTGTCATAATTAGTATCGAAGTTACTGTTACCTGCCATAATTTGTATCGAAATTTCAGTTACTTGTCATAATTTGTAACGAAATTACAGTTACCTGTCATAATTAGCATCGAAGTTACAGTTACTTGTCATAATTAGTATCGAAGTTAGTGTTACCTGTCATAATTAGAATCGAAGTTACAGTTACCTGCCATAATTTATATCGAAATTACAGTTAATTGTCATAATTAGTAACGAAGTTACAGTTAACTGTCATAATTAGTATCGAAGTTACAGTTACCTGCAATAATTAGTATCGAAGGTACTGTTACCTGTCATAATTAGTATCGAAGTTACTGTTTTCTGTCATAATTAGTATCGAAGTTGTTGTTACGTGTCATAATTAGTATCGAAGTTACAGTTACCTGCCATCATTTGTATCGAAATTACAGTTACTTGTCATAATTAGTAACGAAGTTACAGTTACCTCTCATAATTAGTATAGAAGTTACATTTACTTGTCATAATTAGTAACGAAGTTACTGTTACCTGTCATAATTAGTATCGAAGTTACAGTTACCTGCCATAATTAGTATCGAAATTACAGCTACTTGTCATTATTAGTGACGATGTTACAGTTACCTGCCATAAGTAGTTTCGAAGTTACATTTTCTTGTCATAATTAGTATCGAAGTTACTGTTACTTGTCATAATTAGTATCGAAGTTACTGTTACCTGTCATAATTAGTATCGAAGTTTCAGTTACTTGTCATAATTAGTATCGATGTTACTGTGACCTGTCATAATTAGTATCGAAGTTACAGTTACCTGCCATATTTTATATCGAAATTACAGTTACTTGTCATAATTAGTACCGAAGTTACAGTTAACTGTCATAATTAATATCGAAGTTACAGTTACCTGCCATAATTTTTATCAAAATTACAGTTACTTGTCATAATTAGTAACGAAATTAGAGTAACTTGTCATAATTAGTATCGAAGTTACAGTTACCTGTCATAATTAGTATCGAAGTTACAGTTACTTGACATAATTAGTATCGAAGTTACTGTTACCTGTCATAATTAGTATCGAAGTTACAGATACCTGCCATAATTTATATCGAAATTACAGTTACTGGTCATAATTAACAACGAAGTTACAGTTACCTGTCATAATTAGTATCGAAGTTACAGTTACTTGTCATAATTAGTATCGATGTTACTGTGACCTGTCATAATTAGTATCGAAGTTACAGTTACCTGCCATATTTTATATCGAAATTACAGTTACTTGTCATAATTAGTACCGAAGTTACAGTTAACTGTCATAATTAATATCGAAGTTACAGTTACCTGCCATAATTTTTATCAAAATTACAGTTACTTGTCATAATTAGTAACGAAGTTAGAGTTACTTGTCATAATTAGTATCGAAGTTACAGTTACCTGTCATAATTAGAATCGAAGTTACACTTACTTGACATAATTAGTATCGAAGTAACTGTTACCTGTCATAATTAGTATCGAAGTTATAGTTACCTGCCATCATTTGTATCGAAATTACTGTTACTTGTCATAAATAGTAACGAAGTTACATTTACCTGTCATAATATGTACCGAAGTTACAGTTACCTGTCATAATTAGTATCGAAGTTACTATTACCTGCCATAATTTGTATCGAAATTACAGTTACATGTCATAATTAGTAACGAAGTTACAGTTACCTGTCATAATGAGTATCGAAGTTACTGTTACCTGTCATAATTAGTATCGACGTTACAGTACCTGCCGTAATTGTTTATCAAAATTACAGTTACTTCTCGTAATTAGTAACGAAGTTAGAGGTACTTGTCATAATTAGTATCCAAGTTACAGTTACCTGTCATAATTAGTATCAAAGTTACAGTTACTTGTCATAATTAGTATCGAAGTTACTGTTACCTGCCATAATTTGTATCGAAATTTCAGTTACTTGTCATAATTTGTAACGAAGTTACAGTTACCTGTCATAATTAGCATCGAAGTTACAGTTACTTGTCATAATTAGTATCGAAGTTAGTGTTACCTGTCATAATTAGAATCGAAGTTACAGTTACCTGCCATAATTTATATCGAAATTACAGTTAATTGTCATAATTAGTAACGAAGTTACAGTTAACTGTCATAATTAGTATCGAAGTTACAGTTACCTGCAATAATTAGTATCGAAGGTACTGTTACCTGTCATAATTAGTATCGAAGTTACTGTTTTCTTTCATAATTAGTATCGAAGTTGTTGTTACGTGTCATAATTAGTATCGAAGTTACAGTTACCTGCCATCATTTGTATCGAAATTACAGTTACTTGTCATAATTAGTATCGAAGTTACAGTTACCTCTCATAATTAGTATAGAAGTTACATTTACTTGTCATAATTAGTAACGAAGTTACTGTTACCTGTCATAATTAGTATCGAAGTTACAGTTACCTGCCATAATTTGTATCGAAATTACAGTTGCTTGTCATAATTAGTGACGATGTTACAGTTACCTGCCATAAGTAGTTTCGAAGTTACATTTTCTTGTCATAATTAGTATCGAAGTTACTGTTACTTGTCATAATTAGTATCGAAGTTACTGTTACCTGTCATAATTAGTATCGACGTTTCAGTTACTTGTCATAATTAGTATAGATGTTACTGTTACCTGTCATAATTAGTATCGAAGTTACAGTTACCTGCCATATTTTATATCGAAATTACAGTTACTTGTCATAATTAGTACCGAAGTTACAGTTAACTGTCATAATTAGTATCGAAGTTACAGTTACCTGCCATAATTTTTATCAAAATTACAGTTACTTGTCATAATTAGTAACGAAGTTAGAGTAACTTGTCATAATTAGTATCGAAGTTACAGTTACCTGTCATAATTAGTATCGAAGTTACAGTTACTTGACATAATTAGTATCGAAGTTACTGTTACCTGTCATAATTAGTAACGAAGTTAGAGTTACCTGTAATAATTAGTATCGAAGTTACAGTTACCTGTCGTAATTTGTATCGAAATTACAGTTATTTGTCATAATAAGTAACGATGTTACATTTACCTGTCATAATTAGTTTCGAAATTACAGTTACCTGTCATAATTAGTATCGAAGTTACAGTTTCTTGTCATAATTAGTATCGAAGTTACTGTTACTTGTCATAATTAGTATCGAAGTTATTGTTACCTCTCATAATTAGTATCGTAATTACGGTTACCTGCCATAATTTGTATTGAAATTACAGTTACTTGTCATAATTAATAACGAAGTTACAGTTACCTGTCATAATTAGTATCGAAGTTACAGTTACTTGTCATAATTAGTTTCGAAGTTACAGTTACTTGTCATAATTAGTATCGAAATTACAGTTACTTGTCATAATTAGTAACGATGTTACAGTTACCTGTCATAAGTAGTTTCGAAGTTACAGTTTCTTGTCATAATTAGTATCGAAGTTACTGTTACCTGTCATAATTAGTATCGAAGTTACAGTTACCTGTAATAATTAGTACCGAAGTTACAGTTACCTGTCATAAGTAGTTTCGAAGTTACAGTTTCTTGTCATAATTAGTATCGAAGTTACTGTTACTTGTCACAATTAGTATCGAGGTTATTGTTACCTATCATAATTAGTATCGTAATTACAGTTACCTGCCATAATTTGTATTGAAATTACAGTTACTTGTCATAATTAATAACGAAGTTACAGTTACCTGTCATAATTAGTATCGAAGTTACAGTTACTTGTCATAATTAGTATCGAAATTACAGTTACCTGCCATAATTTGTATCGAAATTACAGTTACTTGTCATAATTAGTAACGAAGTTACATTTAACTGTCATAATTAGTATCGAAGTTACAGTTACCTGCCATAATTTTTATCAAAATTACAGCTACTTGTAATAATTAGTAACGAAGTTAGAGTTACTTGTCATAATTAGTATCGAAGTTACTGTTAGCTGTCATATTTAGTATCGAAGTTACTGTTTTCTGCCATCATTTGTATCGAAATTACTGTTACTTGTCATAAATAGTAACGAAGTTACAGTTACCTGTCATAATATGTATCGAAGTTACAGTTACCTGTCATAATTAGTATCGAAGTTACTATTACCTGCCATAATTTGTATCGAAATTACAGTTACATGTCATAATTAGTAACGAAGATACAGTTACCTGTCGTAATGAGTATCGAAGTTACTGTTACCTGTCATAATTAGTATCGAAGTTACAGTACCTGCCATAATTGTTTATCAAAATTACAGTTACTTCTCGTAATTAGTAACGAAGTTAGAGGTATTTGTCATAATTAGTATCGAAGTTACAGTTACCTGTCATAATTAGTATCAAAGTTACAGTTACTTGTCATAATTAGTATCGAAGTTACTGTTACCTGCCATAATTTGTATCGAAATTTCAGTTACTTGTCATAATTTGTAACGAAATTACAGTTACCTGTCATAATTAGCATCGATGTTACAGTTACTTGTCATAATTAGTATCGAAGTAAGTGTTACCTGTCATAATTAGAATCGAAGTTACAGTTACCTGCCATAATTTATATCGAAATTACAGTTAATTGTCATAATTAGTATCGATGTTACAGTTACCTGCAATAATTAGTATCGAAGGTACTGTTACCTGTCATAATTAGTATCGAAGTTACTGTTTTCTGTCATAATTAGTATCGAAGTTGCTGTTACGTGTCATAATTAGTATCGAAGTTACAGTTACCTGCCATCATTTGTATCGAAATTACAGTTACTTGTCATAATTAGTAACGAAGTTACAGTTACCTCTCATAATTAGTATAGAAGTTACATTTACTTGTCATAATTAGTAACGAAGTTACTGTTACCTGTCATAATTAGTATCGAAGTTACAGTTACCTGCCATAATTAGTATCGAAATTACAGTTACTTGTCATTATTAGTGACGATGTTACAGTTACCTGCCATAAGTAGTTTCGAAGTTACATTTTCTTGTCATAATTAGTATCGAAGTTACTGTTACTTGTCATAATTAGTATCGAAGTTACTGTTACCTGTCATAATTAGTATCGAAGTTTCAGTTACTTGTCATAATTAGTATCGATGTTACTGTGACCTGTCATAATTAGTATCGAAGTTACAGTTACCTGCCATATTTTATATCGAAATTACAGTTACTTGTCATAATTAGTACCGAAGTTACAGTTAACTGTCATAATTAATATCGAAGTTACAGTTACCTGCCATAATTTTTATCAAAATTACAGTAACTTGTCATAATTAGTAACGAAGTTAGAGTAACTTGTCATAATTAGTATCGAAGTTACAGTTACCTGTCATAATTAGTATCGAAGTTACAGTTACTTGACATAATTAGTATCGAAGTTACTGTTACCTGTCATAATTAGTATCGAAGTTACAGATACCTGCCATAATTTATATCGAAATTACAGTTACTGGTCATAATTAATAACGAAGTTACAGTTACCTGTCATAATTAGTATCGAAGATACAGTTACTTGTCATAATTAGTATCGAAATTACAGTTACCTGCCATATTTGTATCGAAATTACAGTTACTTGTCATAATTAGTAACGAAGTTACTTTTAACTGTCATAATTAGTATCGAAGTTACAGTTACCTGCCATAATTTTTATCAAAATTACAGCTACTTGTAATAATTAGTAACGAAGTTAGAGTTACTTGTCATAATTAGTATCGAAGTTACAGTTACCTGTCATAATTAGAATCGAAGTTACACTTACTTGACATAATTAGTATCGAAGTAACTGTTACCTGTCATAATTAGTATCGAAGTTATAGTTACCTGCCATCATTTGTATCGAAATTACTGTTACTTGTCATAAATAGTAACGAAGTTACATTTACCTGTCATAATATGTATCGAAGTTACAGTTACCTGTCATAATTAGTATCGAAGTTACTATTACCTGCCATAATTTGTATCGAAATTACAGTTACATGTCATAATTAGTAACGAAGTTACAGTTACCAGTCATAATGAGTATCGAAGTTACTGTTACCTGTCATAATTAGTATCGACGTTACAGTACCTGCTGTAATTGTTTATCAAAATTACAGTTACTTCTCGTAATTAGTAACGAAGTTAGAGGTACTTGTCATAATTAGTATCGAAGTTACAGTTACCTGTCATAATTAGTTTCAAAGTTACAGTTACTTGTCATAATTAGTATCGAAGTTACTGTTACCTGCCATAATTTGTATCGAAATTTCAGTTACTTGTCATAATTTGTAACGAAGTTACAGTTACCTGTCATAATTAGCATCGAAGATACAGTTACTTGTCATAATTAGTATCGAAGTTAGTGTTACCTGTCATAATTAGAATCGAAGTTACAGTTACCTGCCATATTTTATATCGAAATAACAGTTAATTGTCATAATTAGTAACGAAGTTACAGTTAACTGTCATAATTAGTATCGAAGTTACAGTTACCTGCAATAATTAGTATCGAAGGTACTGTTACCTGTCATAATTAGTATCGAAGTTACTGTTTTCTTTCATAATTCGTATCGAAGTTGTTGTTACGTGTCATAATTAGTATCGAAGTTACAGTTACCTGCCATCATTTGTATCGAAATTACAGTTACTTGTCATAATTAGTAACGAAGTTACAGTTACCTCTCATAATTAGTATAGAAGTTACATTTACTTGTCATAATTAGTAACGAAGTTACTGTTACCTGTCATAATTAGTATCGAAGTTACAGTTACCTGCCATAATTTGTATCGAAATTACAGTTACTTGTCATAATTAGTGACGATGTTACAGTTACCTCCCATAAGTAGTTTCGAAGTTACATTTTCTTGTCATAATTAGTATCGAAGTTACTGTTACTTGTCATAATTAGTATCGAAGTTACTGTTACCTGTCATAATTAGTATCGAAGTTTCAGTTACTTGTCATAATTAGTATAGATGTTACTGTTACCTGTCATAATTAGTATCGAAGTTACAGTTACCTGCCATATTTTATATCGAAATTACAGTTACTTGTCATAATTAGTACCGAAGTTACAGTTAACTGTCATAATTAGTATCGAAGTTACAGTTACCTGCCATAATTTTTATCAAAATTACAGTTACTTGTCATAATTAGTAACGAAGTTAGAGTAACTTGTCATAATTAGTATCGAAGTTACAGTTACCTGTCATAATTAGTATCGAAGTTACAGTTACTTGACATAATTAGTATCGAAGTTACTGTTACCTGTCATAATTAGTATAGAAGTTACAGATACCTGCCATAATTTGTATCGAAATTACAGTTATTTGTCATAATAAGTAACGATGTTACATTTACCTGTCATAATTAGTTTCGAAATTACAGTTACTTGTCATAATTAGTATCGAAATTACAGTTACTTGTCATAATTAGTAACGATGTTACAGTTACCTGTCATAAGTAGTTTCGAAGTTACAGTTTCTTGTCATAATTAGGATCGAAGTTACTGTTACCTGTCATAATTAGTAACGAAGTTAGAGTTACCTGTAATAATTAGTATCGAAGTTACAGTTACCTGTCGTAAGTAGTTTCGAAGTTACAGTTTCTTGTCATAATTAGTATCGAAGTTACTGTTACTTGTCATAATTAGTATCGAAGTTATTGTTACCTCTCATACTTAGTATCGTAATTACAGTTACCTGCCATAATTTGTATTGAAATTACAGATACTTGTCATAATTAATAACGAAGTTACAGTTACCTGTCATAATTAGTATCGAAGTTACAGTTACTTGTCATAATTAGTATCGAAATTACAGTTACCTGCCATAATTTGTATCGAAATTACAGTTACTTGTCATAATTAGTAACGAAGTTACATTTAACTGTCATAATTAGTATAGAAGTTACAGTTACCTGCCATAATTTTTATCAAAATTACAGCTACTTGTAATAATTAGTAACGAAGTTAGAGTTACTTGTCATAATTAGTATCGAAGTTACTGTTAGCTGTCATATTTAGTATCGAAGTTACTGTTTTCTGTCATAATTAGTATCGAAGTAACAGTTACCTGTCATAATTAGTATCGAAGTGATAGTTACCTGCCATCATTTGTATCGAAATTACTGTTACTTGTCATAAATAGTAACGAAGTAACAGTTACCTGTCATAATATGTATCGAAGTTACAGTTACCTGTCGTAATTAGTATCGAAGTTACTATTACCTGCCATAATTTGTATCGAAATTACAGTTACATGTCATAATTAGTAACGAAGTTACAGTTACCTGTCATAATGAGTATCGATGTTACTGTTACCTGTCATAATTAGTATCGAAGTTACAGTACCTGCCATAATTGTTTATCAAAATTACAGTTACTTCTCGTAATTAGTAACGAAGTTAGAGGTATTTGTCATAATTAGTATCGAAGTTACAGTTACCTGTCATAATTAGTATCAAAGTTACAGTTACTTGTCATAATTAGTATCGAAGTTACTGTTACCTGCCATAATTTGTATCGAAATTTCAGTTACTTGTCATAATTTGTAACGAAATTACAGTTACCTGTCATAATTAGCATCGAAGTTACAGTTACTTGTCATAATTAGTATCGAAGTTAGTGTTACCTGTCATAATTAGAATCGAAGTTACAGTTACCTGCCATAATTTATATCGAAATTACAGTTAATTGTCATAATTAGTAACGAAGTTACAGTTAACTGTCATAATTAGTATCGAAGTTACAGTTACCTGCAATAATTAGTATCGAAGGTACTGTTACCTGTCATAATTAGTATCGAAGTTACTGTTTTCTGTCATAATTAGTATCGAAGTTGTTGTTACGTGTCATAATTAGTATCGAAGTTACAGTTACCTGCCATCATTTGTATCGAAATTACAGTTACTTGTCATAATTAGTAACGAAGTTACAGTTACCTCTCATAATTAGTATAGAAGTTACATTTACTTGTCATAATTAGTAACGAAGTTACTGTTACCTGTCATAATTAGTATCGAAGTTACAGTTACCTGCCATAATTAGTATCGAAATTACAGCTACTTGTCATTATTAGTGACGATGTTACAGTTACCTGCCATAAGTAGTTTCGAAGTTACATTTTCTTGTCATAATTAGTATCGAAGTTACTGTTACTTGTCATAATTAGTATCGAAGTTACTGTTACCTGTCATAATTAGTATCGAAGTTTCAGTTACTTGTCATAATTAGTATCGATGTTACTGTGACCTGTCATAATTAGTATCGAAGTTACAGTTACCTGCCATATTTTATATCGAAATTACAGTTACTTGTCATAATTAGTACCGAAGTTACAGTTAACTGTCATAATTAATATCGAAGTTACAGTTACCTGCCATAATTTTTATCAAAATTACAGTTACTTGTCATAATTAGTAACGAAATTAGAGTAACTTGTCATAATTAGTATCGAAGTTACAGTTACCTGTCATAATTAGTATCGAAGTTACAGTTACTTGACATAATTAGTATCGAAGTTACTGTTACCTGTCATAATTAGTATCGAAGTTACAGATACCTGCCATAATTTATATCGAAATTACAGTTACTGGTCATAATTAACAACGAAGTTACAGTTACCTGTCATAATTAGTATCGAAGTTACAGTTACTTGTCATAATTAGTATCGATGTTACTGTGACCTGTCATAATTAGTATCGAAGTTACAGTTACCTGCCATATTTTATATCGAAATTACAGTTACTTGTCATAATTAGTACCGAAGTTACAGTTAACTGTCATAATTAATATCGAAGTTACAGTTACCTGCCATAATTTTTATCAAAATTACAGTTACTTGTCATAATTAGTAACGAAGTTAGAGTTACTTGTCATAATTAGTATCGAAGTTACAGTTACCTGTCATAATTAGAATCGAAGTTACACTTACTTGACATAATTAGTATCGAAGTAACTGTTACCTGTCATAATTAGTATCGAAGTTATAGTTACCTGCCATCATTTGTATCGAAATTACTGAAACTTGTCATAAATAGTAACGAAGTTACATTTACCTGTCATAATATGTACCGAAGTTACAGTTACCTGTCATAATTAGTATCGAAGTTACTATTACCTGCCATAATTTGTATCGAAATTACAGTTACATGTCATAATTAGTAACGAAGTTACAGTTACCTGTCATAATGAGTATCGAAGTTACTGTTACCTGTCATAATTAGTATCGACGTTACAGTACCTGCCGTAATTGTTTATCAAAATTACAGTTACTTCTCGTAATTAGTAACGAAGTTAGAGGTACTTGTCATAATTAGTATCCAAGTTACAGTTACCTGTCATAATTAGTATCAAAGTTACAGTTACTTGTCATAATTAGTATCGAAGTTACTGTTACCTGCCATAATTTGTATCGAAATTTCAGTTACTTGTCATAATTTGTAACGAAGTTACAGTTACCTGTCATAATTAGCATCGAAGTTACAGTTACTTGTCATAATTAGTATCGAAGTTAGTGTTACCTGTCATAATTAGAATCGAAGTTACAGTTACCTGCCATAATTTATATCGAAATTACAGTTAATTGTCATAATTAGTAACGAAGTTACAGTTAACTGTCATAATTAGTATCGAAGTTACAGTTACCTGCAATAATTAGTATCGAAGGTACTGTTACCTGTCATAATTAGTATCGAAGTTACTGTTTTCTTTCATAATTAGTATCGAAGTTGTTGTTACGTGTCATAATTAGTATCGAAGTTACAGTTACCTGCCATCATTTGTATCGAAATTACAGTTACTTGTCATAATTAGTATCGAAGTTACAGTTACCTCTCATAATTAGTATAGAAGTTACATTTACTTGTCATAATTAGTAACGAAGTTACTGTTACCTGTCATAATTAGTATCGAAGTTACAGTTACCTGCCATAATTTGTATCGAAATTACAGTTGCTTGTCATAATTAGTGACGATGTTACAGTTACCTGCCATAAGTAGTTTCGAAGTTACATTTTCTTGTCATAATTAGTATCGAAGTTACTGTTACTTGTCATAATTAGTATCGAAGTTACTGTTACCTGTCATAATTAGTATCGACGTTTCAGTTACTTGTCATAATTAGTATAGATGTTACTGTTACCTGTCATAATTAGTATCGAAGTTACAGTTACCTGCCATATTTTATATCGAAATTACAGTTACTTGTCATAATTAGTACCGAAGTTACAGTTAACTGTCATAATTAGTATCGAAGTTACAGTTACCTGCCATAATTTTTATCAAAATTACAGTTACTTGTCATAATTAGTAACGAAGTTAGAGTAACTTGTCATAATTAGTATCGAAGTTACAGTTACCTGTCATAATTAGTATCGAAGTTACAGTTACTTGACATAATTAGTATCGAAGTTACTGTTACCTGTCATAATTAGTAACGAAGTTAGAGTTACCTGTAATAATTAGTATCGAAGTTACAGTTACCTGTCGTAATTTGTATCGAAATTACAGTTATTTGTCATAATAAGTAACGATGTTACATTTACCTGTCATAATTAGTTTCGAAATTACAGTTACTTGTCATAATTAGTATCGAAATTACAGTTACTTGTCATAATTAGTAACGATGTTACAGTTACCTGTCATAAGTAGTTTCGAAGTTACAGTTTCTTGTCATAATTAGGATCGAAGTTACTGTTACCTGTCATAATTAGTAACGAAGTTAGAGTTACCTGTAATAATTAGTATCGAAGTTACAGTTACCTGTCGTAAGTAGTTTCGAAGTTACAGTTTCTTGTCATAATTAGTATCGAAGTTACTGTTACTTGTCATAATTAGTATCGAAGTTATTGTTACCTCTCATACTTAGTATCGTAATTACAGTTACCTGCCATAATTTGTATTGAAATTACAGATACTTGTCATAATTAATAACGAAGTTACAGTTACCTGTCATAATTAGTATCGAAGTTACAGTTACTTGTCATAATTAGTATCGAAATTACAGTTACCTGCCATAATTTGTATCGAAATTACAGTTACTTGTCATAATTAGTAACGAAGTTACATTTAACTGTCATAATTAGTATCGAAGTTACAGTTACCTGCCATAATTTTTATCAAAATTACAGCTACTTGTAATAATTAGTAACGAAGTTAGAGTTACTTGTCATAATTAGTATCGAAGTTACAGTTACCTGTCATAATTAGAATCGAAGTTACACTTACTTGACATAATTAGTATCGAAGTTACTGTCACCTGTCATAATTAGTAACGACGTTACAGTTACCTGCCATAATTTGTATCGAAATTACAGTTACTTGTCATAATTAGTAACGATGTTACAATTAAATGTCATAATTAGTTTCGAAGTTACAGTTACTTGTTATAATTAGTATCGAAGTAACTGATACTTGTCATAATTAGTATCAACGTAACTGTTACCTTCATAATAAGTTGTGAAGTTACAGTTACCTGCCATAATTTGTATCGAAAATACAGTTACTTGTCATAATTTGTAACGAAGTTACAGTTTCCTGTCAAAATTAGTATCGAAGTTACAGTTACTTGTCATAATTAGTATCGAAGTTACTGTTACCTGTCATAATTAGTATCGAAGTTACATTTAACTGCCATAATTTGTATCGAAATTACAGTTACATGTCATAATTAGTAACGAAGTTACAGTTAACTGTCATAATTAGTATCGAAGTAACAGTTACCTGCCATAATTAGTATCGAAGTTACTGTTACCTGTCATAATTAGTATCGAAGTTACTGTTTTCTGTCATAATTAGTATCGAAGTTACTGTTAGCTGTCATAATAAGTATCGAAGTTATAGTTACTTGCCATCATTTGTATCGAAAATACAGTTACTTGTGATAATTAGTAACGAAGTTACAGTTATCTGTCATAATTAGTATCGAAGTTACAGTTACCTGTCATAATTAGTATCGAAGTTACTGTTACCTGCCATAATTTGTATCGAATTTACAGTTACTTGCCATAATTAGTAACGAAGTTACTGTTACCTGTCATAATTTGTATCGAAATTACAGTTACTTGTCATAATTAGTACCGAAGTTACAGTTACCTGTCATAATTAGTATCGAAGTTACTGTTACCTGCCATAATTTGAATCGAAATTAGAGTTAATTGTCATAATTAGTATCGAAATTACAGTTGCCTGCCATAATTAGTATCGAAGTTACTGTTACCTGTCATAATTAGTACCGAAGTTACTGTTTTCTGTCATAATTAGTATCGAATATACTGTTACCTGTCATAATTAGAATCGACGTTATAGTTACCTGTCATCATATGTATCAAAATTACTGATACTTGTCATATGTAGTAACGAAGTTACAGTTTCCTGTCATAATTAGTATCGAAGTTACAGTTACCTGTCATAATTAGTATCGAAGTTACTGTTACCTGCCATAATTTGTATCGAAATTACAGTTACTTGCCATAATTAGTAACGAAGTTACAGTTACCTGTCATATTTTGTATCGAAATTACAGTTACTTGTCATAATTAGTATCGAAGTTACTGTTACCTGTCATAATTTGTATCGAAATTACAGTTATTTGTCATAATTAGTAACGAAGTTACAGTTACCTGTCATAATTAGTATCGATGTTACTGTTACCTGTCATAATTAGTATCGAAGTTACAGTTACCTGTCATAATTTGTATCGAAATTACAGTTACTTGTCATAATTAGTAACGATGTTACAGTTACCTGTCATAAGTAGTTTCGGAGTTACAGTTACTTGTCATTATTAGTATCGAAGTTACTGTTACTTGTCATAATTAGTATCGAAGTTACTGTTACCTGTCATAATTAGTATCGAAATAACAGTTACCTGCCATAATTAGTATCGAAATTACAGTTACTTGTCATAATTAGTAACGAAGTTACAGTTCCTGTCATAATTAGTATCGAAGTTACAGTTACTTGTCAGAATTAGTATCGAAGTTACTGTTACCTGTCATAATTAGTATCGAAGTTAGAGTTACCTGCCATAATTTGTATCGAAATTACAGTTACTTGTCATTATTAGTATCGAAGTTACTGTTACCTGTTATAATTTGTATCGAAATTACAGTTACTTGTCATAATTAGTAACGAAGTTACAGTTACCTGTCATAATTAGTATCGAAGTTACTGTTACCTGTCATAATTAGTATCGAAGTTACTGTTTTCTGTCATAATTAGTATCGAAGTAACTGTTACCTGTCATAATTAAAATCGAAGTTATAGTTACCTGCCATCATTTCTATCGAAATTACTGTCACTTGTCATAAATAGTAACGGAGTAACAGTTACCTGTCATAAGAAGTATCGAAGTTACAGTTACCTGTCATAATTAGTATCGAAGTTACAGTACCTGCCATAATTGTTTATCAAAATTACAGTTACTGGTCATAATTAGTAACTAAGTTACAGTTACCTGTCATAATTAGTATCGAAGTTACTGTTACCTGTCATAATCAGTATCGAAGTTACAGTCACCTGTCATAATTTGTATCGAAATTACAGTTACTTGTCATAATTAGTAACGATGTTACAGTTACATGTCATAAGTAGTTTCGGAGTTACAGTTACTTGTCATAATTAGTATCGAAATTACAGTTACCTGTCATAATTAATATCGAAGTTACTGTTACCTGTAATAATTAGTATCGAAGTTACTGTTTTCTGTAATAATTAGTATCGAAGTTACTGTTACTTGTCATAATTAGTGTCAACGTAACTGTTACCTTCATAATAAGTTGTGAAGTTACAGTTACCTGCCATAATTTGTATCGAGATACAGTTACTTGTCATAATTTGTAACGAAGTTACAGTTTCCTGTCATAATTAGTATCGAAGTTACAGTTACTTGTCATAATTAGTATCGAAGTTACTCTTACCTGTCATAATTAGTATCGAAGTTACATTTAACTGCCATAATTTGTATCGAAATTACAGTTACATGTCATAATTAGTAACGAAGTTACAGTTAACTGTCATAATTAGTATCGAAGTAACAGTTACCTGCCATAATTAGTATCGAAGTTACTGTTACCTGTCATAATTAGTATCGAAGTTACTGTTTTCTGTCATAATTAGTATCGAAGTTACTGTTAGCTGTCATAATAAGTATCGAAGTTATAGTTACTTGCCATCATTTGTATCGAAAATACAGTTACTTGTGATAATTAGTAACGAAGTTACAGTTACCTGTCATAATGAGTGTCGAAGTTACAGTTACCTGTCATAATTAGTATCGAAGTTACTGTTACCTGCCATAATTTGTATCGAATTTACAGTTACTTGCCATAATTAGTAACGAAGTTACAGTTACCTGTCATAATTTGTATCGAAATTACAGTTACTTGTCATAATTAGTACCGAAGTTACAGTTACCTGTCATAATTAGTATCGAAGTTACTGTTACCTGCCATAATTTGTATCGAAATTAGAGATAATTGTCATAATTAGTATCGAAATTACAGTTGCCTGCCATAATTAGTATCGAAGTTACTGTTACCTGTCATAATTAGTACCGAAGTTACTGTTTTCTGTCATAATTAGTATCGAATATACTGTTACCTGTCATAATTAGAATCGAAGTTATAGTTACCTGTCATCTTATGTATCAAAATTACTGATACTTGTCATATGTAGTAACGAAGTTACAGTTACCTGTCATAATTAGTATCGAAGTTACAGTTACCTGTCATAATTAGTATCGAAGTTACTGTTACCTGCCATAATTTGTATCGAAATTACAGTTACTTGCCATAATTAGTAACGAAGTTACAGTTACCTGTCATATTTTGTATCGAAATTACAGTTACTTGTCATAATTAGTATCGAAGTTACTGTTACCTGTCATAATTAAGATCGAAGTTACAGTTACCTGTCGAAATTTGTATCGAAATTACAGTTATTTGTCATAATTAGTAACGAAGTTACAGTTAACTGTCATAATTAGTATCGATGTTACTGTTACCTGTCATAATTAGTATCGAAGTTACAGTTACCTGTCATAATTTGTATCGAAATTACAGTTACTTGTCATAATTAGTAACGATGTTACAGTTACCTGTCATAAGTAGTTTCGGAGTTACAGTTACTTGTCATTATTAGTATCGAAGTTACTGTTACTTGTCATAATTAGTATCGAAGTTACTGTTACCTGTCATAATTAGTATCGAAATAACAGTTACCTGCCATAATTAGTATCGAAATTACAGTTACTTGTCATAATTAGTAACGAAGTTACAGTTCCTGTCATAATTAGTATCGAAGTTACAGTTACTTGTCAGAATTAGTATCGAAGTTACTGTTACCTGTCATAATTAGTATCGAAGTTAGAGTTACCTGCCATAATTTGTATCGAAATTACAGTTACTTGTCATAATTAGTAACGAAGTTACAGTTAACTGTCTTAATTAGTATCGAAGTTACAGTAACCTGCCATAGTTGGTATCTAAGTTACTGTTATCTGTCATAATTAGTATCGTTGTTACTGTTTTCTGTCATAATTAGTATCGAAGTTACTGTTACCTGTCATAATTAGTATCGAAGTTACAGTTACCAGCCATAATTTGTATCGAAATTACAGTTACATGTCATAATTAGTAACGAAGTTACAGTTACCTGTCATAATTAGTATCGAAGTTACAGTTACCTGTCATAATTAGTATCGAAGTTACTGTTACCTGTTATAATTTGTATCGAAATTACAGTTACTTGTCATAATTAGTAACGAAGCTACAGTTACCTGTCATAATTAGTATCGCAGTTACTGTTACCTGTCATAATCAGTATAGAAGTTACAGTTACCTGTCATAATTTGTATCGAAATTACAGTTACTTGTCATAATTAGTAACGATGTTACAGTTACCTGTCATAAGTAGTTTCGGAGTTACAGTTACTTGTCATAATTAGTATCGAAATTACAGTTACCTGTCATAATTAGTATCGAAGTTACTGTTACCTGTCATAATTAGTATCGAAGTTACTGTTTTCTGTCATAATTAGTATCGAAGTAACTGTTACCTGTCATAATTAAAATCGAAGTTATAGTTACCTGCCATCATTTCTATCGAAATTACTGTCACTTGTCATAAATAGTAACGGAGTAACAGTTACCTGTCATAATAAGTATCGAAGTTACAGTTACCTGTCATAATTAGTATCGAAGTTACAGTACCTGCCATAATTGTTTATCAAAATTACAGTTACTGGTCATAATTAGTAACTAAGTTACAGTTACCTGTCATAATTAGTATCGAAGTTACTGTTACCTGTCATAATCAGTATCGAAGTTACAGTCACCTGTCATAATTTGTATCGAAATTACAGTTACTTGTCATAATTAGTAACGATGTTACAGTTACATGTCACAAGTAGTTTCGGAGTTACAGTTACTTGTCATAATTAGTATCGAAATTACAGTTACCTGTCATAATTAATATCGAAGTTACTGTTACCTGTAATAATTAGTATCGAAGTTACTGTTTTCTGTAATAATTAGTATCGAAGTTACTGTTACTTGTCATAATTAGTGTCAACGTAACTGTTACCTTCATAATAAGTTGTGAAGTTACAGTTACCTGCCATAATTTGTATCGAGATACAGTTACTTGTCATAATTTGTAACGAAGTTACAGTTTCCTGTCATAATTAGTATCGAAGTTACAGTTACTTGTCATAATTAGTATCGAAGTTACTCTTACCTGTCATAATTAGTATCGAAGTTACATTTAACTGCCATAATTTGTATCGAAATTACAGTTACATGTCATAATTAGTAACGAAGTTACAGTTAACTGTCATAATTAGTATCGAAGTAACAGTTACCTGCCATAATTAGTATCGAAGTTACTGTTACCTGTCATAATTAGTATCGAAGTTACTGTTTTCTGTCATAATTAGTATCGAAGTAACTGTTAGCTGTCATAATAAGTATCGAAGTTATAGTTACTTGCCATCATTTGTATCGAAAATACAGTTACTTGTGATAATTAGTAACGAAGTTACAGTTACCTGTCATAATTAGTATCGAAGTTACAGTTACCTGTCATAATTAGTATCGAAGTTACTGTTACCTGCCATAATTTGTATCGAATTTACAGTTACTTGCCATAATTAGTAACGAAGTTACAGTTACCTGTCATAATTTGTATCGAAATTACAGTTACTTGTCATAATTAGTACCGAAGTTACAGTTACCTGTCATAATTAGTATCGAAGTTACTGTTACCTGCCATAATTTGTATCGAAATTAGAGATAATTGTCATAATTAGTATCGAAATTACAGTTGCCTGCCATAATTAGTATCGAAGTTACTGTTACCTGTCATAATTAGTACCGAAGTTACTGTTTTCTGTCATAATTAGTATCGAATATACTGTTACCTGTCATAATTAGAATCGAAGTTATAGTTACCTGTCATCATATGTATCAAAATTACTGATACTTGTCATATGTAGTAACGAAGTTACAGTTACCTGTCATAATTAGTATCGAAGTTACAGTTACCTGTCATAATTAGTATCGAAGTTACTGTTACCTGCCATAATTTGTATCGAAATTACAGTTACTTGCCATAATTAGTAACGAAGTTACAGTTACCTGTCATATTTTGTATCGAAATTACAGTTACTTGTCATAATTAGTATCGAAGTTACTGTTACCTGTTATAATTAGTATCGAAGTTACAGTTACCTGTCATAATTTGTATCGAAATTACAGTTATTTGTCATAATTAGTAACGAAGTTACAGTTAACTGTCATAATTAGTATCGATGTTACTGTTACCTGTCATAATTAGTATCGAAGTTACAGTTACCTGTCATAATTTGTATCGAAATTACAGTTACTTGTCATAATTAGTAACGATGTTACAGTTACCTGTCATAAGTAGTTTCGGAGTTACAGTTACTTGTCATTATTAGTATCGAAGTTACTGTTACTTGTCATAATTAGTATCGAAGTTACTGTTACCTGTCATAATTAGTATCGAAATAACAGTTACCTGCCATAATTAGTATCGAAATTACAGTTACTTGTCATAATTAGTAACGAAGTTACAGTTCCTGTCATAATTAGTATCGAAGTTACAGTTACTTGTCAGAATTAGTATCGAAGTTACTGTTACCTGTCATAATTAGTATCGAAGTTAGAGTTACCTGCCATAATTTGTATCGAAATTACAGTTACTTGTCATAATTAGTAACGAAGTTACAGTTAACTGTCTTAATTAGTATCGAAGTTACAGTAACCTGCCATAGTTGGTATCTAAGTTACTGTTATCTGTCATAATTAGTATCGTTGTTACTGTTTTCTGTCATAATTAGTATCGAAGTTACTGTTACCTGTCATAATTAGTATCGAAGTTACAGTTACCAGCCATAATTTGTATCGAAATTACAGTTACATGTCATAATTAGTAACGAAGTTACAGTTACCTGTCATAATTAGTATCGAAGTTACAGTTACCTGTCATAATTAGTATCGAAATTACAGTTACATGTCATAATTAGTATCGAAATTACAGTTACCTGTCATAATTAGTATCGAAGTTACTGTTACCTGTCATAATTAGTATCGAAGTTACTGTTTTCTGTCATAATTAGTATCGAAGTAACTGTTACCTGTCATAATTAAAATCGAAGTTATAGTTACCTGCCATCATTTCTATCGAAATTACTGTCACTTGTCATAAATAGTAACGGAGTTACAGTTACCTGTCATAATAAGTATCGAAGTTACAGTTACCTGTCATAATTAGTATCGAAGTTACAGTACCTGCCATAATTGTTTATCAAAATTACAGTTACTGGTCATAATTAGTTACGAAGTTACAGTTACCTGTCATAATTAGTATCGAAGTTACTGTTACCTGTCATAATCAGTATCGAAGTTACAGTCACCTGTCATAATTTGTATCGAAATTACAGTTACTTGTCATAATTAGTAACGATGTTACAGTTACATGTCATAAGTAGTTTCGGAGTTACAGTTACTTGTCATAATTAGTATCGAAATTACAGTTACCTGTCAAAATTAATATCGAAGTTACTGTTACCTGTAATAATTAGTATCGAAGTTACTGTTTTCTGTAATAATCAGTATCGAAGTTACTGTTACCTGTCATAATTAGTTTCGAAGTTACTGTTTTCTGTCATAATTAGTATCTAAGTTACTGTTACCTGTCATAATTAGTATCGAAGTTACAGTTACCTGCCATCATTTGTATCGAAATTACGGTTACTTGTCATAATTACTATCGAAGTTACAGTTACCTGCCATCATTTGTATCGAAATTACAATTACTTGTCATAATTAGTAACTAAGTTACAGTTATCTGCCATTATTAGTATCGAAGTTACAGTTACCTGTCATAATTAATATCGAAGTTACTGTTACCTGCCATAATTTGTATCGAAATTGCAGTTACTTGCAATAATTAGTAACGAAGTTACAGTCACCTGTCGTAATTTGTATCGAAATTACAGTGACATGTCATAATTAGTATCGAAGTTACAGTACCTGCCATAATTGTTTATCAAAATTACAGTTACTTCTCGTAATTAGTAACGAAGTTAGAGGTACTTGTCATAATTAGTATCGAAGTTACAGTTACCTGTCATAATTAGTATCAGAGTTACAGTTACTTGTCATAATTAGTATCGAAGTTACTGTTACCTGCCATAATTTGTAACGAAATTTCAGTTACTTGTCATAATTTGTAACGAAGTTACAGTTACCTGTCATAATTAGCATCGAAGTTACAGTTACTTGTCATAATTAGTATCGAAGTTAGTGTTACCTGTCATAATTAGAATCGAAGTTACAGTTACCTGCCATACTTTATATCGAAATTACAGTTAATTGTCATAATTAGTAACGAAGTTACAGTTAACTGTCATAATTAGTATCGAAGTTACAGTTACCTGCAATAATTAGTATCGAAGGTACTGCTACCTGTCATAATTAGTATCAAAGTTACTGTTTTCTGTCATAATTAGTATCGAAGTTGTTGTTACGTGTCATAATTAGTATCGAAGTTACAGTTACCTGCCATCATTTGTATCGAAATTACAGTTACTTGTCATAATTAGTAACGAAGTTACTGTTACCTGTCATAATTAGTATCGAAGTTACAGTTACCTGCCATAATTTGTATCGAAATTACAGTTACTTGTCATAATTAGTGACGATATTACAGTTACCTGCCATAAGTAGTTTCGAAGTTACATTTTCTTGTCATAATTAGTATCGAAGTTACTGTTACTTGTCTTAATTAGTATCGAAGTTACTGTTACCTGTCATAATTAGTATCAAAGTTTCAGTTACTTGTCATAATTAGTATCGATGTTACTGTTACCTGTCATAATTAGTATCGAAGTTACAGTTACCTGCCATATTTTATATCGAAATTACAGTTACTTGTCATAATTAGTACCGAAGTTACAGTTAACTGTCATAATTAGTATCGAAGTTACAGTTACCTGCCATAATTTTTATCAAAATTACAGTTACTTGTCATAATTAGTAACGAAGTTAGAGTAACTTGTCATAATTAGTATCGAAGTTACAGTTACCTGTCATAATTAGTATCGAAGTTACAGTTACTTGACATAATTAGTATCGAAGTTACTGTTACCTGTCATAATTAGTATCGAAGTTACAGATACCTGCCATAATTTGTATCGAAATTACAGTTATTTGCCATAATAAGTAACGATGTTACAGTTACCTGTCATAATTAGTTTCGAAGTTACAGTTACTTGTCATAATTAGTATCGAAATTACAGTTACTTGTCATAATTAGTAACGATGTTACAGTTACCTGTCATAAGTAGTTTCGAAGTTACATTTTCTTGTCATAATTACTATCGAAGTTACTGTTACCTGTCATAATTAGTAACGAAGTTACAGTTACCTGTAATAATTAGTATCGAAGTTACAGTTACCTGTCATAAGTAATTTCGAAGTTACAGTTTCTTGTCATAATTAGTATCGAAGTTACTGTTACTTGTCATAATTAGTATCGAAGTTATTGTTACCTCTCATAATTAGTATCGTAATTACAGTTACCTGCCATAATTTGTATTGAAATTACAATTACTTGTCATAACTAATAACGAAGTTACAGTTACCTGTCATAATTAGTATCGAAGTTACAGTTACTTGTCATAATTAGTATCGAAATTACAGTTACCTGCCATAATTTGTATCGAAATTACAGTTACTTGTCATAATTAGTAACGAAGTTACATTTAACTGTCATAATTAGTATCGAAGTTACAGTTACCTGCCATAATTTTTATCAAAATTACAGCTACTTGTAATAATTAGTGACGAAGTTAGAGTTACTTGTCATAATTAGTATCGATGTTACTGTTAGCTGTCATATTTAGTATCGAAGTTACTGTTTTCTGTCATAATTAGTATCGAAGTAACTGTTACCTGTCATAATTAGTATCGAAGTTATAGTTACCTGCCATCATTTGTATCGAAATTACTGTTACTTGTCATAAATAGTAACAAAGTTACAGTTACCTGTCATAATATGTATCGAAGTTACAGTTACCTGTCATAATTAGTATCGAAGTTACTATTACCTGCCATAATTTGTATCGAAATTACAGTTACATGTCATAATTAGTAACGAAGTTACAGTTACCTGTCATAATGAGTATCGAAGTTACTGTTACCTGTCATAATTAGTATCGAAGTTACAGTACCTGCCATAATTGTTTATCAAAATTACAGTTACTTCTCGTAATTAGTAACGAAGTAGGAGGTACTTGTCATAATTAGTATCGAAGTTACAGTTACCTGTCATAATTAGTATCAAAGTTACAGTTACTTGTCATAATTATTATCGAAGATACTGTTACCTGCCATAATTTGTATCGAAATTTCAGTTACTTGTCATAATTTGTAACGAAGTTACAGTTACCTGTCATAATTAGCATCGAAGTTACAGTTACTTGTCATAATTAGTATCGAAGTTAGTGTTACCTGTCATAATTAGAATCGAAGTTACAGTTACCTGCCATAATTTATATCGAAATTACAGTTAATTTTCATAATTAGTAACGAAGTTACAGTTAACTGTCATAATTAGTATCGAAGTTACAGTTACCTGCAATAATTAGTATCGAAGGTACTGTTACCTGTCATAATTGGTATCGAAGTTACTGTTTTCTGTCATAATTAGTATCGAAGTTGTTGTTACGTGTCATAATTAGTATCGAAGGTACAGTTACCTGCCATCATTTGTATCGAAATTACAGTTACTTGTCATAATTAGTAACGAAGTTACAGTTACCTCTCATAATTAGTATAGAAGTTACATTTACTTGTCATAATTAGTATCGAAGTTACAGTTACCTGCCATAATTTGTATCGAAATTACAGTTACTTGTCATAATTAGTGACGATGTTACAGTTACCTGCCATAAGTAGTTTCGAAGTTACATTTTCTTGTCATAATTATTATCGAAGTTACTGTTACTTGTCATAATTAGTATCGAAGTTACTGTTACCTGTCATAATTAGTATCGAAGTTTCAGTTACTTGTCATAATTAGTATCGATGTTACTGTTACCTGTCATAATTAGTATCGAAGTTACAGTTACCTGCCATATTTTGTATCGAAATTACAGTTACTTGTCATAATTAGTACCGAAGTTACAGTTAACTGTCATAATTAATATCGAAGTTACAGTTACCTGCCATAATTTTTATCAAAATTACAGTTACTTGTCATAATTAGTAACGAAGTCATAATTAGTATCGAAGTTACAGTTACATGTCATAATTAGTATCGAAGTTACAGTTACTTGACATAATTAGTATCAAAGTTACTGTTACCTGTCATAATTAGTATCGAAGTTACAGATACCTGCCATAATTTGTATCGAAATTACAGTTATTTGTCATAATAAGTAACGAAGTTACAGTTACCTGTCATAATTAGTTTCGAAGTTACAGTTACTTGTCATAATTAGTATCGAAAATACAGTTACTTGTCATAATTAGTAATGATGTTACAGTTACCTGTCATAAGTAGTTTCGAAGTTACAGTTTCTTGTCATAATTAGTATCGAAGTTACTGTTACCTGTCATAATTAGTAACGAAGTTACAGTTACCTGTAATAATTAGTATCGAAATTACAGTTACCTGTCATAAGTAGTTTCGAAGTTACAGTTTCTTGTCATAATTAGTATCGAAGTTACTGTTACTTGTCATAATTAGTATCGAAGTTATTGTTACCTCTCATAATTAGTATCGTAATTACAGTTACCTGCCATAATTTGTATTGAAATTACAGTTACTTGTCATAATTAATAACGAAGTTACAGTTACCTGTCATAATTAGTATCGAAGTTACAGTTACTTGTCATAATTAGTATCGAAATTACAGTTACCTGCCATAATTTGTATCGAAATTACAGTTACTTGCCATAATTAGTAACGAAGTTACATTTAACTGTCATAATTAGTATCGAAGTTACAGTTACCTGCCATAATTTTTATCAAAATTACAGCTACTTGTAATAATAAGTAACGAAGTTAGAGTTACTTGTCATAATTAGTATCGAAGTTACAGTTACCTGTCATAATTAGAATCGAAGTTACACTTACTTGACATAATTAGTATCGAAGTAACTGTTACCTGTCATAATTAGTATCGAAGTTATAGTTACCTGCCATCATTTGTATCGAAATTACTGTTACTTGTCATAAATAGTAACGAAGTTACAGTTACCTGTCATAATATGTATCGAAGTTACAGTTACCTGTCATAATTAGTATCGAAGTTACTATTACCTGCCATAATTTGTATCGAAATTACAGTTACATGTCATAATTAGTAACGAAGTTACAGTTACCTGTCATAATGAGTATCGAAGTTACTGTTACCTGTCATAATTAGTATCGAAGTTACAGTACCTGCCATAATTGTTTATCAAAATTACAGTTACTTCTCGTAATTAGTAACGAAGTTAGAGGTACTTGTCATAATTAGTATCGAAGTTACAGTTACCTGTCATAATTAGTATCAAAGTAACAGTTACTTGTCATAATTAGTATCGAAGTTACTGTTACCTGCCATAATTTGTATCGAAATTTCAGTTACTTGTCATAATTTGTAACGAAGTTACAGTTGCCTGTCATAATTAGCATCGAAGTTACAGTTACTTGTCATAATTAGTATCGAAGTTAGTGTTACCTGTCATAATTAGAATCGAAGTTACAGTTACCTGCCATAATTTATATCGAAATTACAGTTAATTGTCATAATTAGTAACGAAGTTACAGTTAACTGTCATAATTAGTATCGAAGTTACAGTTACCTGCAATAATTAGTATCGAAGGTACTGTTACCTGTCATAATTGGTATCGAAGTTACTGTTTTCTGTCATAATTAGTATCGAAGTTGTTGTTACGTGTCATAATTAGTATCGAAGTTACAGTTACCTGCCATCATTTGTATCGAAATTACAGTTACTTGTCATAATTAGTAACGAAGTAACAGTTACCTCTCATAATTAGTATAGAAGTTACATTTACTTGTCATAATTAGTAACGAAGTTACTGTTACCTGTCATAATTAGTATCGAAGTTACAGTTACCTGCAATAATTTGTATCGAACTTACAGTTACTTGCCATAATTAGTGACGATGTTACAGTTACCTGCCATAAGTAGTTTCGAAGTTACATTTTCTTGTCATAATTAGTATCGAAGTTACTGTTACTTGTCATAATTAGTATCGAAGTTACTGTTACCTGTCATAATTAGTATCGATGTTTCAGTTACTTGTCATAATTAGTATCGAAGTTACATTTACCTGTCATAATTAGTATCGAAGTTACAGTTACCTGCCATATTTTATATCGAAATTACAGTTACTTGTCATAATTAGTACCGAAGTTACAGTTAACTGTCATAATTAGTATCGAAGTTACAGTTACCTGCCATAATTTTTATCAAAATTACAGTTACTTGTCATAATTAGTTACGAAGTTAGAGTAACTTGTCATAATTAGTATCGAAGTTACAGTTACCTGTCATAATTAGTATCGAAGTTACAGTTACTTGACATAATTAGTATCGAAGTTACTGTTACCTGTCATAATTAGTATCGAAGTTACAGATACCTGCCATAATTTGTATCGAAATTACAGTTATTTGTCATAATAAGTAACGATGTTACAGTTACCTGTCATAATTAGTTTCGAAGTTACAGTTACTTGTCATAATTAGTATCGAAATTACAGTTACTTGTCATAATTAGTAACGATGTTACAGTTACCTGTCATAAATAGTTTCGAAGTTACAGTTTCTTGTCATAATTAGGATCGAAGTTACTGTTACCTGTCATAATTAGTAACGAAGTTACAGTTACCTGTAATAATTAGTATCGAAGTTACAGTTACCTGTCATAAGTAGTTTCGAAGTTACAGTTTCTTGTCATAATTAGTATCGAAGTTACTGTTACTTGTCATAATTAGTATCGAAGTTATTGTTACCTCTCATAATTAGTATCGTAATTACAGTTACCTGCCATAATTTGTATTGAAATTACAGTTACTTGTCATAATTAATAACGAAGTTACAGTTACCTGTCATAATTAGTATCGAAGTTACAGTTACTTGTCATAATTAGTATCGAAATTACAGTTACCTGCCATAATTTGTATCGAAATTACAGTTACTTGTCATAATTAGTAAGGAAGTTACATTTATTTGTCATAATTAGTATCGAAGTTACAGTTACCTGCCATAATTTTTATCAAAATTACAGCTACTTGTAATAATTAGTAACGAAGTTAGAGTTACTTGTCATAATTAGTATCGAAGTTACAGTTACCTGTCATAATTAGAATCGAAGTTACACTTACTTGACATAATTAGTATCGAAGTTACTGTTACCTGTCATAATTAGTAACAACGTTACAGTTACCTGCCATAATTTGTATCGAAATTACAGTTACTTGTCATAATTAGTAACGATGTTACAATTAAATGTCATAATTAGTTTCGAAGTTACAGTTACTTGTGATAATTAGTATCGAAGTAACTGTTACTTGTCATAATTAGTATCGACGTAACTGTTACCTTCATAATTAGTTGTGAAGTTACAGTTACCTGCCATAATTTGTATCGAAAATACAGTTACTTGTCATAATTTGTAACGAAGTTACAGTTTCCTGTCATAATTAGTATCGAAGTTACAGTTACTTGTCATAATTAGTATCGAAGTTACTGTTACCTGTCATAATTAGTATCGAAGTTACATTTAACTGCCATAATTTGTATCGAAATTACAGTTACTTGTCATAATTAGTAACGAAGTTACAGTTAACTGTCATAACTAGTATCGAAGTAACAGTTACCTGCCATAATTAGTATCGACGTTACTGTTACCTGTCATAATTAGTATCGAAGTTACTGTTTTCTGTCATAATTAGTATCGAAGTTACTGTTAGCTGTCATAATAAGTATCGAAGTTATAGTTACTTGCCATCTTTTGTATCGAAAATACAGTTACTTGTCATAATTAGTAACGAAGTTACAGTTACCTGTCATAATTAGTATCGAAGTTACAGTTACCTGTCATAAGTAGTATCGAAGTTACTGTTACCTGCCATAATTTGTATCGAATTTACAGTTACTTGCCATAATTAGTAACGAAGTTACAGTTACCAGTCATAATTTGTATCGAAATTACAGTTACTTGTCATAATTAGTACCGAAGTTACAGTTACCTGTCATAATTAGTATCGAAGTTACTGTTACCTGCCATAATTTGTATCGAAATTAGAGTTTCTTGTCATAATTAGTATCGAAATTACAGTTGCCTGCCATAATTAGTATCGAAGTTACTGTTACCTGTCATAATTAGTACCGAAGTTACTGTTTTCTGTCATAATTAGTATCGAATATACTGTTACCTGTCATCATATGTATCAAAATTACTGTTACTTGTCATATGTAGTAACGAAGTTACAGTTACCTGTCATAATTAGTATCGAAGTTACAGTCACCTGTCATAATTAGTATCGAAGTTACTGTTACCTGCCATAATTTGTATCGAAATTACAGTTACTTGCCATAATTAGTAACGAAGTTACAGTTACCTGTCATAATTAGCATCGAAGTTACAGTTACTTGTCATAATTAGTATCGAAGTTAGTGTTACCTGTCATAATTAGAATCGAAGTTACAGTTACCTGCCATAATTTATATCGAAATTACAGTTAATTGTCATAATTAGTAACGAAGTTACAGTTAACTGTCATAATTAGTATCGAAGTTACAGTTACCTGCAATAATTAGTATCGAAGGTACTGTTACCTGTCATAATTGGTATCGAAGTTACTGTTTTCTGTCATAATTAGTATCGAAGTTGTTGTTACGTGTCATAATTAGTATCGAAGTTACAGTTACCTGCCATCATTTGTATCGAAATTACAGTTACTTGTCATAATTAATAACGAAGTTACAGTTACCTCTCATAATTAGTATAGAAGTTACATTTACTTGTCATAATTAGTAACGAAGTTACTGTTACCTGTCATAATTAGTATCGAAGTTACAGTTACCTGCCATAATTTGTATCGAAATTACAGTTACTTGTCATAATTAGTGACGATGTTACAGTTACCTGCCATAAGTAGTTTCGAAGTTACATTTTCTTGTCATAATTAATATCGAAGTTACTGTTACTTGTCATAATTAGTATCGACGTTACTGTTACCTGTCATAATTAGTATCGAAGTTTCAGTTACTTGTCATAATTAGTATCGATGTTACTGTTACCTGTCATAATTAGTATCGATGTTACTGTTACCTGTCATAATTAGTATCGAAGTTACAGTTACCTGCCATATTTTATATCGAAATTACAGTTACTTGTCATAATTAGTACCGAAGTTACAGTTAACTGTCATAATTAGTATCGAAGTTACAGTTACCTGCCATAATTTTTATCAAAATTACAGTTACTTGTCATAATTAGTAACGAAGTTAGAGTAACTTGTCATAATTAGTATCGAAGTTACAGTTACCTGTCATAATTAGTATCGAAGTTACAGTTACTTGACATAATTAGTATCGAAGTTACTGTTACCTGTCATAATTAGTATCGAAGTTACAGATACCTGCCATAATTTGTATCGAAATTACAGTTATTTGTCATAATAAGTAACGATGTTACAGTTACCTGTCATAATTAGTTTCGAAGTTACAGTTACTTGTCATAATTAGTATCGAAATTACAGTTACTTGTCATAATTTGTAACGATGTTACAGTTACCTGTCATAAATAGTTTCGAAGTTACAGTTTCTTGTCATAATTAGGATCGAAGTTACTGTTACCTGTCATAATTAGTAACGAAGTTACAGTTACCTGTAATAATTAGTATCGAAGTTACAGTTACCTGTCATAAGTAGTTTCGAAGTTACAGTTTCTTGTCATAATTAGTATCGAAGTTACTGTTACTTGTCATAATTAGTATCGAAGTTATTGTTACCTCTCATAATTAGTATCGTAATTACAGTTACCTGCCATAATTTGTATTGAAATTACAGTTACTTGTCATAATTAATAACGAAGTTACAGTTACCTGTCATAATTAGTATCGAAGTTACAGTTACTTGTCATAATTAGTATCGAAATTACAGTTACCTGCCATAATTTGTATCGAAATTACAGTTACTTGTCATAATTAGTAACGAAGTTACATTTAACTGTCATAATTAGTATCGATGTTACAGTTACCTGCCATAATTTTTATCAAAATTACAGCTACTTGTAATAATTAGTAACGAAGTTAGAGTTACTTGTCATAATTAGTATCGAAGTTACAGTTACCTGTCATAATTAGAATCGAAGTTACACTTACTTGACATAATTAGTAACGAAGTTACAGTTACCAGTCATAATTTGTATCGAAATTACAGTTACTTGTCATAATTAGTACCGAGGTTACAGTAACCTGTCATAATTAGTATCGAAGTTACTGTTACCTGCCATAATTTGTATCGAAATTAGAGTTACTTGTCATAATTAGTATCGAAATTACAGTTGCCTGCCATAATTAGTATCGAAGTTACTGTTACCTGTCATAATTAGTACCGAAGTTACTGTTTTCTGTCATAATTAGTATAGAATATACTGTTACCTGTCATAATTAGAATCGAAGTTATAGTTACCTGTCATCATATGTATCAAAATTACTGTTACTTGTCATATGTAGTAACGAAGTTACAGTTACCTGTCATAATTAGTATCGAAGTTACAGTTACCTGTCATAATTAGTATCGAAGTTACTGTTACCTGCCATAATTTGTATCGAAATTACAGTTACTTGCCATAATTAGTAACGATGTTACAGTTACCTGTCATATTTTGTATCGAAATTACAGTTACTTGTCATAATTAGTATCGAAGTTACTGTTACCTGTCATAATTTGTATCGAAATTACAGTTATTTGTCATAATTAGTAACGAAGTTACAGTTACCTGTCATAATTAGTATCGATGTTACTGTTACCTGTCATAATTAGTATCGAAGTTACAGTTACCTGTCATAATTTGTATCGAAATTACAGTTACTTGTCATAATTAGTAACGATGTTACATTTACCTGTCATAAGTAGTTTCGGAGTTACAGTTACTTGTCATTATTAGTATCGAAGTTACTGTTACTTGTCATAATTAGTATCGAAGTTACTGTTACCTGTCATAATTAGTATCGAAATAACAGTTACCTGCCATAATTAGTATCGAAATTACAGTTACTTGTCATAAATAGTAACGAAGTTACAGTTCCTGTCATAATTAGTATCGAAGTTACAGTTACTTGTCAGAATTAGTATCGAAGTTACTGTTACCTGTCATAATTAGTATCGAAGTTAGAGTTACCTGCCATAATTTGTATCGAAATTACAGTTACTTGTCATAATTAGTAACGAAGTTACAGTTAACTGTCTTAATTAGTATCGAAGTTACAGTAACCTGCCATAGTTGGTATCTAAGTTACTGTTATCTGTCATAATTAGTATCGTTGTTACTGTTTTCTGTCATAATTAGTATCGAAGTTACTGTTACCTGTCATAATTAGTATCGAAGTCACAGTTACAAGCCATAATTTGTATCGAAATTACAGTTACATGTCATAATTAGTAACGAAGTTGCAGTTACCTGTCATAATTAGTATCGAAGTTACAGTTACCTGTCATAATTAGTATCGAAGTTACTGTTACCTGCCATAATTTGTATCGCAATTGCAGTTACTTGCAATAATTAGTAACGAAGTTACAGTTACCTGTCGTAATTTGTATCGAAATTACAGTTACTTGTCATAATTAGTATCGAAGTTACTGTTACCTGTCATAATTTGTATCGAAATTACAGTTACTTGTCATAATTTGTAACGAAGTTACAGTTACCTGTCATAATTAGTATCGCAGTTACTGTTACCTGTCATAATCAGTATAGAAGTTACAGTTACCTGTCATAATTTGTATCGAAATTACAGTTACTTGTCATAATTAGTAACGATGTTACAGTTACCTGTCATAAGTAGTTTCGGAGTTACAGTTACTTGTCATAATTAGTATCGAAATTACAGTTACCTGTCATAATTAGTATCGAAGTTACTGTTACCTGTCATAATTAGTATCGAAGTTACTGTTTTCTGTAATAATTAGTATCGAAGTTACTGTTACCTGTCATAATTAGTTACGAAGTTACTGTTTTCTGTCATAATTATTATCTAAGTTACTGTTACCTGTCATAATTAGTATCGAAGTTACAGTTACCTGCCATCATTTGTATCGAAATTACAGTTAATTGTCATAATTAGTAACGAAGTTAGAGGTATTTGTCATAATTAGTATCGAAGTTACAGTTACTTGTCATAATTAGTATCGAAGTTAGTGTTACCTGTCATAATTAGAATCGAAGTTACAGTTACCTGCCATAATTTGTATCGAAATTACAGTTACTTGCCATAATTAGTAACGAAGTTACAGTTACCTGTCATATTTTGTATCGAAATTACAGTTACTTGTCATAATTAGTATCGAAGTTACTGTTACCTGTCATAATTTGTATCGAAATTACAGTTACTTGTCATAATTAGTACCGAAGTTACAGTTAACTGTCATAATTAGTATCGAAGTTACAGTTACCTGCCATAATTGTTTATCAAAATTACAGTTACTTGTCATAATTAGTAACGAAGTTAGAGGTACTTGTCATAATTAGTATCGAAGTTACAGTTACCTGTCATAATTAGTATCAAAGTTACAGTTACTTGTCATAATTAGTATCGAAGTTACAGTTACTTGTCATAATTAGTATCGAAGTTAGTGTTACCTGTCATAATTAGAATCGAAGTTACAGTTACCTGCCATAATTTGTATCGAAATTACAGTTACTTGTCATAAATAGTAACGGAGTTACAGTTACCTGTCATAATAAGTATCGAAGTTACAGTTACCAGTCATAATAAGTATCGAAGTTACAGTTACCTGTCATAATTAGTATCGAAGTTACAGTACCTGCCATAATTGTTTATCAAAATTACAGTTACTTGTCATAATTAGTATCGAAGTTAGTGTTACCTGTCATAATTAGAATCGAAGTTACAGTTACCTGCCATAAATAGTATCGAAATTACAGTTACTTGTCATAATTAGTAACGAAGTTACAGTTAACTGTCATAATTAGTATCGAAGTTACAGATACCTGCAATAATTAGTATCGAAGGTACTGTTACCTGTCTTAATAAGTATCGAAGTTACAGTTACCTGCCATAATTTGTATCGAAATTACAGTTACTTGTCATAATTAGTGACGATGTTACAGTTACCTGTCATAAGTAGTTTCGAAGTTACATTTTCTTGTTATAATTAGTATCGAAGTTACTGTTACTTGTCATAATTAGTATCGAAGTTACTGTTACCTGTCATAATTAGTATCGAAATTACAGTTACTTGCCATAATTTGTATCGAAATTTCAGTTACTTGTCATAATTAGTAACGAAGTTACTGTTACCTGTCATAATTAGTATCGAAGTTACAGTTACCTGCCATATTTTATATCGAAATTACAGTTACTTGTCATAATTAGTAACGAAGTTACAGTTAACTGTCATAATTAGTATCGAAGATACATTTACCTGCCATAATTTTTATCAAAATTACAGTTACTTGTCATAATTAGTAACGAAGTTAGAGTTACTTGTCATAATTAGTATCGAAGTTACAGTTACCTGTCATAATTAGTATCGAAGTTACATTTACTTGACATAATTAGTATCGAAGTTACTGTTACCTGTCATAATAAGTATCGAAGTTACAGATACCTGCCATAATTTGTATCGAAATTACAGCTACTTGTCATATTTAGTATCGAAATTACAGTTACCTGTCATAATTAGTATCGCAGTTACTGTCTCCCATAAGTCCAACCCCTCGTCCACGTCGTGGGAGACGGGCAACGGCACAAAGTAGGGGATTGCCTGTAGGGGCGAAGTACAGTGGGGACTTCATGTGCCCCGGGACCGTTACGGTAGCTGTGAAGGTCCTACAGGAACCCTGAAAAGTGACGGCTAACGGGGCTCTGGTGAAGCTACGATAGGCCCAGCAAGCCAGTAGTGGATAAAACCAAATGCTTTCAAAAACGGAACGAGCCTCGGACAGGATGGATTTAATAGACGACGACACGGCTGTACACACGGACTAAGATTTGGAACTTTAAACCTAAGAACGCTGACGGGGAAGGTGGAGGAGATAGTGGATATGATGGAAAGAAGGAAGTTGGATTTATTGGGATTGGCAGAAACAAAGTGGAAAGGGGAAGGAAGGAGAGTACTGAGAAAAGGCTATAGACTGTACTGGAGTGGGAACGAAGAGGGAAAGAGGAATGGAGTGGGAGTAGTAGTACGAGATGGTTTAAAAGAAGAAGTGAGGAGAATAAGTGATAGGATGATGAAAGTGAAAGTAGCACTGAGGGGAGAGACCGTAGAAATAGTGCAAGTATATGCTCCACAAGTAGGCTGCGCTTCTGAAGAGAAGGAGGAGTTTGAAGAGGAATTGCAGAAGCAGCTGGTAGGAAGAAATATGATTGTTATGGGGGACCTCAATGCCCATGTAGGAAGAGAAAGACAAGGTTATGAGAGTGTTCTAGGACCAGAGGGTTGGGGTGGAAGAAATGAGGAAGGAAAGAGACTGTTGGACTTCTGCCAGAGGAACAGCCTGCTAGTTGGGAACTCCTGGTTTAAGAAAAGAGAGAGCCACACAATCACATGGTACAGTGATGACTTGACCAGGAAGTCGGTGGTCGACTATATACTGTATGAGAAAGAACTAAATAAGAACATCACGGACATCAAGGTTATACCATCGGAGAACCTGGATAGCGACCATCGATTACTGGTAATGAACCTGAGAGGGAGTAAGGAGAAGAAAGGGACTGAGAACCAGGAAAGACGTATAAGGATATGGAAACTGAAAGAAGGGGATAGAAGGGTCGAGTACCTCAAAATGGTAAAGGAAGGAATTCCAACAGATGAAGAAAGAGGGGTGGAAGAGGAATGGGCTAGATTTAAGAAGACACTAGTGGGTGCAGCAGAAGCAGTATGTGGGAGGACAAGTAGTAAGAAGAGGTGGAAGGAAACACCATGGTGGAATGAGAAGACAAAAGATATAGTAAGGGAAAAGAATAGAGCCTTTAGGAGGTGGTATCAAAATAGGACGGTAGAGACAAGGGAAGAGTACCAGGAAAGAAAGAAGGAGGCGAAGAGAGTGGTGGCTGAGGAGAGAAGGAAGTGGATGGAAGAGTGGACAAAGATGATGGAGGAGGATAGTGAAGGTACAAAAAAGGTCCTGTATGGGATGGTAAAAAATAAGAGGCGGAAGGATCCTACGGATTATGTTAGAATGGTGAACAAAAGGGGACAAGAGATAGAAAATAGGGAAGAACTGAAGAAAATGTGGAAAGAATATTTTGAAGAACTTCTGAACCCAAATGGAAAAGATGGTGAGGAGGAAGAAATCGGGGAAGAGGAAGATGAACTGCAAACAGAAAAGGACTTAACATGGAAAGAAGTGGAAGATGCAGTGAACAAGATGAAAGGAGGGAAGGCACCGGGTGTGGATGAGTTGAGTGTGGAGATGGTGAGAGCAGCAGGAGAGGTGGGGATACAGTTGCTGTACCGAGTGATGAGGACAGCATGGAAGGAAAGGAAGACCCCAGAGGACTGGAAAAAAGGAATCATTGTCCCGATCTTCAAGAAAGGTAGTAGAACAGATTGCAGAAACTATCGGGGAATAACACTGATGAGTCATTGTGCAAAGATCTTCGAGAAAGTTTTGGAAAAGAGAATTAGGACAAGGATAGAAGGAGGGATGAGGGAAGAACAACATGGCTTCAGAGCAGGAAGGTCCACAGTGGATTTGATTTTTGCTGTAAGGCAGTTACAAGAACAGCACTATGAGTATGGAACAGATCTACTGATGGCCTTCCTGGACATTGAGAAAGCATATGACAGTGTATGCAGAAACAAAGTATGGAAGTCCCTGGAGGATAGAGGAGTAGAGAAATGGACTATAAAGAGGATAAAGGAGATGTACAAGGGGAGCGTGAGCTGTGTGAAAGTGGGAGGAGAGAGATCTGACTGGTTGGAACAAAGAAACGGCCTGAAACAAGGAAGTGCACTGTCACCGTTACTTTTCATTGTGGTGATGGATGACATAATGACCCGAGTAGCACAAGTAATTGGGGACGGAAAGATGAAAGCAATGGTGTTTGCAGATGATTTGATGATTTGGGGAAACAAGGAGGAGGAGGTACAGGAACAGTTGGACGTGTGGGAAGGAATAATACAAGGATATGGGATGAAATTTAGCATAAATAAGAGTGAGATGGTGATCACAACAAGGAAGAAGGAAATAACCACAACGGGAATAACAATTGGTGGGGAACAGCTGAAGAAAGTGGAGAGTTTTAAGTATCTGGGAAGCCTGATACAAGATAATGGAAGAAACGATAGAGAAATAAATGAGCGGGGGAGGCAGGCAGAAGCATTTCGGAGGAGTGTGAGAAGCATGTTAGGGAGCAAGGATGTCCCTCAGAACAGCAAAAAGATCATATATCGGACGTACTATGTCCCTATCCTGACGTATGCCTCGGAGACCTGGGTTATGAAAGGAAGGGAGAAGAGCAAAATACAGGCCAGTGAGATGAGGTTCTTGAGAAGCAGTATTGGAGCTACAAAGATGGACAGAATAAGAAATGAGAGGACCAGAGAATTAATGAAGGAGGAACCATTACAGGATGGTATAGAGAAATCTAGAATTAGATGGTATGGACATGTAAAACGAATGGAGGAGAAGAGGATACCCAGGAGAGTACATGAGACGAAGTGGGAAGGAAAGAGACCGAGGGGAAGACCGAGAGAAAGGTGGCTGAAGGGGGTGGAAGAAAGCGTGAAGAAGAGAGGAGAAGACTGGACAAGGGTGGAGGCTGAGAGATGGTGGGAAGACAGAAGACGTTGGAGAGGCTTGTGTTCCAAACAGACCCGGCCAGTGGCTGGAAACTATGCAAGATGATGATGATGATGTTACAGTTACCTGTCATAATTAGTTTCGAAGTTACAGTTACTTGTCATAATTAGTATCGAAGTAACTGTTACTTGTCATAATTAGTATCGGCGTTACTGTAACCTGTCATAATTAGTGTCGAAGTTACAGTTACCTGCCATAATTAGTATCGAAAATACAGTTACTTGTCATAATTTGTAGCGAAGTTACAGTTAACTGTCATAATTAGTATCGAAGTTACAGTTACCTGCCATAATTAGTATCGAAGTTACTGTTACCTGTCATAATTAGTATCGAAGTTACTGTTTTCTGTCATAATTAGTATCGAAGTTACTGTTACCTGTCATAATAAGTATCGAAGTTACAGTTACCTGCCATCATTTGTATCGAAATTACAGTTACTTGTCATAATTAGTAACGAAGTTACAGTTACCTGTCATAATTAGTATCGATGTTAGAGTTACCTGTCATAATTAGTATCGAAGATACTGTTACCAGCCATAATTTGTATAGAAATTACAGTTATTTTCCATAATTAGTAACGAAGTTACAGTTACCTGTCATAATTAGTATCGAAGTTACAGTTACTTGTCATAATTAGTATCGAAGTTACTGTTACCTGTCATAATTAGTATCGAAGTTACAGTTACCTGCCATATTTTATATCGAAATTACAGTTACTAGTCATAATTAGTATCGAAGTTACAGTAACCTGTCATAATTAGTATCGAAGTTACTGTTACCTGCCATAATTTGTATCGAAATTAGAGTTACTGGTCATAATTAGTATCGAAATTACAGTTACCTGCCATAATTAGTATCGAAGTTACTGTCACCAGTCATAATTAATATCGAAGTCACTGTTTTCTGTGATAATTAGTATCGAAGTTACTGTTACCTGTCATAATTAGTATCGAAGTTATAGTAACCTGCCATCATATGTATCAAAATTTCTGTTACTTGTCATAATTAATAACGAAGTTACAGTTACCTGTCATAATTAGTATCGAAGTTACAGTTACCTGTCATAATTAGTATCGAAGTTACTGTTACCTGCCATAATTTGTATCGAAATTACAGTTACTTGCCATAGTTAGCAACGAAGTTACAGTTACCTGCCATAATTTGTATCGAAATTACAGTTACTTGTCATAATTAGTAACGAAGTAACAGTTTCCTGTCATAATTAGTATCGAAGTTACAGTAACTTGTAATAAGTAGTATCGAAGTTACTGTTACCTGTCATAATTAGTTTCGAAGTTACTGTTTTCTGTCATAATTAGTATCGAAGTTACAGTTACCTGTCATAATTAGTATCGAAGTTACAGTTACCTGCCATCATTTGTATCGAAATTACAGTTACATGTCATAATTAGTATCGATGTTACAGTTACCTGCCATAATTTGTGTCGAAATTACAGTTACTTGTCATAATTAGTAACGAAGTAACAGTTTCCTGTCATAATTAGTATCGAAGTTACAGTAACTTGTCATAATTAGTATAGAAGTTACTGTTACCTGTCATAATTAGTATTGAAGTTACATTTAACTGCCATAATTTGTATCGAAATTACAGTTACTTTTCATAATTAGTAACGAAGTTACAGTTAACTGTCATTATAAGTATGAAAGTTACAGTTACCTGCCATAATTTGTATCGAAATTACAGTTACTTGCCATTATTAGTAACGAAGTTACAGTTACCTGTCATATTTTGTATCGAAATTACAGTTACTTGTCATAATTAGTATCGAAGTTACTGTTACCTGTCATAATTTGTATCGAAATTACAGTTATTTGTCATAATTAGTAACGAAGTTACAGTTACCTGTCATAATTAGTATCGATGTTACTGTTACCTGTCATAATTAGTATCGAAGTTACAGTTACCTGTCATAATTTGTATCGAAATTACAGTTACTTGTCATAATTAGTAACGATGTTACAGTTACCTGTCATAAGTAGTTTCGGAGTTACAGTTACTTGTCATTATTATTATCGAAGTTACTGTTACTTGTCATAATTAGTATCGAAGTTACTGTTACCTGTCATAATTAGTATCGAAATAACAGTTACCTGCCATAATTAGTATCGAAATTACATTTACTTGTCATAATTAGTAACGAAGTTACAATTCCTGTCATAATTAGTATCGAAGTTACAGTTACTTGTCAGAATTAGTATCGAAGTTACTGTTACCTGTCACAATTAGTATCGAAGTTAGAGTTACCTGCCATAATTTGTATCGAAATTACAGTTACTTGTCATAATTAGTAACGAAGTTACAGTTTACTGTCTTCATTAGTATCGAAGTTACAGTAACCTGCCATAGTTGGTATCTAAGTTACTGTTATCTGTCGTAATTAGTATCGTTGTTACTGTTTTCTGTCATAATTAGTATCGAAGTTACTGTTACCTGTCATAATTAGTATCGAAGTTACAGTTACCAGCCATAATTTGTATCGAAATTACAGTTACATGTCATAATTAGTAACGAAGTTACAGTTACCTGTCATAATTAGTATCGAAGTTACAGTTACCTGTCCTAATTAGTATCGAAGTTACTGTTACCTGCCATAATTTGTATCGCAATTGCAGTTACTTGCAATAATTAGTAACGAAGTTACAGTTACCTGTCGTAATTTGTATCGAAATTACAGTTACTTGTCATAATTAGTATCGAAGTTACTGTTACCTGTCATAATTTGTATCGAAATTACAGTTACTTGTCATAATTAGTAACGAAGTTACAGTTACCTGTCATAATTAGTATCACAGTTACTGTTACCTGTCATAATCAGTATAGAAGTTACCTGTCATAATTTGTATCGAAATTACAGTTACTTGTCATAATTAGTAACGATGTTACAGTTACCTGTCATAAGTAGTTTCGGAGTTACAGTTACTTGTCATAATTAGTATCGAAATTACAGTTACCTGTCATAATTAGTATCGAAGTTACTGTTACCTGTCATAATTAGTATCGAAGTTACTGTTTTCTGTAATAATTAGTATCGAAGTTACTGTTACCTGTCATAATTAGTTACGAAGTTACTGTTTTCTGTCATAATTATTATCTAAGTTACTGTTACCTGTCATAATTAGTATCGAAGTTACAGTTACCTGCCATCATTTGTATCGAAATTACAATTACTTGTCATAATTAGTATCGAAGTTACAGTTACCTGCCATCACTTGTATCGAAATTACAGTTACTTGTCATAATTAGTAACTAAGTTACAGTTATCTGTCATAATTAGTATCGAAGTTACAGTTACCAGTCATAATTAGTTTCGAAGTTACTGTTACCTTCCATAATTTGTATCGCAATTGCAGTTACCTGCAATAATTAGTAACGAAGTTACAGTTACCTGTCGTATTTTGTATCGAAATTACAGTGACATGTCATAATTAGTATCGAAGTTACAGTTACCTGTCATAATTAGTATCGATGTTACTGTTACCTGCCATAATTTTTATCAAAATTACAGCTACTTGTCATATTTAGTATCGAAATTACAGTTACCTGTCATAATTAGTATCGCAGTTACTGTTACCTGTCATAATCAGTATAGAAGTTACAGTTACCTGTCATAATTTGTATCGAAATTACAGTTACTTGTCATAATTAGTAACGATGTTACAGTTACCTGTCATAAATAGTTTCGGAGTTACAGTTACTTGTCATAATTAGTATCGAAGTTACTGTTACCTGTCATAATTAGTATCGAAGTTACTGTTTTCTGTCATAATTAGTATCGAAGTAACTGTTACCTGTCTTAATTTGTATCGAAGTTATAGTTACCTGCCATCATTTCTATCGAAATTACTGTCACTTGTCATAAATAGTAACGAAGTTACAGTTACCTGTCATAATAAGTATCGAAGTTAAAGTTACCTGTCATAATTAGTATCGAAGTTACTATAACCTGCCATAATTTGTATCGAAATTACAGTTACATGTCATAATTAGTAACGAAGTTACAGTTACCTGTCATAATGAGTATCGAAGTTACTGTTACCTGTCATAATTAATATCGAAGTTACAGTACCTGCCATAATTGTTTATCAAAATTACAGTTACATGTCATAATTAGTAACGAAGTTAGAGTTACTTGTCATAATTAGTATCGAAGTTACAGTACCTGTCATAATTAGTATCAATGTTACAGTTACTTGTCATAATTAGTATCGAAGTTACAGTTACTTGTCATAATTAGTATCGAAGTTAGTGTTACCTGTCATAATTAGAATCGAAGTTACAGTTACCTGCCATAATTTGTATCGAAATTACAGTTACTTGTCATAAATAGTAACGGAGTTACAGTTACCTGTCATAATAAGTATCGAAGTTACAGTTACCTGTCATAATTAGTATCGAAGTTACAGTACCTGCCATAATTGTTTATCAAAATTACAGTTACTTGTCATAATTAGTAACGAAGTTAGAGTTACTTGTCATATTTAGTATCGAAATTTCAGTTACTTGTCATAATTTGTAACGAAGATACAGTTACTTGTCATAATTAGCATCGAAGTTACAGTTACTTGTCATAATTAGTATCGAAGTTAGTGTTACCTGTCATAATTAGAATCGAAGTTACAGTTACCTGCCATAATTTGTATCGAAATTACAGTTACTTGTCATAATTAGTAACGAAGTTACAGTTAACTGTCATAATTAGTATCGAAGTTACAGTTACCTGTCATATTTAGTATCGAAGTTACAGTTACCTGCCATAATTTGTATCGAAATTACAGTAACATGTCATAATTAGTATCGAAGTTACTGTTACGTGTCATAATTAGTATCGAAGATACAGTTACCTGCCATCATTTGTATCGAAATTACAGTTACTTGTCATAATTAGTAACGAAGTTACAGTTACCTCTCATAATAAGTATAGAAGTTACATTTACTTGTCTTAATTAGTATCGAAGTTACTGTTACCTGTCTTAATTAGTATCGAAGTTACAGTTACCTGCCATAATTTGTATCGAAATTACAGTTACTTGTTATAATTAGTGACGATGTTACAGTTACCTGTCATAAGTAGTTTCGAAGTTACATTTTCATGTTATAATTAGTATCGAAGTTACTGTTACTTGTCATAATTAGTATCGAAGTTACTGTTACCTGTCATAATTAGTATCGAAATTACAGTTACTTGCCATAATTTGTATCGAAATTTCAGTTACTTGTCATAATTAGTAACGAAGTTACAGTTACCTGTCATAATTAGTATCAAATTTACAGTTACTTGTCATAATTAGTATCGAAGTTACTGTTACCTGTCATAATTAGTATCGAAGTTACAGTAACGTGCAATATTTTATATCGAAATTACAGTTACTTGTCATAATTAGTAACGAAGTTACAGTTAACTGTCATAATTAGTATCGAAGATACAGTTACCTGCCATAATTTTTATCAAAATTACAATTACTTGTCATAATTAGTAACGAAGTTAGAGTTACTTGTCATAATTAGTATCGAAGTTACAGTTACCTGTCATAATTAGTATCGAAGTTACATTTACTTGACATAATTAGTATCGAAGTTACTGTTACCTGTCATAATAAGTATCGAAGTTACAGATACCTGCCATAATTTGTATCGAAATTACAGTTATTTGTCATAATAAGTAACGATGTTACAGTTACCTGTCATAATTAGTTTCGAAGTTACAGTTACTTGTCATAATTAGTATCGAAGTAACTGTTACTTGTCATAATTAGTATCGACGTTACTGTTACCTGTCATAATTAGTGTCGAAGTTACAGTTACCTGCCATAATTAGTATCGAAAATACAGTTACTTGTCATAATTTGTAGCGAAGTTACAGTTAACTGTCATAATTAGTATCGAAGTTACAGTTACCTGCCATAATTAGTATCGAAGTTACTGTTACCTGTCATAATTAGTATCGAAGTTACTGTTTTCTGTCATAATTAGTATCGAAGTTAATGTTTCCTGTCATAATAAGTATCGAAGTTACAGTTACCTGCCATCATTTGTATCGAAATTACAGTTACTTGTCATAATTAGTAACGAAGTTACAGTTACCTGTCATAATTAGTATCGATGTTAGAGTTACCTGTCATAATTAGTATCGAAGATACTGTTACCAGCCATAATTTGTATCGAAATTACAGTTATTTGCCATAATTAGTAACGAAGTTACAGTTACCTGTCATAATTAGTATCGAAGTTACAGTTACTTGTCATAATTAGTATCGAAGTTACTGTTACCTGTCATAATTAGTATCGAAGTTACAGTTACCTGCCATATTTTATATCGAAATTACAGTTACTTGTCATAATTAGTATCGAAGTTACAGTTACCTGTCATAATTAGTATCGAAGTTACATTTACTTGACATAATTAGTATCGAAGTTACTGTTACCTGTCATAATAAGTATCGAAGTTACAGATACCTGCCATAATTTGTATCGATATTACAGTTATTTGTCATAATAAGTAACGATGTTACAGTTACCTGTCATAATTAGTTTCGAAGTTACAGTTACTTGTCATAATTAGTATCGAAGTAACTGTTACTTGTCATAATTAGAATCGACGTTACTGTTACCTGTCATAATTAGTGTCGAAGTTACAGTTACCTGCCATAATTAGTATCGAAAATACAGTTACTTGTCATAATTTGTAGCGAAGTTACAGTTAACTGTCATAATTAGTATCGAAGTTACAGTTACCTGCCATAATTAATATCGAAGTTACTGTTACCTGTCATAATTAGTATCGAAGTTACTGTTTTCTGTCATAATTAGTATCGAAGTTACTGTTACCTGTCATAATAAGTATCGAAGTTACAGTTACCTGCCATCATTTGTATCGAAATTACAGTTACTTGTCATAATTAGTAACGAAGTTACAGTTACCTGTCATAATTAGTATCGATGTTAGAGTTACCTGTCATAATTAGTAACGAAGATACTGTTACCAGCCATAATTTGTATAGAAATTACAGTTATTTTCCATAATTAGTAACGAAGTTACAGTTACCTGTCATAATTAGTATCGAAGTTACAGTTACTTGTCATAATTAGTATCAAAGTTACTGTTACCTGTCATAAGTAGTATCGAAGTTACAGTTACCTGCCATATTTTATATCGAAATTACAGTTACTTGTCATAATTAGTATCGAAGTTACAGTAACCTGTCATAATTAGTATCGAAGTTACTGTTACCTGCCATAATTTGTATCGAAATTAGAGTTACTGGTCATAATTAGTATCGAAATTACAGTTACCTGCCATAATTAGTATCGAAGTTACTGTCACCAGTCATAATTAATATCGAAGTCACTGTTTTCTGTGATAATTAGTATCGAAGTTACTGTTACCTGTCATAATTAGTATCGAAGTTATAGTAACCTGCCATCATATGTATCAAAATTTCTGTTACTTGTCATAATTAATAACGAAGTTACAGTTACCTGTCATAATTAGTATCGAAGTTACAGTTACCTGTCATAATTAGTATCGAAGTTACTGTTACCTGCCATAATTTGTATCGAAATTACAGTTACTTGCCATAGTTAGCAACGAAGTTACAGTTACCTGCCATAATTTGTATCGAAATTACAGTTACTTGTCATAATTAGTAACGAAGTAACAGTCTCCTGTCATAATTAGTATCGAAGTTACAGTAACTTGTAATAAGTAGTATCGAAGTTACTGTTACCTGTCATAATTAGTTTCGAAGTTACTGTTTTCTGTCATAATTAGTATCGAAGTTACAGTTACCTGTCATAATTAGTATCGAAGTTACAGTTACCTGCCATCATTTGTATCGAAATTACAGTTACATGTCATAATTAGTATCGATGTTACAGTTACCTGCCATAATTTGTGTCGAAATTACAGTTACTTGTCATAATTAGTAACGAAGTAACAGTTTCCTGTCATAATTAGTATCGAAGTTACAGTAACTTGTCATAATTAGTATAGAAGTTACTGTTACCTGTCATAATTAGTATTGAAGTTACATTTAACTGCCATAATTTGTATCGAAATTACAGTTACTTTTCATAATTAGTAACGAAGTTACAGTTAACTGTCATTATAAGTATGAAAGTTACAGTTACCTGCCATAATTTGTATCGAAATTACAGTTACTTGCCATTATTAGTAACGAAGTTACAGTTACCTGTATATTTTGTATCGAAATTACAGTTACTTGTCATAATTAGTATCGAAGTTACTGTTACCTGTCATAATTTGTATCGAAATTACAGTTATTTGTCATAATTAGTAACGAAGTTACAGTTACCTGTCATAATTAGTATCGATGTTACTGTTACCTGTCATAATTAGTATCGAAGTTACAGTTACCTGTCATAATTTGTATCGAAATTACAGTTACTTGTCATAATTAGTAACGATGTTACAGTTACCTGTCATAAGTAGTTTCGGAGTTACAGTTACTTGTCATTATTAGTATCGAAGTTACTGTTACTTGTCATAATTAGTATCGAAGTTACTGTTTCCTGTCATAATTAGTATCGAAATAACAGTTACCTGCCATAATTAGTATCGAAATTACATTTACTTGTCATAATTAGTAACGAAGTTACAATTCCTGTCATAATTAGTATCGAAGTTACAGTTACTTGTCAGAATTAGTATCGAAGTTACTGTTACCTGTCACAATTAGTATCGAAGTTAGAGTTACCTGCCATAATTTGTATCGAAATTACAGTTACTTGTCATAATTAGTAACGAAGTTACAGTTTACTGTCTTCATTAGTATCGAAGTTACAGTAACCTGCAATAGTTGGTATCTAAGTTACTGTTATCTGTCGTAATTAGTATCGTTGTTACTGTTTTCTGTCATAATTAGTATCGAAGTTACTGTTACCTGTCATAATTAGTATCGAAGTTACAGTTACCAGCCATAATTTGTATCGAAATTACAGTTACATGTCATAATTAGTAACGATGTTACAGTTACCTGTCATAATTAGTATCGAAGTTACAGTTACCTGTCATAATTGGTATCGAAGTTACTGTTACCTGCCATAATTTGTATCGCAATTGCAGTTACTTGCAATAATTAGTAACGAAGTTACAGTTACCTGTCGTAATTTGTATCGAAATTACAGTTACTTGTCATAATTAGTATCGAAGTTACTGTTACCTGTCATAATTTGTATCGAAATTACAGTTACTTGTCATAATTAGTAACGAAGTTACAGTTACCTGTCATAATTAGTATCACAGTTACTGTTACCTGTCATAATCAGTATAGAAGTTACAGTTACCTGTCATAATTTGTATCGAAATTACAGTTACTTGTCATAATTAGTAACGATGTTACAGTTACCTGTCATAAGTAGTTTCGGAGTTACAGTTACTTGTCATAATTAGTATCGAAATTACAGTTACCTGTCATAATTAGTATCGATGTTACTGTTACCTGTCATAATTAGTATCGAAGTTACTGTTTTCTGTAATAATTAGTATCGAAGTTACTGTTACCTGTCATAATTAGTTACGAAGTTACTGTTTTCTGTCATAATTATTATCTAAGTTACTGTTACCTGTCATAATTAGTATCGAATTTACAGTTACCTGCCATCATTTGTATCGAAATTACAATTACTTGTCATAATTAGTATCGAAGTTACAGTTACCTGCCATCACTTGTATCGAAATTACAGTTACTTGTCATAATTAGTAACTAAGTTACAGTTATCTGTCATAATTAGTATCGAAGTTACAGTTACCTGTCATAATTAGTTTCGAAGTTACTGTTACCTGCCATAATTTGTATCGCAATTGCAGTTACCTGCAATAATTAGTAACGAAGTTACAGTTACCTGTCGTATTTTGTATCGAAATTACAGTGACATGTCATAATTAGTATCGAAGTTACAGTTACCTGTCATAATTAGTATCGATGTTACTGTTACCTGCCATAATTTGTATCAAAATTACAGCTACTTGTCATATTTAGTATCGAAATTACAGTTACCTGTCATAATTAGTATCGCAGTTACTGTTACCTGTCATAATCAGTATAGAAGTTACAGTTACCTGTCATAATTTGTATCGAAATTACAGTTACTTGTCATAATTAGTAACGATGTTACAGTTACCTGTCATAAATAGTTTCGGAGTTACAGTTACTTGTCATAATTAGTATCGAAGTTACTGTTACCTGTCATAATTAGTATCGAAGTTACTGTTTTCTGTCATAATTAGTATCGAAGTAACTGTTACCTGTCTTAATTAGTATCGAAGTTATAGTTACCTGCCATCATTTCTATCGAAATTACTGTCACTTGTCATAAATAGTAACGAAGTTACAGTTACCTGTCATAATACGTATCGAAGTTAAAGTTACCTGTCATAATTAGTATCGAAGTTACTATAACCTGCCATAATTTGTATCGAAATTACAGTTACATGTCATAATTAGTAACGAAGTTACAGTTACCTGTCATAATGAGTATCGAAGTTACTGTTACCTGTCATAATTAATATCGAAGTTACAGTACCTGCCATAATTGTTTATCAAAATTACAGTTACATGTCATAATTAGTAACGAAGTTAGAGTTACTTTTCATAATTAGTATCGAAGTTACAGTACCTGTCATAATTAGTATCAAAGTTACAGTTACTTGTCATAATTAGTATCGAAGTTACTGTTACTAGTCATAATTAGTATCGAAGTTAGTGTTACCTGTCATAATTAGAATCGAAGTTACAGTTACCTGCCATAATTTGTATCGAAATTACAGTTACTTGTCATAAATAGTAACGGAGTTACAGTTACCTGTCATAATAAGTATCGAAGTTACAGTTACCTGTCATAATTAGTATCGAAGTTACAGTACCTGCCATAATTGTTTATCAAAATTACAGTTACTTGTCATAATTAGTAACGAAGTTAGAGTTACTTGTCATATTTAGTATCGAAATTTCAGTTACTTGTCATAATTTGTAACGAAGATACAGTTACTTGTCATAATTAGCATCGAAGTTACAGTTACTTGTCATAATTAGTATCGAAGTTAGTGTTACCTGTCATAATTAGAATCGAAGTTACAGTTACCTGCCATAATTTGTATCGAAATTACAGTTACTTGTCATAATTAGTAACGAAGTTACAGTTAACTGTCATAATTAGTATCGAAGTTACAGTTACCTGCAATATTTAGTATCGAAGGTACTGTTACCTGTCATAATTAGTATCGAAGTTACTGTTTTCTGTCATAATTAGTATCGAAGTTACTGTTACGTGTCATAATTAGTATCGAAGATACAGTTACCTGCCATCATTTGTATCGAAATTACAGTTACATGTCATAATTAGTAACGAAGTTACAGTTACCTCTCATAATAAGTATAGAAGTTACATTTACTTGTCATAATTAGTATCGAAGTTACTGTTACCTGTCTTAATTAGTATCGAAGTTACAGTTACCTGCCATAATTTGTATCGAAATTACAGTTACTTGTCATAATTAGTGACGATGTTACAGTTACCTGTCATAAGTAGTTTCGAAGTTACATTCTCATGTTATAATTAGTATCGAAGTTACTGTTACTTGTCATAATTAGTATCGAAGTTACTGTTACCTGTCATAATTAGTATCGAAATTACAGTTACTTGCCATAATTTGTATCGAAATTTCAGTTACTTGTCATAATTAGTAACGAAGTTACAGTTACCTGTCATAATTAGTATCAAATTTACAGTTACTTGTCATAATTAGTATCGAAGTTACTGTTACCTGTCATAATTAGTATCGAAGTTACAGTTACGTGCAATATTTTATATCGAAATTACAGTTACTTGTCATAATTAGTAACGAAGTTACATTTACTTGACATAATTAGTATCGAAGTTACTGTTACCTGTCATAATAAGTATCGAAGTTACAGATACCTGCCATAATTTGTATCGAAATTACAGTTATTTGTCATAATAAGTAACGATGTTACAGTTACCTGTCATAATTAGTATCGAAGTAACTGTTACTTGTCATAATTAGTATCGACGTTACTGTTACCTGTCATAATTAGTGTCGAAGTTACAGTTACCTGCCATAATTAGTATCGAAAATACAGTTACTTGTCATAATTTGTAGCGAAGTTACAGTTAACTGTCATAATTAGTATCGAAGTTACAGTTACCTGCCATAATTAGTATCGAAGTTACTGTTACCTGTCATAATTAGTATCGAAGTTACTGTTTTCTGTCATAATTAGTATCGAAGTTAATGTTACCTGTCATAATAAGTATCGAAGTTACAGTTACCTGCCATCATTTGTATCGACATTACAGTTACTTGTCATAATTAGTAACGAAGTTACAGTTACCTGTCATAATTAGTATCGATGTTAGAGTTACCTGTCATAATTAGTATCGAAGATACTGTTACCAGCCATAATTTGTATCGAAATTACAGTTATTTGCCATAATTAGTAACGAAGTTACAGTTACCTGTCATAATTAGTATGGAAGTTACAGTTACTTGTCATAATTAGTATCGAAGTTACTGTTACCTGTCATAATTAGTATCGAAGTTACAGTTACCTGCCATATTTTATATCGAAATTACAGTTACTTGTCATAATTAGTATCGAAGTTACAGTTACCTGTCATAATTAGTATCGAAGTTTCTGTTACTTGCCATAATTTGTATCGAAATTAGAGTTACTGGTCATAATTAGTATCGAAATTACAGTTACCTGCCATAATTAGTATCGAAGTTACTGTCACCAGTCATAATTAATATCGAAGTCACTGTTTTCTGTGATAATTAGTATCGAAGTTACTGTTACCTGTCATAATTAGTATCGAAGTTATAGTAACCTGCCATCATATGTATCAAAATTTCTGTTACTTGTCATAATTAATAACGAGGTTACAGTTACCTGTCATAATTAGTATCGAAGTTACAGTTACCTGTCATAATTAGTATCGAAGTTACTGTTACCTGCCATAATTTGTATCGAAATTACAGTTACTTGCCATAATTAGCAACGAAGTTACAGTTACCTGCCATAATTTGTATCGAAATTACAGTTACTTGTCATAATTTATAACGAAGTAACAGTTTCCTGTCATAATTAGTATCGAAGTTACAGTAACTTGTAATAATTAGTATCGAAGTTACTGTTACCTGTCATAATTAGTTTCGAAGTTACTGTTTTCTGTCATAATTAGTATCGAAGTTACAGTTACCTGTCATAATTAGTATCGAAGTTACAGTTACCTGCCATCATTTGTATCGAAATTACAGTTACATGTCATAATTAGTATCGATGTTACAGTTACCTGCCATAATTTGTATCGAAATTACAGTTACTTGTCATAATTAGTAACGAAGTAACAGTTTCCTGTCATAATTAGTATCGAAGTTACAGTAACTTGTCATAATTAGTATTGAAGTTACAGTTACCTGTCATAATTAGTATTGAAGTTACATTTAACTGCCATAATTTGTATCGAAATTACAGTTACTTTTCATAATTAGTAACGAAGTTACAGTTAACTGTCATTATAAGTATGAAAGTTACAGTTACCTGCCATAATTTGTATCGAAATTACAGTTACTTGCCATAATTAGTAACGAAGTTACAGTTACCTGTCATATTTTGTATCGAAATTACAGCTACTTGTCATAATTAGTATCGAAGTTACTGTTACCTGTCATAATTTGTATCGAAATAACATTTATTTGTCATAATTAGTAACGAAGTTACAGTTACCTGTCATAATTAGTATCGATGTTACTGTTACCTGTCATAATTAGTATCGAAGTTACAGTTACCTGTCATAATTTGTATCGAAGTTACAGTTACTTGTCATAATTAGTATCGAAGTTACTGTTACCTGTCATAATTAGTATCGAAGTTACATTTACTTGCCATAATTTGTATCGAAATTACAGTTACTTGTCATGATTAGTAACAAAATTACAGTTAACTGTCATAATTTGTATCAAAGTTACAGTTACCTGCCATAATTAGTATCGAAGTTAATGTTACCTGTCATAATTAGTATCGAAGTTACAGTTACCTGTCATAATTAGTAACGACGTTACAGTTACCTGTCATAATTAGTATCGAAGTTACAGTTACCTGTCATAATTAGTATCGAAGTTACGGTTACCTGCCATAATTTGTATCGAAATTACAGTTACTGGCCATAATTAGTAACGAAGTTACAGTTACCTGTCATAATTTGTATCGAAATTACAGTTACTTGTCATAATTAGTATCGAAGTTACAGTTACCTGTCATAATTAGTATCGAAGTTACTGTTACCTGCCATAATTTGTATCGAAATTAGAGTTACTTGTCATAATTAGTATCGAAATTACAGTTAACTGCCATTATTAGTATCGAAGTTACTGTTACCTGTCATAATTAGTATCGAAGTTACTGTTTTCTGTCATAATTAGTATCAAAGTTACTGTTACCTGTCATAATTAGTATCGAAGTTATAGTTACCTGCCATCATATGTATCAAAATGACTGATACTTGTCATAATTAGTAACGAAGTTACAGTTACCTGTCATAATTAATATCGAAGTTACAGTTACCTGTCATAATTAGTATCGAAGTTACTGTTACCTGCAATAATTTGTATCGAAATTACAGTTACTTGCCATAATCAGTAACGACGTTACAGTTACCTGTCATAATTTGTATCGAAATTACAGTTACTTGTCATAATTAGCATCAAAGTTACAGTTACCTGTCATAATTAGTATCGAAGTTACTGTTACCTGCCATAATTTGTATCCAAATTACAGTTACGTGTCATAATTAGTAACGAAGTTACAGTTACCTGTCATAATTAGTATCGAAGTTACAGTTGCCTGTCATAATTAATATCGAAGTTACAGTTACCTGCCATAATTTGTATCGAAATTACAGTTAGTTGTCATAATTAGTAACGATGTTACAGTTACCTAACATAAGTAGTTTCTGAGTTACTGTTACTTGCCACAATTAGTATCGAAGTTACTGTTACTTGTCATAATTAGTATCGAAGGTACTGTTAGCTGTCATAATTAGTATCGAAATTACAGTTACCTGCCATAATTTGTATCGAAATTACAGTTACTAGTCATAATTAGTAACGAAGTTACAGTTACCTGTCATAATTAGTATCGATGTTACAGTTACCTGTCATAAATAGTATCGAAGTTACTGTTGCCTGTCATAATTAATATCGAAGTTACAGTTACCTGCCATAATTTGTACCGAAATTACAGTTAGTTGTCATAATTTGTAACGATGTTACAGTTACCTGTCATAAGTAGTTTCTGAGTTACAGTTACTTGCCATAATTAGTATCGAAGTTACTGTTACTTGTCATAATTAGTATCGAAGGTACTGTTAGCTGTCATAATTAGTTTCGAAATTACAGTTACCTGCCATAATTTGTATCGAAATTACAGTTACTTGTCATAATTAGTAACGAAGTTACAGTTAACTGTCATAATTAGTATCGAAGTTACAGTTACATGCCCTAATTAATATCGAAGTTACTGTTAACTGTCATAATAAGTATCGTTGTTACTGTTTTCTGTCATAATTAATATCGAAGTTATTGTAACCTGTCATAATCAGTATCGAAGTTACAGTTACCTGCCATAATTTGTATCGAAATTACATTTACATGTCATAATTAGTAACGAAGTTACAGATACCTGCCATAATTAGTATCGAAATTACAGTTACATGTCATAATTAGTAACGAAGTTACAGTTACCTGTCATAATTAGTATCGAAGTTACAGTTACCTGTCATAATTAGTACCGAAGTTACAGTTACCTGCCATAATTTTTATCAAAATTACAGTTACCTGTCATAATTAGTAACGAAGTTAGAGTTACTTGTCATAATTAGTATCGAAGTTACAGTTACCTGCCTAATTTGTATCGAAATTACAGTTACTTGTCATAATTTTTAACGATGTTACAGTTACCTGTCATAAATAGTTTCGAAGTTACAGTTACTTGTCATAATTAGTATCGAAGTAACTGTTACTTGTCATAATTAGTATCGAAGTTACTGTTACCTGTCATAATTAGTATCGAAGTTACAGTTACCTGACATAATTTGTATCGAAATTAACAGTTACTTGTCATAATTTGTAACGAAGTTACTGTTTCCTGTCAAAATTAGTATCGAAGTTACAGTTACTCGTCATAATTAGTATAGAGGTTACTGTTACCTGTCAAAATAAGTATTGAAGTTACATTTAACTGTCATAATTTGTATCGAAGTTACAGTTACTTGTCATAATAAGTAACGAAGTTACAGTTAACTGTCGTTATTAGTATCGAAATTACAGTTACCTGCCATAATTAGTATCGAACTTACTGTTACCTGTCATAATTAGTTTCGACGTTACTGTTTCCTGTCATAATTAGTATCGAAGTTACTGTTACCTGTCATAATTAGTATCGAAGTTACAGTTACCTGCCATCATTTGTATCGAAATTACAGTTACTTGTCATAATTTGTAACGAAGTTACAGTTACCCGTCATAATTAGTATCGAAGTTACAGTTACCTGTCATAATTAGTATCGAGGTTGCTGTTACCTGCCATAATTTGTATCGAAATTAGAGTTACTTGCCATAATTAGTAAAGAAGTTACAGTTACCTGTCATAATTTGTATCGAAATTAGAGTTACATGTCATAATTAATATCGAAATTACAGTTTTCCTGCCATAATTAGTATCGAAGTTACTGTTACCTGTCATAATTGGTATCGAAGTTACTGTTTTCTGTCATAATTAGTATCGATGTAACTGTTACCTGTCATAACTAGTATCCAAGTTACTGTTACCTGTCATAATTAGTATCGATGTTACAGTTACCTGCCATAATTTGTATCGAAATTACATTTACTTGTCATAATTAGTAACGATGTTACAGTTAACTGCCATAATTAGTATCGAAGTTACAGTTACCTGCCATAATTAGTATCGAAGTATCTATTACCTGTCATAATTAGTATCGTTGTTACTGTTTTCCGTCATAATTAGTATCGAAGTTACTGTTACCTGACATAATTAGTATCGAAGTTAGAGTTACCTGTCATAATTAGTATCGAAGATACTGTTACCAGCCATAATTTGTATCGAAATTACAGTTACTTGCCATAATTAGTAACAAAGTAACAGTTTCCTGTCATAATTAGTATCGAAGTTACAGTAACTTGTCATAATTAGTATAGAAGTTACTGTTACCTGTCATAATTAGTATTGAAGTTACATTTAACTGCCATAATTTGTATCGAAATTACAGTTACTTTTCATAATTAGTAACGAAGTTACAGTTAACTGTCATTATAAGTATGAAAGTTACAGTTACCTGCCATAATTAGTATCGAAATTACAGTTACATATCATAATTAGTAACGAAGTTACAGTTACCTGCCATAATTTGTATCGAAGTTACAGTTACCTGTCATAATTATTATCGAAGTAAATGCTTCTTGTCATAATTAGTATCGAAGTTAATGTTACCTGAAATAATTAGTATCGAAGTTACAGTTACCTGCCATAATTTGTATCGAAATTACAGTTACTTGTCATAATTTGTAACGAAGTTACAGTTTTCTGTCATAATTAGTATCGAAGTTACAGTTACTTGTCATAATTAGTATCGAAGTTACTGTTACCTGTCATAATTAGTATCGAAGTTACATTTAACTGCCATAATTTGTATCGAAATTACAGTTACTTGTCATGATTAGTAACAAAATTACAGTTAACTGTCATAATTAGTATCAAAGTTACAGTTACCTGCCATAATTAGTATCGAAGTTAATGTTACCTGTCATAATTAGTATCGAAGTTACAGTTACCTGTCATAATTAGTAACGAAGTTACAGTTACCTGTCATAGTTAGTATCGAAGTTACAGTTACCTGTCATAATTAGGATCGAAGTTACGGTTACCTGCCATAATTTGTATCGAAATTACAGTTACTGGCCATAATTAGTAACGAAGTTACAGTTACCTGTCATAATTTGTATCGAAATTACAGTTACTTGTCATAATTAGTATCGAAGTTACAGTTACCTGTCATAATTAGTATCGAAGTTACTGTTACCTGCCATAATTTGTATCGAAATTAGAGTTACTTGTCATAATTAGTATCGAAATTACAGTTAACTGCCGTAATTAGTATCGAAGTTACTGTTACCTGTCATAATTAGTATCGAAGTTATAGTTACCTGCCATCATTTGTATCAAAATGACAGATACTTGTCATAATTAGTAACGAAGTTACAGTAACCTGTCATAACTAATATCGAAGTTACATTTACCTGTCATAATTAGTATCGAAGTTACTGTTACCTGCAATAATTTGTATCGAAATTACAGTTACTTGCCATAATCAGTAACGACGTTACAGTTACCTGTCATAATTTGTATCGAAATTACAGTTACTTGTCATAATTAGTATCGAAGTTACAGTTGCCTGTCATAATTAATATCGAAGTTACAGTTACCTGCCATAATTTGTATCGAAATTAAAGTTAGTTATCATAATTAGTAACGATGTTACAGTTACCTAACATAAGTAGTTTCTGAGTTACAGTTACTTGCCATAATTAGTATCGAAGTTACTGTTACTTGTCATAATTAGTATCGAAGGTACTGTTAGCTGTCATAATTAGTATCGAAATTACAGATACCTGCCATAATTTGTATCGAAATTACAGTTACTTGTCATAATTAGTAACGAAGTTACAGTTACCTGTCATAATTAGTATCGATGTTACAGTTACCTGTCATAATTAGTATCGAAGTTACTGTTGCCTGTCATAATTAATAATGAAGTAACAGTTACCTGCCATAATTTGTATCGAAATTACAGTTAGTTGTCATAATTAGTAACGATGTTACAGTTACCTGTCACAAGTAGTTTCTGAGTTACAGTTACTTGCCATAATTAGTATCGAAGTTACTGTTACCTGTCATAACTAGTAACGAAGTTACTGTTACCTGACATAATTAGTATCGAAGTTAGAGTTACCTGTCATAGTTAGTATCGAAGATACTGTTACCAGACATAATTTGTATCGAAATTACAGTTACTTGCCATAATTAGTAACGAAGTTACATTTGCCTGTCATAATTAGTATCGAAGTTACAGTTACTTGTCATAATTAGTATCGAAGTTACTGTTACCTGTCATAATTAGTATCGAAGTTACAGCTACCTGCCATATTTTATATCGAAATTACAGTTACTTGTCATAATTGGTATCGAAGTTACAGTTACCTGTTATAATTAGTATCGAAGTTACTGTTACCTGCCATAATTTGTATCGAAATTAGTGTTACTAGTCATAATTATTATCGAAATTACAGTTACCTGCCATAATTAGTATCGAAGTTACTGTCACCAGTCATAATTAATATCGAAGCTACTGATTTCTGTGATAATAAGTATCGAAGTTACTGTTACCTGTCATAATTAGTATCGAAGTTATAGTTACCTGCCATCATATGTATCAAAATTTCTGTTACTTGTCATAATTAATAACGAAGTTACAGTTACCTGGCATAATTAGTATCGAAGTTACAGTTACCTGTCATAATTAGTATCGAAGTAACTGTTACCTGCCATAATTTGTATCGAAATTACAGTTACTTGCCATAATTAGCAACGAAGTTACAGTTACCTGCCATAATTTGTATCGAAATTACAGTTACTTGTCATAATTAGTAACGATGTTACTGTTACCTGTCATAAGTAGTTTCGGAGTTACAGTTACTTGTCATAAATTGTATCGAAATTACAGTTACTGGCCATAATTAGTAACGAAGTTACAGTTACCTGTCATAATTTGTATCGAAATTACAGTTACTTGTCATAATTAGTATCGAAGTTACAGTTACCTGTCATAATTAGTATCGAAGTTACTGTTACCTGCCATAATTTGTATCGAAATTAGAGTTACTTGTCATAATTAGTATCGAAATTACAGTTAACTGCCGTAATTAGTATCGAAGTTACTGTTACCTGTCATAATTAGTATCGAAGTTATAGTTACCTGCCATCATATGTATCAAAATGACAGATACTTGTCATAATTAGTAACGAAGTTACAGTAACCTGTCATAACTAATATCGAAGTTACAGTTACCTGTCATAATTAGTATCGAAGTTACTGTTACCTGCAATAATTTGTATCGAAATTACAGTTACTTGCCATAATCAGTAACGACGTTACAGTTACTTGTCATAATTTGTAACGAAGTTACTGTTTCCTGTCAAAATTAGTATCGAAGTTAAAGATAATCGTCATAATTAGTATAGAGGTTACTGTTACCTGTCATAATAAGTATTGAAGTTACATTTAACTGTCATAATTTGTATCGAAATTACAGTTACTTGTCATAATTAGTAACGAAGTAACAGTTAACTGTCATTATTAGTATCGAAGTTACAGTTACCTGCCATAATTAGTATCGAAGTTACTGTTACCTGTCATAATTAGTTTCGAAGTTACTGTTTTCTGTCATAATTAGTATCGAAGCTACTGTTACCTGTCATAATTAGTATCGAAGTTACAGTTACCTGCCATCATTTGTATCGAAATTACAGTTACTTGTCATAATTAGTAACGAAGTTACAGTTACCCGTCATAATTAGTATAAAAATGTTACATTTACCTGTCATAATTAGTATCGAGGTTGCTGTTACCTGCCATAATTTTTATCGAAATTAGAGTTACTTGCCATAATTAGTAAAGAAGTTACAGTTACCTGTCATAATTTGTATCGAAATTACAGTTACTTGTCATAATTAGTATCGATGTTACGGTAACCTGCCATAATTATTATCGAAATAACAGTTACCTGTCATAATTACTATCGAAGTTATTGTTACCTGCCATAATTTGTATCGAAATTAGAGTTACTTGTCATAATTAGTATCGAAATTACAGTTACCTGCCATAATTAGTATCGAAGTTACTGTTACCTGTCATAATTGGTATCGAAGTTACTGTTTTCTGTCATAATTAGTATCGATGTTACTGTTACCTGTCATAACTAGTATCGAAGTTACTGTTACCTGTCATAATTAGTATCGATGTTACAGTTACCTGCCATAATTTGTATCGAAATTACAGTTACTTGTCGTAATTAGTAACGAAGTTACAGTTAACTGTCATAATTAGTATCGAAGTTACAGTCCCTGCCATAATTAGTATCGAAGTTTCTGTTACCTGTTATAATTAGTATCGTTGTTACTGTTTTCCGTCATAATTAGTATCGAAGTTACTGTTACCTGACATAATTAGTATCGTTGTTACTGTTTTCCCTCATAATTAGTATCGAAGTTACTGTTACCTGACATAATTAGTATCGTTGTAACTGTTTTCCGTCATAATTAGTAACGAAGTTACAGTTACCTGTCATAATTAGTATCGAAGTTAGAGTTACCTGTCATAATTAGTATCGAAGATACTGATACCAGCCATAATTTGTATCGAAATTACAGTTACTTGCCATAATTAGTAACGAAGTTACAGTTACCTGTCATAATTAGTATCGAAGTTACAGTTACCTGCCATAATTAGTATCGAAGTTACTGTCACCAGTCATAATTAATATCGAAGTTACTGTTTTCTGTGATAATTAGTATCGAAGTTACTGTTACCTGTCATAATTAGTATCGAAGTTATAGTTACCTGCCATCATATGTATCAAAATTTCTGTTACTTGTCATAATTAATAACGAAGTTACAGTTACCTGTCATAATTAGTATCGAAGTTATAGTTACCTGTCATAATTAGTATCGAAGTTACTGTTACCTGCCACAATTTGTATCGAAATTACAGTTACTTGCCATAATTAGCAACGAAGTTACAGTTACCTGCCATAATTTGTATCGAAATTACAGTTACTTGTCCAAATTAGTAACGATGTTACTATTACCTGTCATAAGTAGTTTCGGAGTTACAGTTACTTGTCATAATTCGTATCGAAGTTACTGTTACTTGTCATAATTAGTATCGAAGTTACTGTTACCTGTCATAATTAGTATCGAAATTACAGTTACCTGCCATAATTTGTATCGAAATTACAGTTACTTGTCATAATTAGTAACGAAGTTACAGTTACCTGTCATCATTAGTATCGAAGTTACAGTTACTTGTCATAATTAATATCGATGATACTGTTACCTGTCATAATTAGTATCGAAGTTACAGTTACTTGCCATAATTTGTATCGAAATTACAGTTACTTGTCATAATTAGTAACGAAGATACAGTTAACTGTCATAATAAGTATCGAAGTTACAGTTACCTGCCATAATTAGTATCGAAGTTACTGTTACCTGTCATAATTAGTATCGTTGTTACTGTTTTCTGTCATAATTAGTATCGAAGTTACTGTTACCTGTCATAATTAGTATCGAAGTTACAATTACCTGCCATAATTTGTATCGAAATTACATTTACATGTCACAATTGGTAACGAAGATATAGTTACCTGCCATAATTAGTATCAAAATTACAGTTACAAATCATAATTAGTAACGAAGTTACAGTTACCTGTCATAATTAGTATCGAAGTTACTGTTACCTGTCATAATTAGTATCGAAGTTACAGTGACCTGCCATAATTTTTAATCAAAATTACAGTTACTTGTCATAATTAGTAACGAAGTTAGAGTTACTTGTCATAATTAGTATCGAAGTTACAGTTACCTGTCATAATTAGTATCGAAGTTACAGTTACTTGACATAATTAGTTTCGAAGTTACTGTTACCTGTCATAATTAGTATCGAAGTTACAGTTACATGCCACAATTTGTATCGAAATTACAGTTACTTGTCATAATTAGTAACGATGTTACAGTTACCTTTCATAATTAGTTTCTAAGTAACAGTTACTTGTCATAATCAGTACCGAAGTAACTGTTACTTGTCATAATTAGTTTCGAAGTTACTGTTACCTGTCATAATTAGTATCGATGTTACAGTTACCTGCCATAATTTGTATCGAAATTACAGTTACTTGTCATAATTAGTAACGAAGTAACAGTTTCCTGTCATAATTAGTATCGAAGTTACAGTAACTTGTAATAATTAGTATAGAAGTTACTGTTACCTGTCATAATTAGTATTGAAGTTACATTTAACTGCCATAATTTGTATCGAAATTACAGTTACCTGTCATAATTAGTAACGAAGTTACTGTTAACTGTCATTATTAGTATGAATGTTACAGTTACCTGCCATAATTAGTATCGTGGTTACTGTTACCTGTCATAATTAGTTTCGATGTTACTGTTTTTTGTCATAATTAGTTTCGAAGTTACAGTTACCTGTCATAATTAGTATCGAAGTTACAGTTACCTGCCATCATTTGTATCGAAATTACAGTTCCATGTCATAATTAGTATCGATGTTACAGTTACCTGCCATAATTTGTATCGAAATTACAGTTGCTTGTCATAATTAGTAACGAAGTAACAGTTTCCTGTCATAATTAGTATCGAAGTTACAGTAACTTGTCATAATTAGTATTGAAGTTACTGTTACCTGTCATAATTAGTATTGAAGTTACAATTAACTGCCATAATTTGTATCGAAATTACAGTTACTTGTCATAATTAGTAACGAAGTTACAGTTAACTGTCATTATTAGTATGAAAGTTACAGTTACCTGCCATAATTAGTATCGAAATTACAGTTACATATCATAATTAGTAACGAAGTTACAGTTACCTGCCATAATTTGTATCGAAGTTACAGTTACCTGTCATAATTATTATCGAAGTAACTGTTTCTTGTCATAATTAGTATCGAAGTTAATGTTACCTGAAATAATTAGAATCGAAGTTACAGTTACCTGCCATAATTTGTATCGAAATTACAGTTACTTGTCATAATTTGTAACGAAGTTACAGTTTTCTGTCATAATTAGTATCGAAGTTACATTTACTTGTCATAATTAGTATCGACGTTACTGTTGACTGTCATAATTAGTATCGAAGTTACATTTAACTGCCTTAATTTGAATCGAAATTACAGTTACTTGTCATGATTAGTAACAAAATTACAGATAACTGTCATAATTAGTATCAAAGTTACAGTTACCTGCCATAATTAGTATCGAAGTTAATGTTACCTGTCATAATTAGTATCGAAGTTACAGTTACCTGTTATAATTAGTAACGAAGTTACAGTTACCTGTCATAATTGGTATCGAAGTTACAGTTACCTGTCATAATTAGTATCGAAGTTACGGTTACCTGCCATAATTTGTATCGAAATTAAAGTTACTTGCCATAATTAGTAACGAAGTTACAGTTACCTGTCATAATTTGTATCGAAATTACAGTTACATGTCATAATTAGTATCGAAGTTACAGTTACCTGTCATAATTAGTATCGAAGTTACTGTTACCTGCCATAATTTGTATCGAAATTAGAGTTACTTGTCATAATTAGTATCGAAATTACAGTTACCTGCCATAATTAGTATCGAAGTTACAGTTACCTGACATAATTTGTATCGAAATTACAGTTACTTGTCATAATTTGTAACGAAGTTACTGTTTCCTGTCAAAATTAGTATCGAAGTTACAGTTACTCGTCATAATTAGTATAGAGGTTACTGTTACCTGTCATAATAAGTATTGATGTTACATTTAACTGTCATAATTTGTATCGAAATTACAGTTACTTGTCATAATTAGTAACGAAGTTACACTTAACTGTCATTATTAGTATCGAAGTTACAGTTACCTGCCATAATTAGTATCGAAGTTACTGTTACCTGTCATAATTAGTTTCGAAGTTACTGTTTTCTGTCATAATTAGTATCGAAGTTACTGTTACCTGTCATAATTAGTATCGAAGTTACAGTTACCTGCCATCATTTGTATCGAAATTACAGTTACTTGTCATAATTAGTAACAAAGTTACAGTTACCCGTCATAATTAGTATCGAAGTTACAGTTACCTGTCATAATTAGTATCGAGGTTGCTGTTACCTGCCATAATTTGTATCGAAATTAGAGTTACTTGCCATAATTAGTAAAGAAGTTACAGTTACCTGTTATAATTTGTATCGAAATTACAGTGACCTGTCATAATTACTATCGAAGTTATTGTTACCTGCCATAATTTGTATCGAAATTAGAGTTACTTGTCATAATTAGTATCGAAATTACAGTTACCTGCCATAATTAGTATCGAAGTTACTGTTACCTGTCATAATTGGTATCGAAGTTACTGTTTTCTGTCATAATTAATATCGATGTTACTGTTACCTGTCATAACTAGTATCGAAGTTACTGTTACCTGTCATAATTAGTATCGATGTTACAGTTACCTGCCATAATTTGTATCGAAATTACTGTTACTTGTCATAATTAGTAACGAAGTTACAGTTAACTGTCATAATTAGTATCGAAGTTACAGTTACCTGCCATAATTAGTATCGAAGTTACTGTTACCTGTCATAATTAGTATCGTTGTTACTGTTTTCCGTCATAATTAGTATCGAAGTTACCGTTACCTGACATAATTAGTATCGTTGTTACTGTTTTCGGTCATAATTAGTATCGAAGTTACTGTTACCTGTCATAATTAGTATCGAAGTTACAGTTACCTGCCATAATTTGTATCGAAATTACAGTTACATGTCATAATTAGTAACGAAGTTACAGTTACCTGCCATAATTAGTATCGAAGTTCCTGTTACCAGTCATAATTAGTATCGAAGTTACTGTTTTCTGTCATAATTAGTATCGAAGAAACTGTTACCCGTCATAATTAGTATCGAAGTTGAAGTTACCTGCCATCATTTGTATCGAAATTACTGTTACTTGTCATAAATAGTAACGAAGTTAGAGTTACCTGTCATAATAAGTATCGATGTTACAGTTACCTGTCATAATTAGTATCGAAGTTACTATTACCTGCCATAATTTGTATCGAAATTACAGTTACATGTCATAATTAGTAACGAAGTTACAGTTACCTGTCATAATGAGTGTCGAAGTTACTGTTACCTGCCATAATTAGTATCGAAGTTTCAGTACCTGCCATAATTGTTTATCAAAATTACAGGTACCTGTCATAATTAGCATCGAAGTAAGTGTTACCTGTCATAATTAGAATCGAAGTTACAGTTACTTGCCATAATTTGTATCGAAATTACGGTTACTTGTCATAATTAGTAACGAAGCTACAGTTAACTGTCATAATTAGTATCGAAGTTACAGTTACCTGCCATAATTAGTATCGAAGTTACTGTTACCTGTCATAATTAGTATCGAAGTTACTGTTTTCTGTCATAATTAGTATCGAAGTTACTGTTACGTGTCATAATTAGTATCGAAGTTACAGTTACCTGTCATCATTTGTATCGAAATTACAGTTACTTGTCATAATTAGTAACGAAGTTACAGTTACCTGTCATAATTAGTATAGAAGTTACATTTACTTGTCATAATTAGTATCGAAGTTACTGTTACCTGTCATAATTAGTATCGAAGTTACAGTTACCTGCCATAATTTGTATCGAAATTACAGTTACTAGTCATAATTAGTAACGATGTTACAGTTACCTGTCATAAGTAGTTTCGAAGTTACATTTTCTTGTCATAATTAGTATCGAAGTTACTGTTACTTGTCATAATTAGTATCGAAGTTACTGTTACCTGTCATAATTAGTATCGAAATTACAGTTACTTGCCATAATTTGTATCGAAATTACAGTTACTTGTCATAATTAGTGACGAAGTTACAGTTACCTGTCATAATTAGTATCGAAGTTACAGTTACTTGTCATAATTAGTATCGAAGTTACTGTTACCTGTCATAATTAGTATCGAAGTTACAGTAACCTGCCATATTTTATATCGAAATTACAGTTACTTGTCATAATTAGTAACGAAGTTACAGTTAACTGTCATAATTAGCATCGAAGTTACAGTTACCTGCCATAATTAGTATCGAAGTTACTGTTACCTGTTATAATTAGTATCGAAGTTACTGTTTTCTGTCATAATTAGTATCGAAGTTACTGTTACCTGTCATAATAAGTATCGAAGTTACAGTTACCTGCCATCATTTGTATCGAAATTACAATTACTTGTCATAATTAGAAACGAAGTTACAGTTACCTGTCATAATTAGTATCGAAGTTACAGTTACTGTCATAATTAGTATCGAAGTTACTGTTACCGGCCATAATTTGTATCGAAGTTACAGTTACTTGCCATAATTAGTATCGAAGTTACAGTAACCTGTCATAATAAGTATTGAAGTTACTGATACCTGCCATAATTTGTATCGAAATTAGAGTTACTGGTCATAATTAGTATCGATATTACAGTTACCTGCCATAATTAGTATCGAAGTTACTGTCACCTGTCATAATTAGTATCGAAGTTACTGTTTTCTGTGTTAATTAGTATCGAAGTTACTTTTACCTGTCATAATTAGTATCGAAGTTATAGTTACCTACCATCATATGTATCAAAATTACTGTTACTTGTCATAATTAATAACGAAGTTACAGTTACCTGTCATAATTAGTATCGAAGTTACAGTTACCTGTCATAATTAGTATCGAAGTTACTGTTACCTGCCATAATTTGTATCGAAATTACATTTACTTGTCATAAATAGTAACGAAGTTACAGTTACCTGTCATAATTTGTATCGAAATTACAGTTACTTGTCATAATTAGTATTGAAGTTACAGTAACCTGTCATAATTAGTATCGAAGTTACTGTTACCTGTCATAATTTGTATCGAAGTTACAGTTACCTGCGATAATTTGTATCGAAATTACAGTTACTTGTCATAATTTGTAACGATGTTACAGTTACCTGTCATAATTAATTTCCAAGTTACAGTTACTTGTCATAATCAGTATCGAAGTAACTGTTACTTGTCGTAATTAGTATCGAAGTTACTGTTACCTGTCATAATTAGTATCGAAGTTAGAGTTACCTGCCATAATTTGTATCGAAGTTACAGTTACTTGTCATAATTAGTAACGAAGTTACAGTTTCCTGTCATAATTTGTATCGAAGTTACAGTTACTTGTCATAATTAGTATAGAAGTTACTGTTACCTATCATAATTAGTATTGAAGTTACATTTAACTGCCATAATTTGTATCGAAATTACAGTTACTTGTCATAATTAGTAACGAAGTTACAGTTAACTGTCATTATTAGTATCGAAGTTACAGTTACCTGCCATAATTAGTAACGAAGTTACTGTTCCCTGTCATAATTAGTTTCGAAGTTACTGTTTTCTGTTTATAATTAGTATCGAAGTTACTGTTACCTGTCATAATTAGTATCGAAGTTACAGTTACCTGCCATCATTTGTATCATAATTACAGTTACTTGTCATATTTAGTATCGAAGTTACAGTTACCTGCCATCATTTGTATCGAAATTACAGTTACTTGTCATAATTAGTAACGAAGTTACAGTAACCTGCCATAATTTGTATCGAAATTACAGTTACATGTCATAATTAGTAACGAAGTTACAGTTACCTGCCATAATTAGTATCGAAATTACAGTTACATATCATAATTAGTAACGAAGTTACAGTTACCTGCCATAATTTGTATCGAAGTTACAGTTACCTGTCATAATTAGTATCGAAGTAACAGTTTCTTGTCATAATTAGTATCAAGTTAATGTTACCTGAAATAATTAGTATCGAAGTTACAGTTACCTGCCATAATTTGTATCGAAATTACAGTTACTTGTCATAATTTGTAACGAAGTTACAGTTTTTTGTCATAATTAGTATCGAAGTTACAGTTACTTTTCATAATTAGTATCGATGTTACTGTTACCTGTCATAACTAGTATCGAAGTTACTGTTACCTGTCATAATTAGTATCGATGTTACAGTTACCTGCCATAATTTGTATCGAAATTACAGTTACTTGTCGTAATTAGTAACGAAGTTACAGTTAACTGTCATAATTAGTATCGAAGTTACAGTCCCTGCCATAATTAGTATCGAAGTTTCTGTTACCTGTTATAATTAGTATCGTTGTTACTGTTTTCCGTCATAATTAGTATCGAAGTTACTGTTACCTGACATAATTAGTATCGTTGTTACTGTTTTCCCTCATAATTAGTATCGAAGTTACTGTTACCTGACATAATTAGTATCGTTGTTACTGTTTTCCGTCATAATTAGTAACGAAGTTACAGTTACCTGTCATAATTAGTATCGAAGTTAGAGTTACCTGTCATAATTAGTATCGAAGATACTGATACCAGCCATAATTTGTATCGAAATTACAGTTACTTGCCATAATTAGTAACGAAGTTACAGTTACCTGTCATAATTAGTATCGAAGTTACAGTTACCTGCCATAATTAGTATCGAAGTTACTGTCACCAGTCATAATTAATATCGAAGTTACTGTTTTCTGTGATAATTAGTATCGAAGTTATAGTTACCTGCCATCATATGTATCAAAATTTCTGTTACTTGTCATAATTAATAACGAAGTTACAGTTACCTGTCATAATTAGTATCGAAGTTATAGTTACCTGTCATAATTAGTATCGAAGTTACTGTTACCTGCCACAATTTGTATCGAAATTACAGTTACTTGCCATAATTAGCAACGAAGTTACAGTTACCTGCCATAATTTGTATCGAAATTACAGTTACTTGTCATAATTAGTAACGATGTTACTATTACCTGTCATAAGTAGTTTCGGAGTTACAGTTACTTGTCATAATTCGTATCGAAGTTACTGTTACTTGTCATAATTAGTATCGAAGTTACTGTTACCTGTCATAATTAGTATCGAAATTACAGTTACCTGCCATAATTTGTATCGAAATTACAGTTACTTGTCATAATTAGTAACGAAGTTACAGTTACCTGTCATCATTAGTATCGAAGTTACAGTTACTTGTCATAATTAGTATCGATGATACTGTTACCTGTCATAATTAGTATCGAAGTTACAGTTACTTGCCATAATTTGTATCGAAATTACAGTTACTTCTCATAATTAGTAACGAAGATACAGTTAACTGTCATAATACGTATCGAAGTTACAGTTACCTGCCATAATTAGTATCGAAGTTACTGTTACCTGTCATAATTAGTATCGTTGTTACTGTTTTCTGTCATAATTAGTATCGAAGTTACTGTTACCTGTCATAATTAGTATCGAAGTTACCATTACCTGCCATAATTTGTATCGAAATTACATTTACATGTCATAATTGGTAACGAAGATATAGTTACCTGCCATAATTAGTATCAAAATTACAGTTACATGTCATAATTAGTAACGAAGTTACAGTTACCTGTCATAATTAGTATCGAAGTTACTGTTACCTGTCATAATTAGTATCGAAGTTACTGTGACCTGCCATAATTTTTAATCAAAATTACAGTTACTTGTCATAATTAGTAACGAAGTTAGAGTTACTTGTCATAATTAGTATCGAAGTTACAGTTACCTGTCATAATTAGTATCGAAGTTACAGTTACTTGACATAATTAGTTTCGAAGTTACTGTTACCTGTCATAATTAGTATCGAAGTTACAGTTACATGCCACAATTTGTATCGAAATTACAGTTACTTGTCATAATTAGTAACGATGTTACAGTTACCTTTCATAATTAGTTTCTAAGTAACAGTTACTTGTCATAATCAGTACGGAAGTAACTGTTACTTGTCATAATTAGTTTCGAAGTTACTGTTACCTGTCATAATTAGTATCGATGTTACAGTTACCTGCCATAATTTGTATCGAAATTACAGTTACTTGTCATAATTAGTAACGAAGTAACAGTTTCCTGTCATAATTAGTATCGAAGTTACAGTAACTTGTAATAATTAGTATAGAAGTTAGTGTTACCTGTCATAATTAGTATTGAAGTTACATTTAACTGCCATAATTTGTATCGAAATTACAGTTACCTGTCATAATTAGTAACGAAGTTACTGTTAACTGTCATTATTAGTATGAAAGTTACAGTTACCTGCCATAATTAGTATCGAAGTTACTGTTACCTGTCATAATTAGTTTCGATGTTACTGTTTTTTGTCATAATTAGTTTCGAAGTTACAGTTACCTGTCATAATTAGTATCGAAGTTACAGTTACCTGCCATCATTTGTATCGAAATTACAGTTCCATGTCATAATTAGTATCGATGTTACTGTTACCTGCCATAATTTGTATCGAAATTACAGTTGCTTGTCATAATTAGTAACGAAGTAACAGTTTCCTGTCATAATTAGTATCGAAGTTACAGTAACTTGTCATAATTAGTATTGAAGTTACTGTTACCTGTCATAATTAGTATTGAAGTTACAATTAACTGCCATAATTTGTATCGAAATTACAGTTACTTGTCATAATTAGTAACGAAGTTACAGTTAACTGTCATTATTAGTATGAAAGTTACAGTAACCTGCCATAATTAGTATCGAAATTACAGTTACATATCATAATTAGTAACGAAGTTACAGTTACCTGCCATAATTTGTATCGAAGTTACAGTTACCTGTCATAATTATTAACGAAGTAACTGTTTCTTGTCATAATTAGTATCGAAGTTAATGTTACCTGAAATAATTAGAATCGAAGTTACAGTTACCTGCCATAATTTGTATCGAAATTACAGTTACTTGTCATAATTTGTAACGAAGTTACAGTTTTCTGTCATAATTAGTATCGAAGTTACATTTACTTGTCATAATTAGTATCGACGTTACTGTTGACTGTCATAATTAGTATCGAAGTTACATTTAACTGCCTTAATTTGAATCGAAATTACAGTTACTTGTCATGATTAGTAACAAAATTACAGATAACTGTCATAATTAGTATCAAAGTTACAGTTACCTGCCATAATTAGTATCGAAGTTAATGTTACCTGTCATAATTAGTATCGAAGTTACAGTTACCTGTTATAATTAGTAACGAAGTTACAGTTACCTGTCATAATTGGTATCGAAGTTACAGTTACCTGTCATAATTAGTATCGAAGTTACGGTTACCTGCCATAATTTGTATCGAAATTAAAGTTACTTGCCATAATTAGTAACGAAGGTACAGTTACCTGTCATAATTTGTATCGAAGTTACAGTTACCTGTCATAATTAGTATCGAAGTTACTGTTACCTGGCATAATTTGTATCGAAATTAGAGTTACTTGTCATAATTAGTATCGAAATTACAGTTACCTGCCATAATTAGTATCGAAGTTACAGTTACCTGACATAATTTGTATCGAAATTACAGTTACTTGTCATAATTTCTAACGAAGTTACTGTTTCCTGTCAAAATTAGTATCGAAGTTACAGTTACTCGTCATAATTAGTATAGAGGTTACTGTTACCTGTCATAATAAGTATTGAAGTTACATTTAACTGTCATAATTTGTATCGAAATTACAGTTACTTGTCATAATTAGTAACGAAGTTACACTTAACTGTCATTATTAGTATCGAAGTTACAGTTACCTGCCATAATTAGTATCGAAGTTACTGTTACCTGTCATAATTAGTTTCGAAGTTACTGTTTTCTGTCATAATTAGTATCGAAGTTACTGTTACCTGTCATAATTAGTATCGAAGTTACAGTTACCTGCCATCATTTGTATCGAAATTACAGTTACTTGTTTTAATTAGTAACGAAGTTACAGTTACCCGTCATAATTAGTATCGAAGTTACAGTTACCTGTCATAATTAGTATCGAGGTTGCTGTTACCTGCCATAATTTGTATCGAAATTAGAGTTACTTGCCATAATTAGAAAAGAAGTTACAGTTACCTGTCATAATTTGTATCGAAATTACAGTGACCTGTCATAATTACTATCGAAGTTATTGTTACCTGCCATAATTTGTATCGAAATTAGAGTTACTTGTCATAATTAGTATCGAAATTACAGTTACCTGCCATAATTAGTATCGAAGTTCCTGTTACCAGTCATAATTAGTATCGAAGTTACTGTTTTCTGTCATAATTAGTATCGAAGAAACTGTTACCCGTCATAATTAGTATCGAAGTTACAGTTACTCGTCATAATTAGTATAGAGGTTACTGTTACCTGTCATAATAAGTATTGAAGTTACATTTAACTGTCATAATTTGTATCGAAATTACAGTTACTTGTCATAATTAGTAACGAAGTTACACTTAACTGTCATTATTAGTATCGAAGTTACAGTTACCTGCCATAATTAGTATCGAAGTTACTGTTACCTGTCATAATTAGTATCGAAGTTACTGTTACCTGTCATAATTAGTATCGTTGTTACTGTTTTCCGTCATAATTAGTATCGAAGTTACCGTTACCTGACATAATTAGTATCGTTGTTACTGTTTTCCGTCATAATTAGTATCGAAGTTACTGTTACCTGTCATAATTAGTATCGAAGTTACAGTTACCTGCCATAATTTGTATCGAAATTACAGTTACATGTCATAATTAGTAACGAAGTTACATTTACCAGCCATAATTAGTATCGAAGTTCCTGTTACCAGTCATAATTAGTATCGAAGTTACTGTTTTCTGTCATAATTAGTATCGAAGAAACTGTTACCCGTCATAATTAGTATCGAAGTTGAAGTTACCTGCCATCATTTGTATCGAAATTACTGTTACTTGTCATAAATAGTAACGAAGTTAGAGTTACCTGTCATAATAAGTATCGATGTTACAGTTACCTGTCATAATTAGTATCGAAGTTACTATTACCTGCCATAATTTGTATCGAAATTACAGTTACATGTCATAATTAGTAACGAAGTTACAGTTACCTGTCATAATGAGTGTCGAAGTTACTGTTACCTGCCATAATTAGTATCGAAGTTTCAGTACCTGCCATAATTGTTTATCAAAATTACAGGTACCTGTCATAATTAGCATCGAAGTTAGTGTTACCTGTCATAATTAGAATCGAAGTTACAGTTACTTGCCATAATTTGTATCGAAATTACGGTTACTTGTCATAATTAGTAACGAAGCTACAGTTAACTGTCATAATTAGTATCGAAGTTACAGTTACCTGCCATAATTAGTATCGAAGTTACTGTTACCTGTCATAATTAGTATCGAAGTTACTGTTTTCTGTCATAATTAGTATCGAAGTTACTGTTACGTGTCATAATTAGTATCGAAGTTACAGTTACCTGCCATCATTTGTATCGAAATTACAGTTACTTGTCATAATTAGTAACGAAGTTACAGTTACCTGTCATAATTAGTATAGAAGTTACATTTACTTGTCATAATTAGTATCGAAGTTACTGTTACCTGTCATAATTAGTATCGAAGTTACAGTTACCTGCCATAATTTGTATCGAAATTACAGTTACTAGTCATAATTAGTAACGATGTTACAGTTACCTGTCATAAGTAGTTTCGAAGTTACATTTTCTTGTCATAATTAGTATCGAAGTTACTGTTACTTGTCATAATTAGTATCGAAGTTACTGTTACCTGTCATAATTAGTATCGAAATTACAGTTACTTGCCATAATTTGTATCGAAATTACAGTTACTTGTCATAATTAGTAACGAAGTTACAGTTACCTGTCATAATTAGTATCGAAGTTACAGTTACTTGTCATAATTAGTATCGAAGTTACTGTTACCTGTCATAATTAGTATCGAAGTTACAGTAACCTGCCATATTTTATATCGAAATTACAGTTACTTGTCATAATTAGTAACGAAGTTACAGTTAACTGTCATAATTAGCATCGAAGTTACAGTTACCTGCCATAATTAGTATCGAAGTTACTGTTACCTGTTATAATTAGTATCGAAGTTACTGTTTTCTGTCATAATTAGTATCGAAGTTACTGTTACCTGTCATAATAAGTATCGAAGTTACAGTTACCTGCCATCATTTGTATCGAAATTACAATTACTTGTCATAATTAGAAACGAAGTTACAGTTACCTGTCATAATTAGTATCGAAGTTACAGTTACTGTCATAATTAGTATCGAAGTTACTGTTACCGGCCATAATTTGTATCCAAATTACAGTTACTTGCCATAATTAGTATCGAAGTTACAGTAACCTGTCATAATAAGTATTGAAGTTACTGATACCTGCCATAATTTGTATCGAAATTAGAGTTACTGGTCATAATTAGTATCGATATTACAGTTACCTGCCATAATTAGTATCGAAGTTACTGTCACCTGTCATAATTAGTATCGAAGTTACTGTTTTCTGTGTTAATTAGTATCGAAGTTACTTTTACCTGTCATAATTAGTATCGAAGTTATAGTTACCTACCATCATATGTATCAAAATTACTGTTACTTGTCATAATTAATAACGAAGTTACAGTTACCTGTCATAATTAGTATCGAAGTTAAAGTTACCTGTCATAATTAGTATCGAAGTTACTGTTACCTGCCATAATTTGTATCGAAATTACAGTTACTTGTCATAAATAGTAACGAAGTTACAGTTACCTGTCATAATTTGTATCGAAATTACAGTTACTTGTCATAATTAGTATTGAAGTTACAGTAACCTGTCATAATTAGTATCGAAGTTACTGTTACCTGTCATAATTTGTATCGAAGTTACAGTTACCTGCCATAATTTGTATCGAAATTACAGTTACTTGTCATAATTTGTAACGATGTTACAGTTACCTGTCATAATTAATTTCCAAGTTACAGTTACTTGTTATAATCAGTATTGAAGTAACTGTTACTTGTCGTAATTAGTATCGAAGTTACTGTTACCTGTCATAATTAGTATCGAAGTTAGAGTTACCTGCCATAATTTGTATCGAAGTTACAGTTACTTGTCATAATTAGTAACGAAATTACAGTTTCCTGTCATAATTTGTATCGAAGTTACAGTTACTTGTCATAATTAGTATAGAAGTTACTGTTACCTATCATAATTAGTTTTGAAGTTACATTTAACTGCCATAATTTGTAGCGAAATTACAGTTACTTGTCATAATTAGTAACGAAGTTACAGTTAATTGTCATTATTAGTATCGAAGTTACAGTTACCTGCCATAATTAGTATCGAAGTTACTGTTCCCTGTCATAATTAGTTTCGAAGTTACTGTTTTCTGTTTATAATTAGTATCGAAGTTACTGTTACCTGTCATAATTAGTATCGAAGTTACAGTTACCTGCCATCATTTGTATCATAATTACAGTTACTTGTCATATTTAGTATCGAAGTTACAGTTACCTGCCATCATTTGTATCGAAATTACAGTTACTTGTCATAATTAGTAACGAAGTTACAGTAACCTGCCATAATTTGTATCGAAATTACAGTTACATGTCATAATTAGTAACGAAGTTACAGTTACCTGCCATAATTAGTATCGAAATTACAGTTACATATCATAATTAGTAACGAAGTTACAGTTACCTGCCATAATTTGTATCGAAGTTACAGTTACCTGTCATAATTAGTATCGAAGTAACAGTTTCTTGTCATAATTTGTATCGAAGTTACAGTTACCTGTCATAATTAGTATCGAAGTTACAGTTTTTTGTCATAATTAGTATCGAAGTTACAGTTACTTTTCATAATTAGTATCGAAGTTACTGTTACCTGTCATAATTAGTATCGAAGTTACATTTAACTGCCATAATTTGTATCGAAATTACAGTTACTTGTCATGATTAGTAACAAAGTTAGAGTTAACTGTCATAATTAGTATCGGAGTTACAGTTACCTGCCATAATTAGTATCGAAGTTACTGTTACCTGTCATAATTAGTATCGAAGTTACAGTTGCCTGTCATAATTAGTAACGAAGTTACAGTTACCTGTCATAATTAGTATGGAAGGTACAGTTACCTGTCATAATTAGTATCGAAGTTACGGTTACCTGCCATAATTTGTATCGAAATTACAGTTACTTGCCATAATTAGTAACGAAGTTACAGTTACCTGTCATAATTTGTATCGAAATTATAGTTACTTGTCATAATTAGTATCGAAGTTACAGTTACCCGTCATAATTAGTATCGAAGTTACTGTTACCTGCCATAATTTGTATCGAAATTAGGGTTACTTGTCATAATTAGTATCGAAATTACAGTTACCTGCCATAATTAGTATCGAAGTTACTGTTACCTGTCATAATTAGTATCGAAGTTACTGTTTTCAGTCATAATTAATATCGAAGTTACTGTTACCTGTCATAATTAGTATCGAAGTTATAGTAACCTGCCATCATATGTACCAAAATGACTGTTACATGTCATAATTAGTAACGAAGTTACAGTTACCTGTCATAATTAATATCGAAGTTACAGTGACCTGTCATAATTTTATCGAAGTTACTGTTACCTGCAATAATTTGTATCGAAATTACAGTTACTTGCCATAATCAGTAACGAAGTTACAGTTACCTGTCATAATTTGTATCGAAATTACAGTTACTTGTCATAATTAGCATCGAAGTTACAGTTACCTCTCATAATTAGTATCGAAGTTACTGTTACCTGCTATAATTTGTATCCAAATTACAGTTACGTGTCATAATTAGTAACGAAGTTACAGTTACCTGTCATAATTAGTATCGAAGTTACTGTTACCTGTCATAATTAGTATCGAAGTTACAGTTACCTGCCATAATTTGTATCGAAATTACAATTACTTGTCGTAATTAGTAACGATGTTACAGTTACCTGTCATAAGTAGTTTCTGAGTTACAGTTACTTGCCATAATTAGTATCGAAGTTACTCTTACTTGTCATAATTAGTATCGAAGGTACTGTTACCTGTCATAATTAGTATAGAAATTACAGTTACCTGCCATAATTTGTATCGAAATTACAGTTACTTGTCATAATTAGTAACGAAGTTACTTTTACCTGTCATAATTAGTATCGAAGTTACAGTTACTTGTCATGATAAGTATCGAAGTTACTGTTACCTGTCATAATTAGTATCGAAGTTACAGTTACCTGCCATAATTTGTATCGAAATTACAGTTACTTGTCATAATTAGTAGCCAAGTTACAGTTAACTGTCATAATTAGTCTCGAAGTTACTGTTACCTGCCCTAATTAGTATCGAAGTTACTGTTACCTGTCACAATTAGTATCGTTGTTACTGTTTTCTGTCATAATTAATATCGAATTTACTGAAACCTGTCATAATTAGTATCGAAGTTACAGCTACCTGCCATAATTTGTATCGAAATTACAGTTACATGTCATAATTAGTAACGAAGTTACAGTTACCTGCCATAATTAGTATCGAAATTACAGTTACATGTCATTATTAGTAACGAAGTTACAGTTACCTGTCATAATTAGTATCGAAGTTACTGTTACCTGTCATAATTAGTACCGAAGTTACAGTTACCTGCCATAATTTTTATCAAAATTACAGTTACATGTTGTAATTAGTAACGAAGTTACAGTTACTTGTCATAATTAGTATCGACGTTACTTTTACCTGTCATAATTAGTATAGAACCCGCCATAATTTGTATCGAAATTACAGTTACTTGTCATAATTATTAACGATGTTACAGTTACCTGTCATAATTAGTTTCGAAGTTACAGTTACTTGTCATAATTAGTATCGAAGTAACTGTTACTTGTCATAATTAGTATCGAAGTTACTGTTACCTGTCATAATTAGTATCGAAGTTACAGTTACCTGACATAATTTGTATCGAAATTACAGTTACTTGTCATAATTTGTAGAGAACTTACTGTTTCCTGTCATAATTAGTATCGAAGTTAGAGTTACTCGTCATAATTAGTATAGAGGTTACTGTTGCCTTTCATAATTAGTATTGAAGTTACATTTAACTGCCAAAATTTTTATCGAAATTACTGTTACTTGCCATAATTAGAAACGAAGTTGCAGTTAACTGTCATTATTAGTATCGAAGTTACAGTTACCTGCCATAATTAGTATCGAAGTTACTGTTACCTGTCATAATTAGTTTCGAAGTTACTGTTTTCTGTCATAATTAGTATCGAAGTTACTGTTTCCTGTCATAATTAGTATCGAAGTTACAGTTACCTGCCATCATTTGTATCGAAATTACAGTTACTTGACATAATTAGTAACGAAGTTACAGTTACCTGTCATAATTAGTATCGAAGTTACAGTTGCCTGTCATAATTAGTATAGACGTTACTGTTACCTGCCATAATTTGTATCAAAATTACAGTTACTTGCCTTAATTAGTAAAGAAGTTACAGTTACCTGTCATAATTTGTATCGAAATTACAGTTACTTGTCATAATTAGTATCGATGTTACTGTTACCTGCCATAATTAGTATCGAAATTACAGTTACCTGTCATAATTACTATCGAAGTTATTGTTACCTGCCATAATTTGTATCGAAATTCGAGTTACTTGTCATAATTAGTATCGAAATTACACTTACCTGCCATAATTAGTATCGAATTACTGTTACCTGTCATAATTGGTATCGAAGTTACTGTTTTCTGTCATAATTAGTATCGAAGTTATTGTTACCTGTCATAACTAATATCGAAGTTACTGTTACCTGTCATAATTAGTATCGAAGTTACAGTTACCTGCCATATTTTGTATCGAAATTACAGTTAATTGTCATAATTAGTAACGAAGTTACAGTTAACTGTCATAATTAGTATCGAAGTTACAGTTACCTGCCATAATTAGTATCGAAGTTACTGTTACCTGTCATAATTAGTATCGTTGTTACTCTTTTCCGTCATAATTAGTATCGAAGTTACTGTTACCTGTCATAATTAGTATCGTTGTTACTGTTTTCCGTCATAATTAGTATCGAAGTTACTGTTACCTGTCATAATTAGTATCGAAGTTACAGTTACCTGCCATAATTTGTATCGAAATTACAGTTACATGTCATAATTAGTAACGAAGTTACAGTTACCTGCCATAATTAGTATGGAAGTTCCTGTTACCAGTCATAATTAGTATCGAAGTTACTGTTACCTGTCATAATTAGTATCTAAGTTACAGTTACCTGACATAATTTGTATCGAAATTACAGTTACTTGTCATAATTATTAACGATGTTACCATGACGAATAGAAGGACCTAGTGTGAGGACTCCGCCATTATAGCACGGTAGTTTGTGGTCCCGCCGCTACAAGCACTGCAAGCGATAATGTCCAACAACGTGTACCAGGGTTGTAGGCACTACAAGCACGCCATCAAGAAACAGCACTTGAAAAACAAGCAACAACAGCAACAATTCCATAAACCCATCCCCTCACTTCTCTCCCTCTCACCAACAATTCCGCCAAGCAATCCTAGCACTCTACATCAAATCCTACAGCTTTTAATCACGCCAGCAGCACAATAAACTTAATAAATCCAGGCTACAGAACAGACCAAAAAACTACACTTTAAGCGAAACCAAATTCACTTCTCAGCTCGACATAAGCCATAATACAACTTAAAACCTATACAAAACATACTCTCCCTACTGTTTTACAACTATTAAGCGAACTATTCGCACTCAAAAACTAAAAACCCTGAAACGGGAGCTAATTTAAAAACGCAATAGCCTAGCCCGATTACGTCTCCGGCAGTGCTACCGCATACGCATTCATAACTTCACAATAACTTCCAAATAACGGCCAAGTGCAGTCGCGGATCTAGAGTTTGGCTTTGGGTGGGGGGGGGTCAGAGAATCGAAATGTTAAGAAAAATGGTATCACTAAAAACACAATCACAAAATATCCAAACGTACAAAACCAGACCAATTTTTTTTGCAAGCTACATGGATAGACATTTGATGCGTTTAGCGCACCAAAAATATTCGTACAAATTGCAACGGCGTGTTTTGCGACTTTTACATCGTGCTTCGAGAAAAGTATCAAGGTACGTTACAGTTTCGGCAAGTCGAGTTGGTACCGACAAAGGGAGAAAGTCGCAGCTTAAATTGCCAACCAAGCTTGCAGTTTGGACGTCGGCAACATTTTTTGGTGCGAAAAAAGCCAAAAATTCCTATCCGTGCATTGCTGCACATTCATCGTGACATCACTATAAACATGGATTCGGTAATCACAAGGTTTGCTAAACAAAATAGACAAGTTGATTTTGTTAAATAAATAATCGTTTTTATATAACAGGTATGAAGTTGCAAATATGTAGAGTTGTAACAGAACATAAATAAAAATTGCAATAAAGATATTTTCAGTATTGAATAAAATGGAAAAAAAACTGTTTGTCAGTTAAAATTCGTTAAGTTTTATTTGTCTGGTTATTGCGTTTTCGTTTTTTGAACTTGCAAAAAAAAATTGGTCTCCGTTTGGAGGGGGGGGGGGGTCATGACCCCCATGACCCCCCCCCCCCTGAATCCGCGCCTGGCCAAGTGACCTATCTGCCTGAGTAGTTACAGGTGTTACCGGCTTGCCTGGAACGATGGGTCACCAAACCGGTGTTTAAACTCAATTATTAAGCTTTAATTAACCAAATTCAGAGGAAACAGATACGACTAAATTATTGCTAAGAGAAAGCAACAAAGAAACTAAAAAAGGTGCCCTAAGATGAACAATGAAGTGTATCTAACACGTCCTTCGAGAAGTGTATGTGGCTTTCTTTTCCAGGCCGAGAAGTAATTACCGGAAAATTAAACTCAAAATCGATCTGGAGCGAAATATTTATGATTGTATCGACTCCAAAGAAACAATTTCAGTTGATCCTTCAGGAGGTGGCTGCTGTCTTCAGCGTGTCATGGATATTATCCCCAGACTTGTTGATTTTGGGTGCCGATTCTTCTTCAGAACGAAGGAAATCCGCCGAGATTTGCAATCTCGAACACCCGCCAAGTCTTCACGCAAGCTTTCGAAAGTCCAGTACCGTGGCCGACAAAATGAATTGTTAAGTAGAGTGTTACTTTAAATAGTTTATGTGTGCTTGTTTTAATATGCTGGGGATTATGTTTTTTATCTGTGTCTGTATACTCCAGGAATCTGTGCGTTCCTAATATGTAATGAAGACCGTAGTTCTTATTTCTATGAATTATAATTTCCAGTGTGCCCTGCCATGCAATTTTAATTGGAACCGCTAATTACTTTTTTAAAAAGTATCAGTTACAAAGTAATTCGTTTCCCTTAGAACCATCTCTAAGACAAGCTGACCCCGGCAGTGTGGAACGTACCCACTCGAGCGCTGCCCAGCGGGGCGCGCTTGAACTTCAGGAGTCTTCTCACCTTCTCCTTCTATTCGTCATGATGTTACAGTTACCTGTCATAATTAGTTTCGAAGTTACAGTTACTTGTCATAATTAGTATCGAAGTAACTGTTACTTGTCATAATTAGTATCGAAGTTACAGTTACCTGTCATAATTAGTATCGAAGTTACAGTTACCTGACATAATTTGTATCGAAATTACAGTTACTTGTCTTAATTTGTAAAGAAGTTACTGTTTCCTGTCATAATTATTATCGAAGTTACAGTTACTCGTCCTAATTAGTATAGAGGTTACTGTTACCTGTCATAATTAGTATTGAAGTTACATTTAACTGCCATAATTTTTATCGAAATTACAGTTACTTGTCATAATTAGTAACGATGTTACAGTTAACTGTCATTATTAGTATCGAAGTTACAGTTACCTGCCATAATTAGTATCGAAGTTACTGTTACCTGTCATAATTAGTTTCGAAGTTACTGTTTTCTGTCATAATTAGTATCGAAGTTACTGTTACCTGTCATAATTAGTATCGAAGTTACAGTTACCTGCCATAATTTGTATCGAAATTACAGTTACATGTCATAATTAGCAACGAAGTTACAGTTACCTGCCAAAATTAGTATCGAAGTTCCTGTTACCAGTCATAATTAGTATCGAAGTTACTGTTACCTGCCATAATTTGTATCGAAATAACAGTTACTTGTCATAATTAGTAACGATGTTACAGTTACCTGTCATAAGTAGTATCGAAGTTACAGTTACTTGTCATAATTAGTAACGAAGTAAGGGTTACTTGTCATAATTAGTATCGAAGTTACAGTTACCTGTCATAATTAGTATCGAAGTTACAGTTACTTGACATAATTAATATCGAACTTACTGTAACCTGTCATAATTAATATCGAAGTTACAGTTAAATGCCATAATTTGTATCGAAATTACAGTTACTTGTCATAATTAGCAACGATGTTACAGTTACTTGTCATAATTAGTTTCGAAGTTACAGTTACTTGTCATAATTAGTATCGAAGTAACTGTTACTTGTCACAATTAGTATCGAAGTTACTGTTACCTGTCATAATTAGTATCGAAGTTACAGTTACCTGCCATAATTTGTATCGAAATTACAGTTACCTGACATAATTGGTAAAGAAGTTACAGTTTCCTGTCATAATTAGGATCGAAGTTCCAGTTACTTGTCATAATTAGTATCGAAGTTACTGTTACCTGTCATAATTAGTATCGAAGTTACATTTAACTGCCATAATTTGTATCGAAATTACAGTTACTTGTCATAATTAGTAACGTAGTTACAGTTAACTGTCATAATTAGTATTGAAGTTACAGTTACCTGCCATAATTAGTATCGAAGTTACTGTCACCTGTCATAATTAGTATCGAAGTTACTGTTTTCTGCCATAATTAGTATAGAAGTTACTGTTACCTGTCATAATTAGTATCGAAGTGACAGTTACCTGTCATCATTTGTATCGAAATTACAGTTACTTGTCCTAATTAGTAACGAAGTTACAGTTACCTGTCATAATTAGTATCGAAGTTACAGTAACCTGTCATAATTAGTATCGAAGTTACAGTTACCTGTCATAATTTGTATCGAAGTTACAGTTCCCTGCCATCATTTGTATCGAAATTACAGTTACTTGTCATAATTAGTATCGAAGTTACTGTTACCTGTCATAATTAGTATCGAAGTTACGGTTACCTGCCATCATTTGTATCGAAATTACTGTTTCATGTCATAATTACTATCGAAATTACAGTTACTTGCCATATTTAGTTACGATGTTACAGTTACCTGTCGTAATTTGTATCAAAATTACAGTTACTTGTCATAATTAGTATCGAAGTATCAGTTACCTGTCATAATTAGTATCGAAGTTACTGTTACCTGTCATAATTTGTATCGAAATTACAGTTACTCGTCATAATTAGTAACGAAGTTACAGCTACCTGTCATAATTAGTATCGAAGTTACTCTTACCTGTCATAATTAGTATCGAAGTTACAGTTACCTGCCATAATTTGTATCGAAATTACAGTTACTTGTCATAATTAGTAACGAAGTTACAGTTACTTGTCATAATTAGTATCGAAGTTACTGTTACCTGTCATAACTAGTATCGATGTTACTGTTTCTGTCATAATTAGTATCGAAGTTACTGTTACCTGTCATAATTAGTATCGCAGTTACATTTACCTGCCATAATTTGTATCGAAATTACAATTACTTGTCTTAATTTGTAACGAAGTTACAGTTACCTGTCATAATTAGTATCGAAGTTACAGTTACTTGTCTTAATTAGTATCGAAGTTACTGTTTCCTGCCATAATTAGTATCGAAGTTAGTTACCTGGCATAATATGTATCGAAATTACAGTTACTTGTCATAATTAGTAACGAAGTTACAGTTACCTGTCATAATTAGTATCGAAGTTACAGTTACTTGTCTTAATTAGTATCGAAGTTACTGTTTCCTGCCATAATTAGTATCGAAGTTAGTTACCTGGCATAATATGTATCGAAATTACAGTTACTTGCCATAATTAGTAACGAAGTTACAGTTACCTGTCATAATTTGTATCGAAATTATAGTTACTTGTCATAATTAGTATCGAAGTTACAGTTACCCGTCATAATTAGTATCGAAGTTACTGTTACCTGCCATAATTTGTATCGAAATTAGGGTTACTTGTCATAATTAGTATCGAAATTACAGTTACCTGCCATAATTAGTATCGAAGTTACTGTTACCTGTCATAATTAGTATCGAAGTTACTGTTTTCAGTCATAATTAATATCGAAGTTACTGTTACCTGTCATAATTAGTATCGAAGTTATAGTAACCTGCCATCATATGTACCAAAATGACTGTTACATGTCATAATTAGTAACGAAGTTACAGTTACCTGTCATAATTAATATCGAAGTTACAGTGACCTGTCATAATTAGTATCGAAGTTACTGTTACCTGCAATAATTTGTATCGAAATTACAGTTACTTGCCATAATCAGTAACGAAGTTACAGTTACCTGTCATAATTTGTATCGAAATTACAGTTACTTGTCATAATTAGCATCGAAGTTACAGTTACCTCTCATAATTAGTATCGAAGTTACTGTTACCTGCTATAATTTGTATCCAAATTACAGTTACGTGTCATAATTAGTAACGAAGTTACAGTTACCTGTCATAATTAGTATCGAAGTTACTGTTACCTGTCATAATTAGTATCGAAGTTACAGTTACCTGCCATAATTTGTATCGAAATTACAATTACTTGTCGTAATTAGTAACGATGTTACAGTTACCTGTCATAAGTAGTTTCTGAGTTACAGTTACTTGCCATAATTAGTATCGAAGTTACTCTTACTTGTCATAATTAGTATCGAAGGTACTGTTACCTGTCATAATTAGTATAGAAATTACAGTTACCTGCCATAATTTGTATCGAAATTACAGTTACTTGTCATAATTAGTAACGAAGTTACTTTTACCTGTCATAATTAGTATCGAAGTTACAGTTACTTGTCATGATAAGTATCGAAGTTACTGTTACCTGTCATAATTAGTATCGAAGTTACAGTTACCTGCCATAATTTGTATCGAAATTACAGTTACTTGTCATAATTAGTAGCCAAGTTACAGTTACCTGTCATAATTACTATCGAAGTTATTGTTACCTGCCATAATTTGTATCGAAATTCGAGTTACTTGTCATAATTAGTATCGAAATTACAGTTACCTGCCATAATTAGTATCGAATTACTGTTACCTGTCATAATTGGTATCGAAGTTACTGTTTTCTGTCATAATTAGTATCGAAGTTATTGTTACCTGTCATAACTAATATCGAAGTTACTGTTACCTGTCATAATTAGTATCGAAGTTACAGTTACCTGCCATAATTTGTATCGAAATTACAGTTAATTGTCATAATTAGTAACGAAGTTACAGTTAACTGTCATAATTAGTATCGAAGTTACAGTTACCTGCCATAATTAGTATCGAAGTTACTGTTACCTGTCATAATTAGTATCGTTGTTACTCTTTTCCGTCATAATTAGTATCGAAGTTACTGTTACCTGTCATAATTAGTATCGTTGTTACTGTTTTCCGTCATAATTAGTATCGAAGTTACTGTTACCTGTCATAATTAGTATCGAAGTTACAGTTACCTGCCATAATTTGTATCGAAATTACAGTTACATGTCATAATTAGTAACGAAGTTACAGTTACCTGCCATAATTAGTATCGAAGTTCCTGTTACCAGTCATAATTAGTATCGAAGTTACTGTTACCTGTCATAATTAGTATCTAAGTTACAGTTACCTGACATAATTTGTATCGAAATTACAGTTACTTGTCATAATTATTAACGATGTTACCATGACGAATAGAAGGACCTAGTGTGAGGACTCCGCCATTATAGCACGGTAGTTTGTGGTCCCGCCGCTACAAGCACTGCAAGCGATAATGTCCAACAACGTGTACCAGGGTTGTAGGCACTACAAGCACGCCATCAAGAAACAGCACTTGAAAAACAAGCAACAACAGCAACAACTCCATAAACCCATCCCCTCACTTCTCTCCCTCTCACCAACAATTCCGCCAAGCAATCCTAGCACTCTACATCAAATCCTACAGCTTTCAATCACGCCAGCAGCACAATAAACTTAATAAATCCAGGCTACAGAACAGACCAAAAAACTACACTTTAAGCGAAACCAAATTCACTTCTCAGCTCGACATAAGCCATAATACAACTTAAAACCTATACAAAACATACTCTCCCTACTGTTTTACAACTATTAAGCGAACTATTCGCACTCAAAAACTAAAAACCCTGAAACGGGAGCTAATTTAAAAACGCAATAGCCTAGCCCGATTACGTCTCCGGCAGTGCTACCGCATACGCATTCATAACTTCACATTAACTTCCAAATAACGGCCAAGTGCAGTCGCGGATCTAGAGTTTGGCTTTGGGTGGGGGGGGGTCAGAGAATCGAAATTGTTAAGAAAAATGGTATCACTAAAAACACAATCACAAAATATCCAAACGTACAAAACCAGACCAATTTTTTTTGCAAGCTACATGGATAGACATTTGATGCGTTTAGCGCACCAAAAATATTCGTACAAATTGCAACGGCGTGTTTTGCGACTTTTACATCGAGCTTCGAGAAAAGTATCAAGGTACGTTACAGTTTCGGCAAGTCGAGTTGGTACCGACAAAGGGAGAAAGTCGCAGCTTAAATTGCCAACCAAGCTTGCAGTTTGGACGTCGGCAACATTTTTTGGTGCGAAAAAAGCCAAAAATTCCTATCCGTGCATTGCTGCACATTTATCGTGACATCACTATAAACATGGATTCGGTAATCACAAGGTTTGCTAAACAAAATAGACAAGTTGATTTTGTTAAATAAATAATCGTTTTTATATAACAGGTATGAAGTTGCAAATATGTAGAGTTGTAACAGAACATAAATAAAAATTGCAATAAAGATATTTTCAGTATTGAATAAAATGGAAAAAAAAACTGTTTGTCAGTTAAAATTCGTTAAGTTTTATTTGTCTGGTTATTGCGTTTTCGTTTTTTGAACTTGCAAAAAAAAATTGGTCTCCGTTTGGAGGGGGGGGGGGTCATGACCCCCATGACCCCCCCCCCCCTGAATCCGCGCCTGGCCAAGTGACCTATCTGCCTGAGTAGTTACAGGTGTTACCGGCTTGCCTGGAACGATGGGTCACCAAACCGGTGTTTAAACTCAATTATTAAGCTTTAATTAACCAAATTCAGAGGAAACAGATACGACTAAATTATTGCAAAGAGAAAGCAACAAAGAAACTAAAAAAGGTGCCCTAAGATGAACAATGAAGTGTATCTAACACGTCCTTCGAGAAGTGTATGTGGCTTTCTTTTCCAGGCCGAGAAGTAATTACCGGAAAATTAAACTCAAAATCGATCTGGAGCGAAATATTTATGATTGTATCGATTCCAAAGAAACAATTTCAGTTGATCCTTCAGGAGGTGGCTGCTGTCTTCAGCGTGTCATGGATATTATCCCCAGACTTGTTTATTTTGGGTGCCGATTCTTCTTCAGAACGAAGGAAATCCGCCGAGATTTGCAATCTCGAACACCCGCCAAGTCTTCACGCAAGCTTTCGAAAGTCCAGTACCGTGGCCGACAAAATGAATTGTTAAGTAGAGTGTTACTTTAAATAGTTTATGTGTGCTTGTTTTAATATGCTGGGGATTATGTTTTTTATCTGTGTCTGTATACTCCAGGAATCTGTGCGTTCCTAATATGTAATGAAGACCGTAGTTCTTATTTCTATGAATTATAATTTCCAGTGTGCCCTGCCATGCAATTTTAATTGGAACCGCTAATTACTTTTTTAAAAAGTATCAGTTACAAAGTAATTCGTTTCCCTTAGAACCATCTCTAAGACAAGCTGACCCCGGCAGTGTGGAACGTACCCACTCGAGCGCTGCCCAGCGGGGCGCGCTTGAAATTCAGGAGTCTTCTCACCTTCTCCTTCTATTCGTCATGATGTTACAGTTACCTGTCATAATTAGTTTCGAAGTTACAGTTACTTGTCATAATTAGTATCGAAGTAACTGTTACTTGTCATAATTAGTATCGAAGTTACAGTTACCTGTCATAATTAGTATCGAAGTTACAGTTACCTGACATAATTTGTATCGAAATTACAGTTACTTGTCTTAATTTGTAAAGAAGTTACTGTTTCCTGTCATAATTATTATCGAAGTTACAGTTACTCGTCCTAATTAGTATAGAGGTTACTGTTACCTGTCATAATTAGTATTGAAGTTACATTTAACTGCCATAATTTTTATCGAAATTACAGTTACTTGTCATAATTAGTAACGATGTTACAGTTAACTGTCATTATTAGTATCGAAGATACAGTTACCTGCCATAATTAGTATCGAAGTTACTGTTACCTGTCATAATTAGTTTCGAAGTTACTGTTTTCTGTCATAATTAGTATCGAAGTTACTGTTACCTGTCATAATTAGTATCGAAGTTACAGTTACCTGCCATAATTTGTATCGAAATTACAGTTACATGTCATAATTAGCAACGAAGTTACAGTTACCTGCCAAAATTAGTATCGAAGTTCCTGTTACCAGTCATAATTAGTATCGAAGTTACTGTTACCTGCCATAATTTGTATCGAAATAACAGTTACTTGTCATAATTAGTAACGATGTTACAGTTACCTGTCATAAGTAGTTTCGAAGTTACAGTTACTTGTCATAATTAGTAACGAAGTAAGGGTTACTTGTCATAATTAGTATCGAAGTTACAGTTACCTGTCATAATTAGTATCGAAGTTACAGTTACTTGACATAATTAATATCGAACTTACTGTAACCTGTCATAATTAATATCGAAGTTACAGTTAAATGCCATAATTTGTATCGAAATTACAGTTACTTGTCATAATTAGCAACGATGTTACAGTTACTTGTCATAATTAGTTTCGAAGTTACAGTTACTTGTCATAATTAGTATCGAAGTAACTGTTACTTGTCACAATTAGTATCGAAGTTACTGTTACCTGTCATAATTAGTATCGAAGTTACAGTTACCTGCCATAATTTGTATCGAAATTACAGTTACCTGACATAATTGGTAAAGAAGTTACAGTTTCCTGTCATAATTAGGATCGAAGTTACAGTTACTTGTCATAATTAGTATCGAAGTTACTGTTACCTGTCATAATTAGTATCGAAGTTACATTTAACTGCCATAATTTGTATCGAAATTACAGTTACTTGTCATAATTAGTAACGTAGTTACAGTTAACTGTCATAATTAGTATTGAAGTTACAGTTACCTGCCATAATTAGTATCGAAGTTACTGTCACCTGTCATAATTAGTATCGAAGTTACTGTTTTCTGCCATAATTAGTATAGAAGTTACTGTTACCTGTCATAATTAGTATCGAAGTGACAGTTACCTGTCATCATTTGTATCGAAATTACAGTTACTTGTCCTAATTAGTAACGAAGTTACAGTTACCTGTCATAATTAGTATCGAAGTTACAGTAACCTGTCATAATTAGTATCGAAGTTACAGTTACCTGTCATAATTTGTATCGAAGTTACAGTTCCCTGCCATCATTTGTATCGAAATTACAGTTACTTGTCATAATTAGTATCGAAGTTACTGTTACCTGTCATAATTAGTATCGAAGTTACGGTTACCTGCCATCATTTGTATCGAAATTACTGTTTCATGTCATAATTACTATCGAAATTACAGTTACTTGCCATATTTAGTTACGAAGTTACAGTTACCTGTCATAATTTGTATCAAAATTACAGTTACTTGTCATAATTAGTATCGAAGTATCAGTTACCTGTCATAATTAGTATCGAAGTTACTGTTACCTGTCATAATTTGTATCGAAATTACAGTTACTCGTCATAATTAGTAACGAAGTTACAGCTACCTGTCATAATTAGTATCGAAGTTACTCTTACCTGTCATAATTAGTATCGAAGTTACAGTTACCTGCCATAATTTGTATCGAAATTACAGTTACTTGTCATAATAAGTAACGAAGTTACAGTTACTTGTCATAATTAGTATCGAAGTTACTGTTACCTGTCATAACTAGTATCGATGTTACTGTTTCTGTCATAATTAGTATCGAAGTTACTGTTACCTGTCATAATTAGTATCGCAGTTACATTTACCTGCCATAATTTGTATCGAAATTACCATTACTTGTCTTAATTTGTAACGAAGTTACAGTTACCTGTCATAATTAGTATCGATGTTACAGTTACTTGTCTTAATTAGTATCGAAGTTACTGTTTCCTGCCATAATTAGTATCGAAGTTAGTTACCTGGCATAATATGTATCGAAATTACAGTTACTTGTCATAATTAGTAACGAAGTTACAGTTACCTGTCATAATTAGTATCGAAGTTACTGTTACCTGCCATAATTAGTAACGAAGTTACGGTTAACTGTAATAATTAGTATCGAAGTTACTGTTTTCTGTCATTATTAGTATCGAAGTTACTGTTACCTGTCATAATTAGTATCGAAGTTACAGTTACCTACCATCATTTGTATCGAAATTACAGTTACTTGTCATAATTAGTAACGATGTTACAGTTACCTGACATAAGTAGTTTCGGAGTTACAATTACTTGTCATAATTGGTATCGAAGTTACTGTTACTTGTCATAATTAGTATCGAAGTTACTGTTACCTGTCATAATTAGTATCGAAATTACAGTTACCTGCCATAATTTGTATCGAAATTACAGTTACTTGTCATAATTAGTAACGAAGTTACAGTTTCCTGTCATAATTAGTATCGAAGTTACAGTTACTAGTCATAATTAGTATCGAAGTTACTGTAACCTGTCATAATTAGTATCGAAGTTACAGTTACCTGCCATAATGTATTGAAATTACAGTTACTTGTCATAATTAGTAACGAAGTTACAGTTAAGTGTAATAATTAGTATCGAAGTAACAGTTACCTGCCATAATTAGTATCGAAGTTACTGTTACCTGTCATAATTAGTATCGTTGTTACTGTTTTCTGTCATAATTAGTTTCGAAGTTACTGTTACCTGTCATAATTAGTATCGAAGTTACAGTTACCTGCCAAAATTTGTATCGAAATTACAGTTACATGTCATAATTAGTAACGAAGTTACAGTTACCTGCCATAATTAGTATCGAAATTACAGTTACCTGTCATAATTAGTAACGAAGTTACAGTTACCTGTCATAATTAGTATCGAAGTTACTGTTACCTGTAATAAGTAGTATCGAAGTTAGAGTTACCTGCCATAATTTTTATCAAAATTACAAGTTCTTGTCATAATTAGTAACGAAGTTAGAGTTACTTGTCTTAATTAGTATCGAAGTTACAGTTACCTGTCATAATTAGTATCGAAGTTACAGTTACTAGACATAATTAGTATCGAAGTTACTGTTACCTGTCATAATTAGTTTCGAAGTTACAGTTACCTGCCATAATTTGTATCGAAATTACAGTTACTTGTCATAATTAGTAACGATGTTACTGTAACCTGTCATAATTAGTTTCGAAGTTACAGTTACTTGTCATAATTAGCATCGAAGTAACTGTTACTTGTCATAATTAGTATCGAAGTTACTGTTACCTGTCATAATTATAATCGAAGTTACAGTTACCTGCCATATTATGTATCGAAATAACAGTTACATGTCATAATTAGTAACGAAGTTACAGTTTCCTGTCATAATTAGTATCGAAGTTACAGTAATCTGTCATAATTAGTATCGAAGTTACAGTAACCTGTCATAATTTGTATCGAAGTTACAGTTACCTGCCATCATTTGTATCGAAATTACAGTTACTTGTCATAATTAGTATCGAAGTTACTGTTACCTGTCATAATTAGTATCGAAGTTACGGTTACCTGCCATCATTTGTATCGAAATTACTGTTTCATGTCATAATTACTATCGAAATTACAGTTACTTGCCATATTTAGTTACGAAGTTACAGTTACCTGTCATAATTTGTATCAAAATTACAGTTACTTGTCATAATTAGTATCGAAGTATCAGTTACCTGTCATAATTAGTATCGAAGTTACTGTTACCTGTCATAATTTGTATCGAAATTACAGTTACTCGTCATAATTAGTAACGAAGTTACAGCTACCTGTCATAATTAGTATCGAAGTTACTCTTACCTGTCATAATTAGTATCGAAGTTACAGTTACCTGCCATAATTTGTATCGAAATTACAGTTACTTGTCATAATAAGTAACGAAGTTACAGTTACTTGTCATAATTAGTATCGAAGTTACTGTTACCTGTCATAACTAGTATCGATGTTACTGTTTCTGTCATAATTAGTATCGAAGTTACTGTTACCTGTCATAATTAGTATCGCAGTTACATTTACCTGCCATAATTTGTATCGAAATTACCATTACTTGTCTTAATTTGTAACGAAGTTACAGTTACCTGTCATAATTAGTATCGATGTTACAGTTACTTGTCTTAATTAGTATCGAAGTTACTGTTTCCTGCCATAATTAGTATCGAAGTTAGTTACCTGGCATAATATGTATCGAAATTACAGTTACTTGTCATAATTAGTAACGAAGTTACAGTTACCTGTCATAATTAGTATCGAAGTTACTGTTACCTGCCATAATTAGTAACGAAGTTACGGTTAACTGTAATAATTAGTATCGAAGTTACTGTTTTCTGTCATTATTAGTATCGAAGTTACTGTTACCTGTCATAATTAGTATCGAAGTTACAGTTACCTACCATCATTTGTATCGAAATTACAGTTACTTGTCATAATTAGTAACGATGTTACAGTTACCTGACATAAGTAGTTTCGGAGTTACAATTACTTGTCATAATTGGTATCGAAGTTACTGTTACTTGTCATAATTAGTATCGAAGTTACTGTTACCTGTCATAATTAGTATCGAAATTACAGTTACCTGCCATAATTTGTATCGAAATTACAGTTACTTGTCATAATTAGTAACGAAGTTACAGTTTCCTGTCATAATTAGTATCGAAGTTACAGTTACTAGTCATAATTAGTATCGAAGTTACTGTAACCTGTCATAATTAGTATCGAAGTTACAGTTACCTGCCATAATGTATTGAAATTACAGTTACTTGTCATAATTAGTAACGAAGTTACAGTTAAGTGTAATAATTAGTATCGAAGTAACAGTTACCTGCCATAATTAGTATCGAAGTTACTGTTACCTGTCATAATTAGTATCGTTGTTACTGTTTTCTGTCATAATTAGTTTCGAAGTTACTGTTACCTGTCATAATTAGTATCGAAGTTACAGTTACCTGCCAAAATTTGTATCGAAATTACAGTTACATGTCATAATTAGTAACGAAGTTACAGTTACCTGCCATAATTAGTATCGAAATTACAGTTACCTGTCATAATTAGTAACGAAGTTACAGTTACCTGTCATAATTAGTATCGAAGTTACTGTTACCTGTAATAAGTAGTATCGAAGTTAGAGTTACCTGCCATAATTTTTATCAAAATTACAAGTTCTTGTCATAATTAGTAACGAAGTTAGAGTTACTTGTCTTAATTAGTATCGAAGTTACAGTTACCTGTCATAATTAGTATCGAAGTTACAGTTACTAGACATAATTAGTATCGAAGTTACTGTTACCTGTCATAATTAGTTTCGAAGTTACAGTTACCTGCCATAATTTGTATCGAAATTACAGTTACTTGTCATAATTAGTAACGATGTTACTGTAACCTGTCATAATTAGTTTCGAAGTTACAGTTACTTGTCATAATTAGCATCGAAGTAACTGTTACTTGTCATAATTAGTATCGAAGTTACTGTTACCTGTCATAATTATAATCGAAGTTACAGTTACCTGCCATATTATGTATCGAAATAACAGTTACATGTCATAATTAGTAACGAAGTTACAGTTTCCTGTCATAATTAGTATCGAAGTTACAGTAATCTGTCATAATTAGTATCGAAGTTACAGTAACCTGTCATAATTTGTATCGAAGTTACAGTTACCTGCCATCATTTGTATCGAAATTACAGTTACTTGTCATAATTAGTATCGAAGTTACTCTTACCTGTCATAATTAGTATCGAAGTTACAGTTACCTGCCATCATTTTGTATCGAAATTACAGTTACTTGTCATAATTAGTATCGAAATTACAGTTACTTGCCATATTTAGTAACGAAGTTACAGTTACCTGTCTTAATTTGTATCGAAATGACAGTTACTTGTCATAATTAATATCGAAGTTACAGTTACCTGTCATAATTAGTATCGAAGTTACTGTTACCTATCATAATTTGTATCGAAATTACAGTTACCTGTCATAATTAGTAGCGAAGTTACAGTTACCTGTCATAATTGGTATCGAAGTTACTGTTACCTGTCATAATTAGTATCGAAGTTACAATTACCTGCCATAATTTGTATCGAAATTACAGTTACTTGTCATAATTAATAACGAAGTTACAGTTACTTGTTATAATTAGTACCGAAGTTACTGTTACCTGTCATAACTAGTATCGATGTTACTGTTTTCTGTCATAATTAGTATCGAAGTAACTGTTACCTGTCATAATTAGTATCGAAGTTACAGTTACCTGCCATAATTTGTATCGAAATTACAATTACTTGTCTTAATTTGTAACGAAGTTACAGTTACTTGTCATAATTAGTATCGAAGTTACAGTTACTTGGCATAATTAGTATCGAAGTTACTGTTACCTGCCATAATTAGTATCGAAGTTAGTTACCTGGCATAATATGTATCGAAATTACAGTTACTTGTCATAATTAGTTACGAAGTTACAGTTACCTGTCATAATTAGTATCGAAGTTACTGTTACCTGCTTTAATTAGTAACGAAGTTACAGTTAACTGTAATAATTAGTATCGAAGTTACATTTACCTGCCATAATTAGTATCGAAGTTACTGTTACCTGTCATAATTAGTATCGAAGTTACTGTTTTCTGTCATTATTAGTATCGAAGTTACTGTTACCTGTCATAATTAGTATCGAAGTTACAGTTACCTGCCATCATTTGTATCGAAATTGCAGTTACTTATCATAATTAGTAAAAAAGTTACAGTTACCTGTCATAATTAGTATCGAAGTTACAGTTACCTGTCATAATTAGTATCGAAGTAACTGTTACCTGCCATAATTTGTATTGAAATTGCAGTTACTTGCCATAATTAGTAACGAAGTTACAGTTACATGTCATAATTAGTATCGAAGTTACTGTTACCTGTCATAATTAGTATCGAAGTTACTGTTACCTGTCATAATTAGTATCGTTGTTACTGTTTTCCGTCATAATTATTATCGAAGTTACTGTTACCTGTCATAATTAGTACCGTTGTTACTGTTTTCCGTCATAATTAGTATCGAAGTTACTGTTACCTGTCATAATTAGTATCGAAGTTACAGTTACCTGCCATAATTTGTATCGAAATTACAGTTACATGTCATAATAAGTAACGAAGTTACAGTTACCTGCCAAAATTAGTATCCAAGTTCCTGTTACCAGTCATAATTAGTATCGAAGTTACTGTTACCTGCCATAATTTGTATCGAAATAACAGTTACTTGTCATAATTAGTAACGATGTAACAGTTACCTGTCATAAGTAGTTTCGAAGTTACAGTTACTTGTCATAATTAGTAACGAAGTTAGGGTTACTTGTCTTAATTAGTTTCGAAGTTACAGTTACCTGTCATAATTAGTATCGAAGTTACAATTACTTGACATATTTAATATCGAAGTTACTGTTACCTGTCATAATTAATATCGAAGTTACAGTTAAATGCCATAATTTGTATCGAAATTACAGTTACTTGTCATAATTAGCAACGATGTTACAGTTACTTGTCATAATTAGTTTCGAAGTTACAGTTACTTGTCATAATTAATATCGAAGTAACTGTTACTTGTCTCAATTAGTATCGAAGTTACTGTTACCTGTCATAATTAGTATCGAAGTTACAGTTACCTGACATAATTTGTATCGAAATTACAGTTATCTGTCATAATTGGTAAGGAAGTTACAGTTTTCTGTCATAATTAGGATCGAAATTACAGTTACTTGTCACAATTAGTATCGAAGTTACTGTTACCTGTCATAATTAGTATCGAAGTTACATTTAATTGCCATAATTTGTATAGAAATTACAGTTGCTTGTCATAATTAGTAACGAAGTTACAGTTAACTGTCATAATTAGTATCGAAGTTACAGTTACCTGCCATAATTAGAATCGAAGTTACTGTCACCTGTCATAATTAGTATCGAAGTTACTGTTTTCTGCCATAATTAGTATAGAAGTTACAGTTACCTGTCTTAATTAGTATCGAAGTTACAGTTACCTGCCATCATTTGTATCGAAATTACAGTTACTTGTCCTAATAAGTAACGAAGTTACAGTTACCTGTCATAATTAGTATCGAAGTTACAGTAACCTGTCATAATTAGTATCGAAGTTACAGTTACCTGTCATAATTTGTATCGAAGTTACCGTTACCTGCCATCATTTGTATCGAAATTACAGTTATTTGTCATAATTAGTATCGAAGTTACTGTTACCTGTCATAATAAGTATCGAAGTTACGGTTACCTGCCATCATTTGTATCGAAATTACAGTTTCTTGTCATAATTAGTATCGAAATTACAGTTACTTGCCATATTTAGTTACGAAGTTACAGTTACCTGTCATAATTTGTATCGAAATTACAGTTACTTGTCATAATTAGTATCGAAGTTTCAGTTAGCTGTCATAATTAGTATCGAAGTTACTGTTACCTGTCATAATTAGTATCGAAATTACAGTTACCTGCCATAATTTGTATCGAAATTACAGTTACTTGTCATAATTAGTAACGAAGTTACAGTTTCCTGTCATAATTAGTATCGAAGTTACAGTTACTAGTCATAATTAGTATCGAAGTTACTGTAACCTGTCATAATTAGTATCGAAGTTACAGTTACCTGCCATAATGTATTGAAATTACAGTTACTTGTCATAATTAGTAACGAAGTTACAGTTAAGTGTAATAATTAGTATCGAAGTAACAGTTACCTGCCATAATTAGTATCGAAGTTACTGTTACCTGTCATAATTAGTAACGTTGTTACTGTTTTCTGTCATAATTAGTTTCGAAGTTACTGTTACCTGTCATAATTAGTATCGAAGTTACAGTTACCTGCCATAATTTGTATCGAAATTACAGTTACATGTCATAATTAGTAACGAAGTTACAGTTACCTGCCATAATTAGTATCGAAATTACAGTTACCTGTCATAATTAGTAACGAAGTTACAGTTACCTGTCATAATTAGTATCGAAGTTACTGTTACCTGTCATAAGTAGTATCGAAGTTAGAGTTACCTGCCATAATTTTTATCAAAATTACAAGTTCTTGTCATAATTAGTAACGAAGTTAGAGTTACTTGTCTTAATTAGTATCGAAGTTACAGTTACCTGTCATAATTAGTATCGAAGTTACAGTTACTAGACATAATTAGTATCGAAGTTACTGTTACCTGTCATAATTAGTTTCGAAGTTACAGTTACCTGCCATAATTTGTATCGAAATTACAGTTACTTGTCATAATTAGTAACGATGTTACTGTTACCTGTCATAATTAGTTTCGAAGTTACAGTTACTTGTCATAATTAGCATCGAAGTAACTGTTACTTGTCATAATTAGTATCGAAGTTACTGTTACCTGTCATAATTATAATCGAAGTTACAGTTACCTGCCATCATTTTGTATCGAAATTACAGTTACTTGTCATAATTAGTATCGAAATTACAGTTACTTGCCATATTTAGTAACGAAGTTACAGTTACCTGTCTTAATTTGTATCGAAATGACAGTTACTTGTCATAATTAATATCGAAGTTACAGTTACCTGTCATAATTAGTATCGAAGTTACTGTTACCTATCATAATTTGTATCGAATTTACAGTTACCTGTCATAATTAGTAGCGAAGTTACAGTTACCTGTCTTAATTAGTATCGAAGTTACTGTTACCTGTCATAATTAGTATCGAAGTTACAATTACCTGCCATAATTTGTATCGAAATTACAGTTACTTGTCATAATTAATAACGAAGTTACAGTTACTTGTTATAATTAGTACCGAAGTTACTGTTACCTGTCATAACTAGTATCGATGTTACTGTTTTCTGTCATAATTAGTATCGAAGTAACTGTTACCTGTCATAATTAGTATCGAAGTTACAGTTACCTGCCATAATTTGTATCGAAATTACAATTACTTGTCTTAATTTGTAACGAAGTTACAGTTACTTGTCATAATTAGTATCGAAGTTACAGTTACTTGGCATAATTAGTATCGAAGTTACTGTTACCTGCCATAATTAGTATCGAAGTTAGTTACCTGGCATAATATGTATCGAAATTACAGTTACTTGTCATAATTAGTAACGAAGTTACAGTTACCTGTCATAATTAGTATCGAAGTTACTGTTACCTGCTTTAATTAGTAACGAAGTTACAGTTAACTGTAATAATTAGTATCGAAGTTACATTTACCTGCCATAATTAGTATCGAAGTTACTGTTACCTGTCATAATTAGTATCGAAGTTACTGTTTTCTGTCATTATTAGTATCGAAGTTACTGTTACCTGTCATAATTAGTATCGAAGTTACAGTTACCTGCCATCATTTGTATCGAAATTGCAGTTACTTGTCATAATTAGTAAAAAAGTTACAGTTACCTGTCATAATTAGTATCGAAGTTACAGTTACCTGTCATAATTAGTATCGAAGTAACTGTTACCTGCCATAATTTGTATTGAAATTGCAGTTACTTGCCATAATTAGTAACGAAGTTACAGTTACATGTCATAATTAGTATCGAAGTTACTGTTACCTGTCATAATTAGTATCGAAGTTACTGTTACCTGTCATAATTAGTATCGTTGTTACTGTTTTCCGTCATAATTATTATCGAAGTTACTGTTACCTGTCATAATTAGTACCGTTGTTACTGTTTTCCGTCATAATTAGTATCGAAGTTACTGTTAACTGTCATTATTAGTATCGAAGTTACAGTTTCCTGCCATAATTTGTATCGAAATTACAGTTACATGTCATAATAAGTAACGAAGTTACAGTTACCTGCCAAAATTAGTATCCAAGTTCCTGTTACCAGTCATAATTAGTATCGAAGTTACTGTTACCTGCCATAATTTGTATCGAAATAACAGTTACTTGTCATAATTAGTAACGATGTAACAGTTACCTGTCATAAGTAGTTTCGAAGTTACAGTTAGTTGTCATAATTAGTAACGAAGTTAGGGTTACTTGTCTTAATTAGTATCGAAGTTACAGTTACCTTTCATAATTAGTATCGAAGTTACAATTACTTGACATATTTAATATCGAAGTTACTGTTACCTGTCATAATTAATATCGAAGTTACAGTTAAATGCCATAATTTGTATCGAAGTTACAGTTACTTGTCATAATTAGTATCGAAGTAACTGTTACTTGTCACAATTAGTATCGAAGTTACTGTTACCTGTCATAATTAGTATCGAAGTTACAGTTACCTGACATAATTTGTATCGAAATTACAGTTATCTGTCATAATTGGTAAGGAAGTTACAGTTTTCTGTCATAATTAGGATCGAAATTACAGTTACTTGTCACAATTAGTATCGAAGTTACTGTTACCTGTCATAATTAGTATCGAAGTTACATTTAATTGCCATAATTTGTATCGAAATTACAGTTGCTTGTCATAATTAGTAACGAAGTTACAGTTAACTGTCATAATTAGTATCGAAGTTACAGTTACCTGCCATAATTAGAATCGAAGTTACTGTCACCTGTCATAATTAGTATCGAAGTTACTGTTTTCTGCCATAATTAGTATAGAAGTTACAGTTACCTGTCTTAATTAGTATCGAAGTTACAGTTACCTGCCATCATTTGTATCGAAATTACAGTTACTTGTCCTAATTAGTAACGAAGTTACAGTTACCTGTCATAATTAGTATCGAAGTTACAGTAACCTGTCATAATTAGTATCGAAGTTACAGTTACCTGTCATAATTTGTATCGAAGTTACAGTGACTTGTCATAATTAGTATCGAAGTTACAGTTAAGTGTAATAATTAGTATCGAAGTAACAGTTACCTGCCATAATTAGTATCGAAGTTACTGTTACCTGTCATAATTAGTATCGTTGTTACTGTTTTCTGTCATTATTAGTATCGAAGTTACTGTTACCTGTCATAATTAGTATCGAAATTGCAGTTACTTGTCATAATTAGTAAAGAAGTTACAGTTACCTGTCATAATTAGTATCGAAGTTACAGTTACCTGTCATAATTAGTATCGAAGTTACTGTTACCTGCCATCATTTGTATCGAATTTGCAGTTACTTGTCATAATTAGTAAAGAAGTTACAGTTACCTGTCGTAATTTGTATCGAAATTACAGTGACATGTCATAATTAGTATCGAAGTTACAGTTACCTGTCATAATAAGTATCGAAGGTACTGTTACCTGATATTATTTGTATTGAAATTACAGTTACTTGTCAAAATTAGTATCGAAATTACAGTTACCTGCCATAATTAGTATCGAAGTTACTGTCACCTGTCATTATTAGTATCGAAGTTACAGTTACCTGCCATAATTTGTATCGAAATTACAGTTACTTGTCATAATTAGTAACGATGTTACAGTTACCTGACATAAGTAGTTTCGGAGTTACAGTTACTTGTCATAATTGGTATCGAAGTTACTGTTACTTGTCATAATAAGTATCGAAGTTACTGTTACCTGTCATAATTAGTATCGAAATTACAGTTACCTGCCATAATTTGTATCGAAATTACAGTTACTTGTCATAATTAGTAACGAAGTTACAGTTACCTGACATAATTAGTATCGATGTTACAGTTACTAGTCATAATTTGTATCGATGTTACTGTTACCTGTCATAATTAGTATCGACGTTACAGTTACCTGCCATAATGTATTGAAATTACAGTTACTTGTCATAATTAGTAACGAAGTTACAGTTAAGTGTAATAATTAGTATCGAAGTAACAGTTACCTGTCAAAATTAGTATCGAAGTTACTGTTACCTGTCATAATTAGTATCGTTGTTACTGTTTTCTGTCATAATTAGTTTCGAAGTTACTGTTACCTGTCTTAATTAGTATCGAAGTTACAGTTACCTGCCATAATTTGTATCGAAATTACAGTTACATGTCATAATTAGTAACGAAGTTACAGTTACCTGCCATAATTAGTATCGAAATTACAGTTACCTGTCATAATTAGTAAGGAAGTTACTGTTACCTGTCATAATTAGTATCGAAGTTACTGTTACCTGTCATAAGTAGTATCGAAGTTAGCGTTACCTGCCATAATTTTTATCAAAATTACAAGTTGTTGTCATAATAAGTAACGAAGTTAGAGTTACTTGTCTTAATTTGTATCGAAGTTACAGTTACCTGTCATAATTAGTATCGAAGTTACAGTTACTTGACATAATTAGTATCGAAGTTTCAGTTACCTGTCATAATTAGTATCGAAGTTACTGTTACCTGTCATAATTTGTATCGAAATTACAGTTACTTGTCATAATTAGTAGCGAAGTTACAGTTACCTGTCATAAATAGTATCGAAGTTACTCTTACCTGTCATAATTAGTATCGAAGTTTTAGTTACCTGCCATAATTTGTATCGAAATTACAGTTACTTGTCATAATTAGTAACGAAGTTACAGTTACTTGTCATAATTAGTATCGAAGTTACTGTTACCTGTCATAACTAGTATCGATGTTACTGTTTCTGTCATAATTAGTATCGAAGTTACTGTTACCTGTCATAATTAGTATCGAAGTTACAGTTACCTGCCATAATTTGTATCGAAATTACAATTACTTGTCTTAATTTCTAACGAAGTTACAGTTACCTGTCATAATTAGTATCGAAGTTACAGTTACTTGTCTTAATTAGTATCGAAGTTACTGTTTCCTGCCATAATTAGTATCGAAGTTAGTTACCTCGCGTAATATGCATCGAAATTACAGTTACTTGCCATAATTAGTAACGAAGTTACAGTTACCTGTCATAATTAGTATCGAAGTTACTGTTACCTGCCATAATTAGTATCGACGTTACTGTTACCTGTCATAATTAGTATCGAAGTTACATTTAACTGCCATAATTTGTATCGAAATTACAGTTGCTTGTCATAATTAGTAACGAAGTTACAGTTAACTGTCATAATTATTATCGAAGTTACAGTTACCTGCCATAATTAGAATCGAAGTTACTGTCACCTGTCATAATTTGTATCGAAGTTACTGTTTTCTGCCATAATTAGTATAGAAGTTACTGTTACCTGTCTTAATTAGTATCGAAGTTACAGTTACCTGCCATCATTTGTATCGAAATTACAGTTACTTGTCCTAATTAGTAACGAAGTTACAGTTACCTGTCATAATTAGTATCGAAGTTACAGTAACCTGTCATAATTAGTATCGAAGTTACAGTTACCTGTCATAATTTGTATCGAAGTTACAGTTACCTGCCATCATTTGTATCGAAATTACAGTTATTTGTCATAATTAGTATCGAAGTTACTGTTACCTGTCATAATAAGTATCGAAGTTACGGTTACCTGCCATCATTTGTATCGAAATTACAGTTTCTTGTCATAATTAGTATCGAAATTACAGTTACTTGCCATATTTAGTTACGAAGTTACAGTTACCTGTCATAATTTGTATCGAAATTACAGTTACTTGTCATAATTAGTATCGAAGTTTCAGTTACCTGTCATAATTAGTATCGAAGTTACTGTTACCTGTCATAATTAGGATCGAAATTACAGTTACCTGCCATAATTTGTATCGAAATTACAGTTACTTGTCATAATTAGTAACGAAGTTACAGTTACCTGTCATAATTAGTATCGAAGTTACAGTTACTAGTCATAATTAGTATCGATGTTACTGTTACCTGTCATAATTAGTATCGAAGTTACAGTTACCTGCCATAATATATTGAAATTACAGTTACTTGTCATAATTAGTAACGAAGTTACAGTTAAGTGTAATAATTAGTATCGAAGTAACAGTTACCTGCCATAATTAGTATCGAAGTTACTGTTACCTGTCATAATTATTATCGTTGTTACTGTTTTCTGTCATAATTAGTTTCGATGTTACTGTTACCTGTCATAATTAGTATCGAAGTTACAGTTACCTGCCATAATTTGTATCGAAATTACAGTTACATGTCATAAATAGTAACGAAGTTACAGTTACCTGCCATAATTAGTATCGAAATTACAGTTTCCTGTCATAATTAGTAACGAAGTTACAGTTACCTGTCATAATTAGTATCGAAGTTACTGTTACCTGTCATAAGTAGTATCGAAGTTAGAGTTACCTGCCATAATTTTTATCAAAATTACAAGTTCTTGTCATAATAAGTAACGAAGTTAGAGTTACTTGTCTTAATTTGTATCGAAGTTACAGTTACCTGTCATAATTAGTATCGAAGTTACAGTTACTTGACATAATTAGTATCGAAGTTTCAGTTACCTGTCGTAATTAGTATCGAAGTTACTGTTACCTGTCATAATTTGTATCGAAATTACAGTTACTTGTCATAATTAGTAGCGAAGTTACAGTTACCTGTCATTAATAGTATCGAAGTTACTCTTACCTGTCATAATTAGTATCGAAGTTACAGTTACCTGCCATAATTTGTATCGAAATTACAGTTACTTGTCATAATTAGTAACGAAGTTACAGTTACTTGTCATAATTAGTATCGAGTTACTGTTACCTGTCATAACTAGTATCGATGTTACTGTTTCTGTCATAATTAGTATCGAAGTTACTGTTACCTGTCATAATTAGTATCGAAGTTACAGTTACCTGCCATAATTTGTATCGAAATTACAATTACTTGTCTTAATTTGTAACGAAGTTACAGTTACCTGTCATAATTAGTATCGAAGTTACAGTTACTTGTCTTAATTAGTATCGAAGTTACTGTTTCCTGCCATAATTAGTATCGAAGTTAGTTACCTGGCATAATATGTATCGAAATTACAGTTACTTGTCATAATTAGTAACGAAGTTACAGTTACCTGTCATAATTAGTATCGAAGTTACTGTTACCTGCCATAATTAGTAACGAAGTTACGGTTAACTGTAATAATTAGTATCGAAGTTACAGTTACCTGCCATAATTAGTATCGACGTTACTGTTACCTGTCATAATTAGTATCGAAGTTACATTTAATTGCCATAATTTGTATCGAAATTACAGTTGCTTGTCATAATTAGTAACTAAGTTACAGTTACCTGTCATAATTAGTATCGAAATTACAGTTACCTGCCATAATTAGAATCGAAGTTACTGTCACCTGTCATAATTAGTATCGAAGTTACTGTTTTCTGCCATAATTAGTATAGAAGTTACTGTTACCTGTCTTAATTAGTATCGAAGTTACAGTTACCTGCCATCATTTGTATCGAAATTACAGTTACTTGTCCTAATTAGTAACGAAGTTACAGTTACCTGTCATAATTAGTATCGAAGTTACAGTTACCTGTCATAATTAGTATCGAAGTTACAGTTACCTGTCATAATTTGTATCGAAGTTACAGTTACCTGCCATCATTTGTATCGAAATTACAGTTATTTGTCATAATTAGTATCGAAGTTACTGTTACCTGTCATAATAAGTATCGAAATTACGGTTACCTGCCATCATTTGTATCGAAATTACAGTTTCTTGTCATAATTAGTATCGAAATTACAGTTACTTGCCATATTTAGTTACGAAGTTACAGTTACCTGTCATAATTTGTATCGAAATTACAGTTACTTCTCATAATTAGTATCGAAGTTTCAGTTACCTGTCATAATTAGTATCGAAGTTACTGTTACCTGTCATAATTTGTATCGAAATTACAGTTACTTGTCATAATTAGTAGCGAAGTTACAGTTACCTGTCATAATTAGTATCGAAGTTTCTCTTACCTGTCATAATTAGTATCGAAGTTACAGTTACCTGCCATAATTTGTATCGTAATTACAGTTACTTGTCATAATTAGTAACGAAGTTACAGTTACTTGTCATAATTAGTATCGAAGTTACTGTTACCTGTCATAACTAGTATCGATGTTACTGTTTCTGTCATAATTAGTATCGAAGTTACTGTTACCTGTCATAATTAGTATCGAAGTTACAGTTACCTGCCATAATTTGTATCGAAATTACAATTACTTGTCTTAATTTGTAACGAAGTTATAGTTACCTGTCATAATTAGTATCGAAGTTACAGTTACTTGTCTTAATTAGTATCGAAGTTACTGTTTCCTGCCATAATTAGTATCGAAGTTAGTTACCTGGCATAATATGTATCGAAATTAAAGTTACTTGTCATAATTAGTAACGAAGTTACAGTTACCTGTCATAATTAGTATCGAAGTTACTGTTACCTGCCATAATTAGTAACGAAGTTACGGTTAACTGTAATAATTAGTATCGAAGTTACAGTTACCTGCCATAATTAGTATCGACGTTACTGTTCCCTGTCATAATTAGTATCGAAGTTACTGTTTTCTGTCATTATTAGTATCGAAGTTACTGTTACCTGTCATAATTAGTATCGAAGTTACAGTTACCTGCCATCATTTGTATCGAAATTGCAGTTACTTGTCATAATTAGTAAAGAAGTTACAGTTACCTGTCATAATTAGTATCGAAGTTACAGTTACCTGTCATAATTAGTATCGAAGTTACTGTTACCTGCCATAATTTGTATTGAAATTGCAGTTACTTGCCATAATTAATAACGAAGTTACAGTTACCTGTCATAATTTGTATCGAAATTACAGTGACTTGTCATAATTAGTATCGAAGTTACAGTTACCTGTCATAATAAGTATCGAAGTTACTGTTACCTGCTATTATTTGTATTGAAATTACAGTTACTTGTCATAATTAGTATCGAAATTACAGTTACCTGCCATAATTAGTATCGAAGTTACTGTCACCTGTCATAATTAGTATCGAAGTTACAGTTACCAGCCATAATTTGTATCGAAATAACAGTTACTTGTCATAATTAGTAACGATGTTACAGTTACCTGACATAAGTAGTTTCGGAGTTACAGTTACTTGTCATAATTTGTATCGAAGTTACTGTTACTTGTCATAATAAGTATCGAAGTTACTGTTACCTGTCATAATTAGTATCGAAATTACAGTTACCTGCCATAATTTGTATGAAATTACAGTTACTTGTCATAATTAGTAACGAAGTTACAGTTACCTGTCATAATTAGTATCGAAGTTACAGTTACTATCATAATTAGTATCGAAGTTACTGTTACCTGTCATAATTAGTATCGAAGTTACAGTTACCTGCCATAATGTATTGAAATTACAGTTACTTGTCATAATTAGTAACGAAGTTACAGTTAAGTTTAATAATTAGTATCGAAGTAACAGATACCTGCCATAATTAGTATCGAAGTTACTGTTACCTGTCATAATTAGTATCGTTGTTACTGTTTTCTGTCATAATTAGTTTCGAAGTTACTGTTACCTGTCATAATTAGTATCGAAGTAACAGTTACCTGCCATAATTTGTATCGAAATTACAGTTACATGTCATAATTTGTAACGAAGTTACAGTTACCTGCCATAATTAGTATCGAAATTACAGTTACCTGTCATAATTAGTAACGAAGTTACAGTTACCTGTCATAATTAGTATCGAAGTTACTGTTACCTGTCATAAGTAGTATCGAAGTTAGAGTTACCTGCCATACTTTTTATCAAAATTACAAGTTCTTGTCATAATAAGTAACGAAGTTAGAGTTACTTGTCTTAATTTGTATCGAAGTTACAGTTACCTGTCATAATTAGTATCGAAGTTACAGTTACTTGACATAATTAGTATCGAAGTTTCAGTTACCTGTCATAATTCGTATCGAAGTTACTGTTACCTGTCATAATTTGTATCGAAATTACAGTTACTTGTCATAATTAGTAGCGAAGTTACAGTTACCTGTCATAAATAGTATCGAAGTTACTCTTACCTGTCATAATTAGTATCGAAGTTACAGTTACCTGCCATAATTTGTATCGAAATTACAGTTACTTGTCATAATTAGTAACGAAGTTACAGTTACTTGTCATAATTAGTATCGAAGTTACTGTTACCTGTCATAACTAGTATCGATGTTACTGTTTCTGTCATAATTATTATCGAAGTTACTGTTACCTGACATAATTAGTATCGAAGTTACAGTTACCTGCCATAATTTGTATCGAAATTACAATTACTTGTCTTTATTTGTAACGAAGTTACAGTTACCTGTCATAATTAGTATCGAAGTTACAGTTACTTGTCTTAATTAGTATCGAAGTTAGTTACCTGGCATAATATGTATCGAAATTACAGTTACTTGTCATAATTAGTAACGAAGTTACAGTTACCTGTCATAATTAGTATCGAAGTTACTGTTACCTGCCATAATTAGTAACGAAGTTACGGTTAACTGTAATAATTAGTATCGAAGTTACAGTTACCTGCCATAATTAGTATCGACGTTACTGTTACCTGTCATAATTAGTATCGAAGTTACTGTTTTCTGTCATTATTAGTATCGAAGTTACTGTTACCTGTCATAATTAGTATCGAAGTTACAGTTACCTGCCATCATTTGTATCGAAATTGCAGTTACTTGTCATAATTAGTAAAGTAGTTACAGTTACCTGTCATAATTAGTATCGAAGCTACAGTTACCTGTCATAATTAGTATCGAAGTTACTGTTACCTGCCATAATTTGTATTGAAATTGCAGTTACTTGCCATAATTAGTAACGAAGTTACAGTTACCTGTCATAATTTGTATCGAAATCACAGTGACTTGTCATAATTAGTATCGAAGTTACAGTTACCTGTCATAATAAGTATCGAAGTTACTGTTATCTGCTATTATTTGTATTGAAATTACAGTTACTTGTCATAATTAGTATCGAAATTACAGTTACCTGCCATAATTAGTATCGAAGTTACTGTCACCTGTCATAATTAGTATCGAAGTTCAGTTACCTGCCATAATTTGTATCAAAATTACAGTTACTTGTCATAATTAGTAACGATGTTACAGTTACATGACATAAGTAGTTTCGGAGTTACAGTTACTTGTCATAATTGGTATCGAAGTTACTGTTACTTGTCATAATTAGTATCGAAGTTACTGTTACCTGTCATAATTAGTATCGAAATTACAGTTACCTGCAATAATTCGTATCGAAATTACAGTTACTTGTCATAATTTGTAACGAAGTTACAGTTACCTGTCATAATTAGTATCGAAGTTAGAGTTACAAGTCATAATTAGTATCGAAGTTACTGTTACCTGTCATAATTAGTATCGAAGTTACAGTTACCTGCCATAATATATTGAAATTACAGTTACTTGTCATAATTAGTAACGAAGTTACAGTTAAGTGTAATAATTAGTATCGAAGTAACAGTTACCTGCCGTAATTAGTATCGATGTTACTGTTACCTGTCATAATTAGTATCGAAGTTACTGTTACCGGCCATAATTTGTATCGAAATTACAGTTACTTGTCATAATTAGTATCGAAGTTACGGTAACCTGTCATAATAAGTATTGAAGTTACTGATACCTGCCATAATTTGTACCGAAATTAGAGTTACTGGTCATAATTAGTATCGATATTACAGTTACCTGCCATAATTAGTATCGAAGTTACTGTCACCTGTCATAATTAGTATCGTAGTTACAGTTACCTGTCATAATTAGTATCGAAGTTACTGTTACCGGCCATAATTTGAATCGAAATTACAGTTAATTGTCATAATTAGTATCGAAGTTACAGTAACCTGTCATAATAAGTATTGAAGTTACTGATACCTGCCATAATTTGTATCGAAATTACAGTTACTTGCCATAAATAGTAACGAAGTTACAGTTACCTGTCATAATTTCTATCGAAATTACAGTTACTTGTCATAATTAGTATTGAAGTTACAGTAACCTCTCATAATTAGTATCGAAGTTACTGTTACCTGTCATAATTTGCATCGAAGTTACAGTTACCTGCCATAATTTGTATCGAAATTACAGTTACTTGTCATAATTTGTAACGATGTTACAGTTACCTGTCATAATTAGTTTCGAAGTTACAGTTACTTGTCATAATCAGTATCGAAGTAACTGTTGCTTGTCGTAATTAGTATCAAAGTTACTGTTACCTGTCATAATTAGTATCGAAGTTAGAGTTACCTGCCATAATTTGTATCGAAGTTACAGTTACTTGTCATAATTAGTAACGAAGTTACAGTTTCCTGTCATAATTAGTATCGAAGTTACAGTTACTTGTCATAATTAGTATAGAAGTTACTGTTACCTATCATAATTAGTATTGAAGTTACATTTAACTGCCATAATTTGTATCGAAATTACAGTTACTTGTCATAATTAGTAACGAAGTTACAGTTAACTGTCATTATTAGTATCGAAGTTACAGTTACCTGCCATAATTAGTATCGAAGTTACTGTTACCTGTCATAATTAGTTTCGAAGTAACTGTTTTCTGTTTATAATTAGTATCGAAGTTACTGTTACCTGTCATAATTAGTATCGAAGTTACAGTTACCTGCCATCATTAGTATCATAATTACAGTTACTTGTCATAATTAGTATCGAAGTTACAGTTACCTGCCATCATTTGTATTGAAATTACAGTTACTTGTCATAATTAGTAACGAAGTTACAGTAACCTGCCATAATTTGTATCGAAATTACAGTTACATGTCATAATTAGTAACGAAGTTACAGTTACCTGCCATAATTAGTATCGAAATTACAGTTACATATCATAATTAGTAACGAAGTTACAGTTACCTGCCATAATTTGTATCGAAGTTACAGTTACCTGTCATAATTAGTATCGAAGTAACAGTTTCTTGTCATAATTAGTATCGAAGTTAATGTTACCTGAAAAAATTAGTATCGAAGTTACAGTTACCTGCCATAATTTGTATCGAAATTACAGTTACTTGTCATAATTTGTAACGAAGTTACAGTTTTCTGTCATAATTAGTATCGAAGTTACAGTAACTTTTCATAATTAGTATCGAAGTTACTGTTACCTGTCATAATTAGTATCGAAGTTACATTTAACTGCCATAATTTGTATCGAAATTACAGTTACTTGTCATGATTAGTAACAAAGTTAGAGTTAACTGTCATATTTATTATCGGAGTTACAGTTACCTGCCATAATTAGTATCGAAGTTACTGTTACCTGTCATAATTAGTATCGAAGTTACAGTTGCCCGTCATAATTAGTAACGAAGTTACAGTTACCTGTCATAATTAGTATGGAAGTTACAGTTACCTGTCATAATTAGTATCGAAGTTACGGTTACCTGCCATAATTTGTATCGAAATTACAGTTACTTGCCATAATTAGTTACGAAGTTACAGTTACCTGTCATAATTTGTATCGAAATTATAGTTACTTGTCATAATTAGTATCGAAGTTACAGTTACCTGTCATAATTAGTATCGAAGTTACTGTTACCTGCCATAATTTGTATCGAAATTAGGGTTACTTGTCATAATTAGTATCGAAATTACAGTTACCTGCCATAATTAGTATCGAAGTTACTGTTACCTGTCATAATTAGTATCGAAGTTACTGTTTTCAGTCATAATTAATATCGAAGTTACTGTTACCTGTCATAATTAGTATCGAAGTTATAGTAACCTGCCATCATATGTATCGAAATGACTGTTACATGTCATAATTAGTAACGAAGTTACAGTTACCAGTAATAATTAATATCGAAGTTACAGTGACCTGTCATAATTAGTATCGAAGTTACTGTTACCTGCAATAATTTGTATCGAAATTACAGTTACTTGCCAAAATCAGTAACGAAGTTACAGTCACCTGTCATAATTTGTATCGAAATTACAGTTACTTGTCATAATTAGCATCGAAGTTACAGTTACCTGTCATAATTAGTATCGAAGTTACTGTTACCTGCCATAATTTGTATCCAAATTACAGTTACGTGTCATAATTAGTAACGAAGTTACAGTTACCTGTCATAATTAGTATCGAAGTTACTGTTACCTGTCATAATTAGTATCGAAGTTACAGTTACCTGCCATAATTTGTATCGAAATTACAGTAACTTGTCTTAATTAGTAACGATGTTACAGTTACCTGTCATAAGTAGTTTCTGAGTTACAGTTACTTGCCATAATTAGTATTGAAGTTACTGTTACTTGTCATAATTAGTATCGAAGGTACTGATACCTGTCATAATTAGTATAGAAATTACAGTTACCTGCCATAATTTGTATCGAAATTACAGTTACTTGTCATAATTAGTAACGAAGTTACTTTTACCTGTCATAATTAGTATCGAAGTTACAGTTACTTGTCATGATAAGTATCGAAGTTACTGTTACCTGTCATAATTAGTATCGAAGTTACAGTTACCTGCCATAATTTGTATCGAAATTACTGTTACTTGTCATAATTAGTAGCCAAGTTACAGTTAACTGTCATAATTAGTATCGAAGTTACAGTTACCTGCCCTAATTAGTATCGAAGTTACTGTTACCTGTCATAATTAGTATCGTTGTTACTGTTTTCTGTCATAATTAATATCGAAGTTACTGAAGCCTGTCATAATTAGTATCGAAGTTACAGCTACCTGCCATAATTTGTATCGAAATTACAGTTACATGTCATAATTAGTAACGAAGTTACAGTTACCTGCCATAATTAGTATCGAAATTACAGTTACATGTCATAATTAGTAACGAAGTTACAGTTACCTGTCATAATTAGTATCGAAGTTTCTGTTACCTGTCATAATTAGTACCGAAGTTACAGTTACCTGCCATAATTTTTATCGAAATTACAGTTACATGTTATAATTAGTAAGGAAGTTAGAGTTACTTGTCATAATTAGTATCGACGGTACTTTTACCTGTCATAATTAGTATAGAACCTGCCATAATTTGTATCGAAATTACAGTTACTTGTCATATATATTAACGATGTTACAGTTACCTGTCATAATTAGTTTCGAAGTTACAGTTACTTGTCATAATTAGTATCGAAGTAACTGTTACATGTCATAATTAGTATCGAAGTTACTGTTACCTGTCATAATTAGTATCGAAGTTACAGTTACCTGGCATAATTTGTATCGAAATTACAGTTACTTGTCATAATTTGTAGAGAACTTACTGTTTCCTGTCATAATTAGTATCGAAGTTACAGTTACTCGTCATAATTAGTATAGAGGTTACTGTTGCCTGTCATAATTAGTATTGAAGTTACTTTTAACTGCCAAAATTTTTATCGAAATTACAGTTACTTGTCATAATTAGAAACGAAGTTACAGTTAACTGTCATTATTAGTATCGAAGTTACAGTTACCTGCCATAATTAGTATCGAAGTTACTGTTACCTGTCATAATTAGTTTCGAAGTTACTGTTTTCTGTCATAATTAGTATCGAAGTTACTGTTTCCTGTCATAATTAGTATCGAAGTTACAGTTACCTGCCATCATTTGTATCGACATTACAGTTACTTGTCATAATTAGTAACGAAGTTACAGTTACCTGTTATAATTAGTATCGAAGTTACAGTTGCCTGTCATAATTAGTATAGAAGTTACTGTTACCTGCCATAATTTGTATCGAAATTACAGTTACTTGCCTTAATTAGTAAAGAAGTTACAGTTACCTGTCATAATTTGTATCGAAATTACAGTTACTTGTCATAATTAGTATCGATGTTACTGTTACCTGCCATAATTAGTATCGAAATTACAGTTACCTGTCATAATTACTATCGAAGTTATTGTTACCTGCCATAATTTGTATCGAAATTAGAGTTACTTGTCATAATTAGTATCGAAATTACAGTTACCTGCCATAATTAGTATCGAATTACTGTTACCTGTCATAATTGGTATCGAAGTTACTGTTTTCTGTCATAATTAGTATGGAAGTTACTGTTACCTGTCATAACTAATATCGAAGTTACTGTTACCTGTCATAATTAGTATCGAAGTTACAGTTACCTGCCATAATTTGTATCGAAATTACAGTTAATTGTCATAATTAGTAACGAAGTTACAGTTAACTGTCATAATTAGTAACGAAGTTACAGTTAACTGTCATAATTAGTATCGAAGTTACAGTTACCTGCCATAATTAGTATCGAAGTTACTGTTACCTGTCATAATTAGTATCGTTGTTACTCTTTTCCGTCATAATTAGTATCGAAGTTACTGTTACCTGTCATAATTAGTATCGTTGTTACTGTTTTCCGTCATAATTAGTATCGAAGTTACTGTTACCTGTCATAATTAGTATCGAAGTTACAGTTACCTGCCATAATTTGTATCGAAATTACAGTTACATGTCATAATTAGTAACGAAGTTACAGTTACCTGCCATAATTAGTATCGAAGTTCCTGTTACCAGTCATAATTAGTATCGAAGTTACTGTTACCTGTCATAATTAGTATCTAAGTTACAGTTACCTGACATAATTTGTATCGAAATTACAGTTACTTGTCATAATTATTAACGATGTTACCATGACGAATAGAAGGACCTAGTGTGAGGACTCCGCCATTATAGCACGGTAGTTTGTGGTCCCGCCGCTACAAGCACTGCAAGCGATAATGTCCAACAACGTGTACCAGGGTTGTAGGCACTACAAGCACGCCATCAAGAAACAGCACTTGAAAAACAAGCAACAACAGCAACAACTCCATAAACCCATCCCCTCACTTCTCTCCCTCTCACCAACACTTCCGCCAAGCAATCCTAGCACTCTACATCAAATCCTACAGCTTTTAATCACGCCAGCAGCACAATAAACTTAATAAATCCAGGCTACAGAACAGACCAAAAAACTACACTTTAAGCGAAACCAAATTCACTTCTCAGCTCGACATAAGCCATAATACAACTTAAAACCTATACAAAACATACTCTCCCTACTGTTTTACAACTATTAAGCGAACTATTCGCACTCAAAAACTAAAAACCCTGAAACGGGAGCTAATTTAAAAACGCAATATCCTAGCCCGATTACGTCTCCGGCAGTGCTACCGCATACGCATTCATAACTTCACAATAACTTCCAAATAACGGCCAAGTGCAGTCGCGGATCTAGAGTTTGGCTATGGGTGTTAAGAAAAATGGTATCACTAAAAACACAATCACAAAATATCCAAACGTACAAAACCAGACCAATTTTTTTTGCAAGCTACATGGATAGACATTTGATGCGTTTAGCGCACCAAAAATATTCGTACAAATTGCAACGGCGTGTTTTGCGACTTTTACATCGAGCTTCGAGAAAAGTATCAAGGTACGTTACAGTTTCGGCAAGTCGAGTTGGTACCGACAAAGGGAGAAAGTCGCAGCTTAAATTGCCAACCAAGCTTGCAGTTTGGACGTCGGCAACATTTTTTGGTGCGAAAAAAGCCAAAAATTCCTATCCGTGCATTGCTGCACATTCATCGTGACATCACTATAAACATCGATTCGGTAATCACAAGGTTTGCTAAACAAAATAGACAAGTTGATTTTGTTAAATAAATAATCGTTTTTATATAACAGGTATGAAGTTGCAAATATGTAGAGTTGTAACAGAACATAAATAAAAATTGCAATAAAGATATTTTCAGTATTGAATAAAATGGAAAAAAAACTGTTTGTCAGTTAAAATTCGTTAAGTTTTATTTGTCTGGTTATTGCGTTTTCGTTTTTTGAACTTGCAAAAAAAAATTGGTCTCCGTTTGGAGGGGGGGGGTCATGACCCCCATGACCCCCCCCCTGAATCCGCGCCTGGCCAAGTGACCTATCTGCCTGAGTAGTTACAGGTGTTACCGGCTTGCCTGGAACGATGGGTCACCAAACCGGTGTTTAAACTCAATTATTAAGCTTTAATTAACCAAATTCAGAGGAAACAGATACGACTAAATTATTGCTAAGAGAAAGCAACAAAGAAACTAAAAAAGGTGCCCTAAGATGAACAATGAAGTGTATCTAACACGTCCTTCGAGAAGTGTATGTGGCTTTCTTTTCCAGGCCGAGAAGTAATTACCGGAAAATTAAACTCAAAATCGATCTGGAGCGAAATATTTATGATTGTATCGACTCCAAAGAAACAATTTCAGTTGATCCTTCAGGAGGTGGCTGCTGTCTTCAGCGTGTCATGGATATTATCCCCAGACTTGTTTATTTTGGGTGCCGATTCTTCTTCAGAACGAAGGAAATCCGCCGAGATTTGCAATCTCGAACACCCGCCAAGTCTTCACGCAAGCTTTCGAAAGTCCAGTACCGTGGCCGCAAAAATGAATTGTTAAGTAGAGTGTTACTTTAAATAGTTTATGTGTGCTTGTTTTAATATGCTGGGGATTATGTTTTTTATCTGTGTCTGTATACTCCAGGAATCTGTGCGTTCCTAATATGTAATGAAGACCGTAGTTCTTATTTCTATGAATTATAATTTCCAGTGTGCCCTGCCATGCAATTTTAATTGGAACCGCTAATTACTTTTTTAAAAAGTATCAGTTACAAAGTAATTCGTTTCCCTTAGAACCATCTCTAAGACAAGCTGACCCCGGCAGTGTGGAACGTACCCACTCGAGCGCTGCCCAGCGGGGCGCGCTTGAACTTCAGGAGTCTTCTCACCTTCTCCTTCTATTCGTCATGATGTTACAGTTACCTGTCATAATTAGTTTCGAAGTTACAGTTACTTGTCATAATTAGTATCGAAGTAACTGTTACTTGTCATAATTAGTATCGAAGTTACAGTTACCTGTCATAATTAGTATCGAAGTTACAGTTACCTGACATAATTTGTATCGAAATTACAGTTACTTGTCTTAATTTGTAAAGAAGTTACTGTTTCCTGTCATAATTATTATCGAAGTTACAGTTACTCGTCCTAATTAGTATAGAGGTTACTGTTACCTGTCATAATTAGTATTGAAGTTACATTTAACTGCCATAATTTTTATCGAAATTACAGTTACTTGTCATAATTAGTAACGATGTTACAGTTAACTGTCATTATTAGTATCGAAGTTACAGTTACCTGCCATAATTAGTATCGAAGTTACTGTTACTTGTCATAATTAGTAACGAAGTTACAGTTAACTGTCATAATTAGTATTGAAGTTACAGTTACCTGCCATAATTAGTATCGAAGTTACTGTCACCTGTCATAATTAGTATCGAAGTTACTGTTTTCTGCCATAATTAGTATAGAAGTTACTGTTACCTGTCATAATTAGTATCGAAGTTACAGTTACCTGTCATCATTTGTATCGAAATTACAATTACTTGTCCTAATTAGTAACGAAGTTACAGTTATCTGTCATAATTAGTATCGAAGTTACAGTAACCTGTCATAATTAGTATCGAAGTTACAGTTACCTGTCATAATTTGTATCGAAGTTACAGTTACCTGCCATCATTTGTATCGAAATTACAGTTACTTGTCATAATTAGTATCGAAGTTACTGTTACCTGTCATAATTAGTATCGAAGTTACGGTTACCTGCCATCATTTGTATCGAAATTACTGTTTCATGTCATAATTAGAATCGAAATTACAGTTACTTGCCATATTTAGTTACGAAGTTACAGTTACATGTCATAATTTGTATCGAAATTACAGTTACTTGTCATAATTAGTATCGAAGTTTCAGTTACCTGTCATAATTAGTATCGAAGTTACTGTTACCTGTCATAATTTGTATCGAAATTACAGTTTTTTGTCATAATTAGTAGCGAAGTTACAGTCACCTGTCATAATTAGTATCGAAGTTACTCTTACCTGTCATAATTAGTATCGAAGTTACAGTTACCTGCCATAATTTGTATCGAAATTACAGTTACATGTCATAATTAGTAACGAAGTTACAGTTACTTGTCATAATTAGTATCGAAGTTACTGTTACCTGTCATAACTAGTATCGATGTTACTGTTTCTGTCATAATTAGTATCGAAGTTACTGTTACCTGTCATAATTAGTATCGCAGTTACAGTTACCTGCCATAATTTGTATCGAAATTACAATTACTTGTCTTAATTTGTAACGAAGTTACAGTTACCTGTCATAATTAGTATCGAAGTTACAGTTACTTGTCTTAATTAGTATCGAAGTTACTGATTCCTGCCATAATTAGTATCGAAGTTAGTTACCTGGCATAATATGTATCGAAATTACAGTTACTTGTCATAATTAGTAACGAAGTTACAGTTACCTGTCATAATTAGTATCGAAGTTACTGTTACCTGCCATAATTAGTAACGAAGTTACGGTTAACTGTAATAATTAGTATCGAAGTTACTGTTTTCTGTCATTATTAGTATCGAAGTTACTGTTACCTGTCATAATTAGTATCCAAGTTACAGTTACCTGCCATCATTTGTATCGAAATTGCAGTTACTTGTCATAATTAGTAAAGAAGTTACAGTTACCTGTCATAATTAGTATCGAAGTTTCAGTTACCTGTCATAATTAGTATCGAAGTTACTGTTACCTGCCATAATTTGTATTGAAATTGCAGTTACTTGCCATAATTAGTAACGAAATTACAGTTACCTGTCATAATTTGTATGGAAATTACAGTGAATTGTCATAATAAGTATCGAAGTTACAGTTACCTGTCATAATAAGTATCAAAGTTACTGTTACCTGCTATTATTTGTATTGAAATTACAGTTACTTGTCATAATTAGTATCGAAATTACAGTTACCTGCCATAATTTGTATCGAAGTTACTGTCACCTGTCATAATTAGTATCGAAGTTACAGTTACCTGCCATAATTTGTATCGAAATTACAGTTACTTGTCATAATTAGTAACGATGTTACAGTTACCTGACATAAGTAGTTTCGGAGTTACAGTTACTTGTCATAATTGGTATCGAAGTTACTGTTACTTGTCATAATTAGTATCGAAGTTACTGTTACCTGTCATAATTAGTATCGAAATTACAGTTACCTGCCATAATTTGTATCGAAATTACAGTTACTTGTCATAATTAGTAACGAAGTTACAGTTTCCTGTCATAATTAGTATCGAAGTTACAGTTACTAGTCATAATTAGTATCGAAGTTACTGTGACCTGTCATAATTAGTATCGAAGTTACAGTTACCTGCCATAATGTATTGAAATTACAGTTACTTGTCATAATTAGTAACGAAGTTACAGTTAAGTGTAATAATTAGTATCGAAGTAACAGTTACCTGCCTAATTAGTATCGAAGTTACTGTTACCTGTCATAATTAGTATCGTTGTTACTGTTTTCTGTCATAATTAGTTTCGAAGTTACTGTTACCTGTCATAATTAGTATCGAAGTTACAGTTACCTGCCATAATTTGTATCGAAATTACAGTTACATGTCATAATTAGTAACGAACTTACAGTTACCTGCCATAATTAGTATCGAAATTACAGTTACCTGTCATAATTAGTAACGAAGTTACAGTTACCTGTCATAATTAATATCGAAGTTACTGTTACCTGTCATAAGTAGTACCGAAGTTAGAGTTACCTGCCATAATTTTTATCAAAATTACAAGTTCTTGTCATAATTAGTAACGAAGTTAGAGTTACTTGTCTTAATTAGTATCGAAGTTACAGTTACCTGTCATAATTAGTATCGAAATTACAGTTACTTGACATAATTAGTATCGAAGTTACTCTTACCTGTCATAATTAGTTTCGAAGTTACAGTTACCTGCCATAATTTGTATCGAAATTACAGTTACTTGTCATAATTAGTAACGATGTTCCTGTTACCTGTCATAATTAGTATCGAAGTTACTGTTACCTGTCATAACTAGTATCGATGTTACTGTTTCTGTCATAATTAGTATCGAAGTTACTGTTACCTGTCATAATTAGTATCGCAGTTACAGTTACCTGCCATAATTTGTATCGAAATTACAATTACTTGTCTTAATTTGTAACGAAGTTACAGTTACCTGTCATAATTAGTATCGAAGTTACAGTTACTTGTCTTAATTAGTATCGAAGTTACTGTTTCCTGCCATAATTAGTATCGAAGTTAGTTACCTGGCATAATATGTATCGAAATTACAGTTACTTGTCTTAATTAGTATCGAAGTTACTGTCACCTGTCATAATTAGTATCGAAGTTACTGTTTTCTGCCATAATTAGTATAGAAGTTACTGTTACCTGTCATAATTAGTATCGAAGTTACAGTTACCTGTCATCATTTGTATCGAAATTACAATTACTTGTCCTAATTAGTAACGAAGTTACAGTTACCTGTCATAATTAGTATCGAAGTTACAGTAACCTGTCATAATTAGTATCGAAGTTACAGTTACCTGTCATAATTTGTATCGAAGTTACAGTGACCTGCCATCATTTGTATCGAAATTACAGTTACTTGTCATAATTAGTATCGAAGTTACTGTTACCTGTCATAATTAGTATCGAAGTTACGGTTACCTGCCATCATTTGTATCGAAATTACTGTTTCATGTCATAATTAGTATCGAAATTACAGTTACTTGCCATATTTAGTTACGAAGTTACAGTTACCTGTCATAATTTGTATCGAAATTACAGTTACTTGTCATAATTAGTATCGAAGTTTCAGTTACCTGTCATAATTAGTATCGAAGTTACTGTTACCTGTCATAATTTGTATCGAAATTACAGTTACTTGTCATAATTAGTAGCGAAGTTACAGTCACCTGTCATAATTAGTATCGAAGTTACTCTTACCTGTCATAATTAGTATCGAAGTTACAGTTACCTGCCATAATTTGTATCGAAATTACAGTTACTTGTCATAATTAGTAACGAAGTTACAGTTACTTGTCATAATTAGTATCGAAGTTACTGTTACCTGTCATAACTAGTATCGATGTTACTGTTTCTGTCATAATTAGTATCGAAGTTACTGTTACCTGTCATAATTAGTATCGCAGTTACAGTTACCTGCCATAATTTGTATCGAAATTACAATTACTTGTCTTAATTTGTAACGAAGTTACAGTTACCTGTCATAATTAGTATCGAAGTTACAGTTACTTGTCTTAATTAGTATCGAAGTTACTGTTTCCTGCCATAATTAGTATCGAAGTTACCTGGCATAATATGTATCGAAATTACAGTTACTTGTCATAATTAGTAACGAAGTTACAGTTACCTGTCATAATTAGTATCGAAGTTACTGTTACCTGCCATAATTAGTAACGAAGTTACGGTTAACTGTAATAATTAGTATCGAAGTTACTGTTTTCTGTCGTTATTAGTATCGAAGTTACTGTTACCTGTCATAATTAGTATCGAAGTTACAGTTACCTGCCATCATTTGTATCGAAATTGCAGTTACTTGTCATAATTAGTAAAGAAGTTACAGTTACCTGTCATAATTAGTATCGAAGTGACAGTTACCTGTCATAATTAGTATCGAAGTTACTGTTACCTGCCATAATTTGTATTGAAATTGCAGTTACTTGCCATAATTAGTAACGAAATTACAGTTACCTGTCATAATTTGTATGGAAATTACAGTGAATTGTCATAATAAGTATCGAAGTTACAGTTACCTGTCATAATAAGTATCAAAGTTACTGTTACCTGCTATTATTTGTATTGAAATTACAGTTACTTGTCATAATTAGTATCGAAATTACAGTTACCTGCCATAATTAGTATCGAAGTTACTGTCACCTGTCATAATTAGTATCGAAGTTACAGTTACCTGCCATCATTTGTATCGAAATTACAGTTACTTGTCATAATTAGTAACGATGTTACAGTTACCTGACATAAGTAGTTTCGGAGTTACAGTTACTTGTCATAATTGGTATCGAAGTTACTGTTACTTGTCATAATTAGTATCGAAGTTACTGTTACCTGTCATAATTAGTATCGAAATTACAGTTACCTGCCATAATTTGTATCGAAATTACAGTTACTTGTCATAATTAGTAACGAAGTTACAGTTTCCTGTCATAATTAGTATCGAAGTTACAGTTACTAGTCATAATTAGTATCGAAGTTACTGTGACCTGTCATAATTAGTATCGAAGTTACAGTTACCTGCCATAATGTATTGAAATTACAGTTACTTGTCATAATTAGTAACGAAGTTACAGTTAAGTGTAATAATTAGTATCGAAGTAACAGTTACCTGCCATAATTAGTATCGAAGTTACTGTTACCTGTCATAATTAGTATCGTTGTTACTGTTTTCTGTCATAATTAGTTTCGAAGTTACTGTTACCTGTCATAATTAGTATCAAAGTTACAGTTACCTGCCATAATTAGTATCGAAATTACAGTTACCTGTCATAATTAGTAACGAAGTTACAGTTACCTGTCATAATTAGTATCGAAGTTACTGTTACCTGTCATAAGTAGTACCGAAGTTAGAGTTACCTGCCATAATTTTTCTCAAAATTACAAGTTCTTGTCATAATTAGTAACGAAGTTAGAGTTACATGTCTTAATTAGTATCGAAGTTACAGTTACCTGTCATAATTAGTATCGAAGTTACAGTTACTTGACATAATTAGTATCGAAGTTACTGTTACCTGTCATAATTAGTTTCGAAGTTACAGTTACCTGCCATAATTTGTATCGAAATTACAGTTACTTGTCATAATTAGTAACGATGTTACTTGTACCTGTCATAATTAGTATCGAAGTTACTGTTACCTGTCATAACTAGTATCGATGTTACTGTTTCTGTCATAATTAGTATCGAAGTTACTGTTACCTGTCATAATTAGTCTCGCAGTTACAGTTACCTGCCATAATTTGTATCGAAATTACAATTACTTGTCTTAATTTGTAACGAAGTTACAGTTACCTGTCATAATTAGTATCGAAGTTACAGTTACTTGTCTTAATTAGTATCGAAGTTACTGTTTCCTGCCATAATTAGTATCGAAGTTAGTTACCTGGCATAATATGTATCGAAATTACAGTTACTTGTAATAATTAGTAACGAAGTTACAGTTACCTGTCATAATTAGTATCGAAGTTACTGTTACCTGCCATAATTAGTAACGAAGTTACGGTTAACTGTAATAATTAGTATCGAAGTTACTGTTTTCTGTCATTATTAGTATCGAAGTTACTGTTACCTGTCATAATTAGTATCGAAGTTACAGTTACCTGCCATCATTTGTATCGAAATTGCAGTTACTTGTCATAATTAGTAATGAAGTTACAGTTACCTGTCATAATTAGTATCGAAGTTACAGTTACCTGTCATAATTAGTATCGAAGTTACTGTTACCTGCCATAATTTGTATTGAAATTGCAGTTACTTGCCATAATTAGTAACGAAATTACAGTTACCTGTCATAATTTGTATGGAAATTACAGTGACTTGTCATAATAAGTATCGAAGTTACAGTTACCTGTCATAATAAGTATCAAAGTTACTGTTACCTGCTATTATTTGTATTGAAATTACAGTTACTTGTCATAATTAGTATCGAAATTACAGTTACCTGCCATAATTAGTATCGAAGTTACTGTCACCTGTCATAATTAGAATCGAAGTTACAGTTACCTGCCATAATTTGTATCGAAATTACAGTTACTTGTCATAATTAGTAACGATGTTACAGTTACCTGACATAAGTAGTTTCGGAGTTACAGTTACTTGTCATAATTGGTATCGAAGTTACTGTTACTTGTCATAATTAGTATCGAAGTTACTGTTACCTGTCATAATTTGTATGGAAATTACAGTGACTTGTCATAATAAGTATCGAAGTTACAGTTACCTGTCATAATAAGTATCAAAGTTACTGTTACCTGCTATTATTTGTATTGAAATTACAGTTACTTGTCATAATTAGTATCGAAATTACAGTTACCTGCCATAATTTGTATCGAAATTACCGTTACTTGTCATAATTAGTAACGAAGTTACAGTTTCCTGTCATAATTAGTATCGGAGTTACAGTTACTAGTCATAATTAGTATCGAAGTTACTGTTACCTGTCATAATTAGTATCGAAGTTACAGATACCTGCCATAATGTATTGAAATTACAGTTACTTGTCATAATTAGTAACGAAGTTACAGTTAAGTGTAATAATTAGTATCGAAGTAACAGTTACCTGCCATAATTAGTATCGAAGTTACTGTTACCTGTCATAATCAGTATCGTTGTTACTGTTTTCTGTCATAATTAGTTTCGAAGTTACTGTTACCTGTCATAATTAGTATCGAAGTTACAGTTACCTGCCATAATTTGTATCGAAATTACAGTTACATGTCATAATTAGTAACGAAGTTACAGTTACCTGCCATAATTAGTATCGAAATTACAGTTACCTGTCATAATTAGTAACGAAGTTACAGTTACCTGTCATAATTAGTATCGAAGTTACTGTTACCTGTCATAAGTAGTACCGAAGTTAGAGTTACCTGCCATAATTTTTATCAAAATTACAAGTTCTTGTCATAATTAGTAACGAAGTTAGAGTTACTTGTCTTAATTAGTATCGAAGTTACAGTTACCTGTCATAATTAGTATCGAAGTTACAGTTACTTGACATAATTAGTATAGAAGTTACTGTTACCTGTCATAATTCGTTTCGAAGTTACAGTTACCTGCCATAATTTGTATCGAAATTACAGTTACTTGTCATAATTAGTAACGATGTTACTGTTACCTGTCATAATTAGTTTCGAAGTTACAGTTACTTGTCATAATTAACATCTAAGTAATTGTTACTTGTCATAATTAGTATCGAAGTTACTGTTACCTGTCATAATTAGAATCGAAGTTACAGTTACCTGCCATATTATGTATCGAAATAACAGTTACATGTCATAATTAGTAACGAAGTTACAGTTTCCTGTCATAATTAGTATCGAAGTTACAGTAATCTGTCATAATTAGTATCGAAGTTACAGTAACCTGTCATAATTTGTATCGAAGTTACAGTTACCTGCCATCATTTGTATCAGAATTACAGTTACTTGTCATAATTAGTATCGAAGTTACTGTTACCTGTCATAATTAGTATCGAAGTTACAGTTACCTGCCATCATTTGTATCGAAATTACAGTTACTTGTCATAATTAGTATCGAAATTACAGTTACTTGCCATATTTAGTAACGAAGTTAAAGTTACCTGTCTTAATTTGTATCGAAATGACAGTTACTTGTCATAATTAGTATCGAAGTTACAGTTACCTGTCATAATTAGTATCGAAGTTACTGTTACCTATCATAATTTGTATCGAAATTACAGTTACCTGTCATAATTAGTAGCGAAGTTACAGTTACCTGTCATAATTAGTATCGAAGTTACTGTTACCTGTCATAATTAGTATCGAAGTTACAATTACCTGCCATAATTTGTATCGAAATTACAGTTACTTGTCATAATTAATAACGAAGTTACAGTTACCTGTCATAATTAGTATCGAAGTTACAGTTACTTGTCATAATTAGTATCGAAGTTACTGTTACCTGCCATAATTAGTATCGAAGTTAGTTACCTGGCATAATATGTATCGAAATTACAGTTACTTGTCATAATTAGTAACGAAGTTACAGTTACCTGTCATAATTAGTATCGAAGTTACTGTTACCTGCCATAATTAGTAACGAAGTTACAGTTAACTGTAATAATTAGTATCGAAGTTACATTTACCTGCCATAATTAGTATCGAAGTTACTGTTACCTGTCATAATTAGTATCGAAGATACTGTTTTCTGTCATTAATAGTATCGAAGTTACTGTTACCTGTCATAATTAGTATCGAAGTTACAGTTACCTGCCATCATTTGTATCGAAATTGCAGTTACTTGTCATAATTAGTAAAGAAGTTACAGTTACCTGTCATAATTAGTATCGAAGTTACAGTTACCTGTCATAATTAGTATCGAAGTAACTGTTACCTGCCATAATTTGTATTGAAATTGCCGTTACTTGACATAATAAGTAACGAAGTTACAGTTACTTGTCATAATTAGTATCGAAGTTACTGTTACCTGTCATAATTAGTATCGAAGTTACTGTTACCTGTCATAATTAGTATCGAATTTACAGTTACCTGCCATAATTTGTATCGAAATTACAGTTACTTGTCATAATTAGTAACGAAGTTACAGTTAACTGTCATAATTAGTATCGAAGTTACAGTTACCTGCCATAATTAGTATCGAAGTTACTGTTACCTGTCATAATTAGTATCGTTGTTACTGTTTTCCGTCATAATTATTATCGAAGTTACTGTTACCTGTCATAATTAGTACCGTTGTTACTGTTTTCCGTCATAATTAGTATCGAAGTTACTGTTACCTGTCATAATTAGTATCGAAGTTACAGTTACCTGCCATAATTTGTGTCGAAATTACAGTTACATGTCATAATTAGTAACGAAGTTACAGTTACCTGCCAAAATTAGTATCCAAGTTCCTGTTACCAGTCATAATTAGTATCGAAGTTACTGTTACCTGCCATAATTTGTATCGAAATAACAGTTACTTGTCATAATTAGTAACGATGTTACAGTTACCTGTCATAAGTAGTTTCGAAGCTACAGTTACTTGTCATAATTAGTAACGAAGTTAGGGTTACTTGTCATAATTAGTATCGAAGTTACAGTTACCTGTCATAATTAGTATCGAAGTTACAATTACTTGACATATTTAATATCAAAGTTACTGTTACCTGTCATAATTAATATCGAAGTTACAGTTAAATGCCATAATTTGTATCGAAATTACAGTTACTTGTCATAATTAGCAACGATGTTACAGTAACTTGTCATAATTAGTTTCGAAGTTACAGTTACTTGTCATAATTAGTATCGAAGTAACTGTTACTTGTCACAATTAGTATCGAAGTTACTGTTACCTGTCATAATTAGTATCGAAGTTACAGTTACCTGACATAATTTGTATCGAAATTACAGTTATCTGTCATAATTGGTAAGGAAGTAACAGTTTCCTGTCATAATTAGGATCGAAATTACAGTTACTTGTCACAATTAGTATCGAAGTTACTGTTACCTGTCATAATTAGTATCGAAGTTACATTTAACTGCCATAATTTGTATCGAAATTACAGTTGCTTGTCACAATTAGTAACGAACTTACAGTTAACTGTCATAATTAGTATCGAAGTTACAGTTACCTGCCATAATTAGAATCGAAGTTACTGTCACCTGTCATAATTAGTATCGAAGTTACTGTTTTCTGCCATAATTAATATAGAAGTTACTGTTACCTGTCTTAATTAGTATCGAAGTTACAGTTACCTGCCATCATTTGTATCGAAATTACAGTTACTTGTCCTAATTAGTAACGAAGTTACAGTTACCTGTCATAATTAGTATCGAAGTTACAGTAACCTGTCATAATTAGTATCGAAGTTACAGTTACCTGTCATAATTTGTATCGAAGTTACAGTTACCTGCCATCATTTGTATCGAAACTACAGTTATTTGTCATAATTAGTATCGAAGTTACTGTTACCTGTCATAATAAGTATCGAAGTTACGGTTACCTGCCATCATTTGTATCGAAATTACAGTTTCCTGTCATAATTAGTATCGAAATTACAGTTACCTGCCATATTTAGTTACGAAGTTACAGTTACCTGTCATAATTTGTATCGAAATTACAGTTACTTGTCATAATTAGTATCGAAGTTTCAGTTACCTGTCATAATTAGTATCGAAGTTACTGTTACCTGTCATAATTTGTATCGAAATTACAGTTACTTGTCATAATTAGTAAGGAAGTTACAGTTACTTGTCATAATTTGTATCGAAATTACAGTTACCTGTCATAATTAGTAGCGAAGTTACAGTTACCTGTCATAATTAGTATCGAAGTTACTGTTACCTGTCATAATTAGTATCGAAGTTACAATTACCTGCCATAATTTGTATCGATATTACAGTTACTTGTCATAATTAATAACGAAGTTACAGTTACCTGTCATAATTAGTATCGAAGTTACAGTTACTTGTCTTAATTAGTATCGAAGTTACTGTTTCCTGCCATAATTAGTATCGAAGTTAGTTACCTGGCATAATATGTATCGAAATTACAGTTACTTGTCATAATTAGTATCGAAGTTACAGTTACCTGTCATAATTAGTATCGAAGTTACTGTTACCTGCCATAATTAGTGACGAAGTTACGGTTAACTGTAATAATTAGTATCGAAGTTACAGTTACCTGCCATAATTAGTATCGACGTTACTGTTACCTGTCATAATTAGTATCGAAGTTACTGTTTTCTATCATTATTAGTATCGAAGTTACTGTTACCTGTCATAATTAGTATCGAAGTTACAGTTACCTGCCATCATTTGTATCGAAATTACAGTTACTTGTCATAATTAGTAACGAAGTTACAGTTAACTGTCATAATTAGTATCGAAGTTACAGTTACCTGCCATAATTAGCATCGAAGTTACTGTTACCTGTCATAATTAGTATCGTTGTTACTGTTTTCCGTCATAATTATTATCGAAGTTACTGTTACCTGTCATAATTAGTACCGTTGTTACTGTTTTCCGTCATAATTAGTATCGAAGTTACTGTTACCTGTCATAATTAGTATCGAAGTTACAGTTACCTGCCATAATTTGTATCGAAATTACAGTTACATGTCATAATTAGTAACGAAGTTACAGTTACCTGCCAAAATTAGTATCCAAGTTCCTGTTACCAGTCATAATTAGTATCGAAGTTACTGTTACCTGCCATAATTTGTACCGAAATAACAGTTACTTGTCATAATTAGTAACGATGTTACAGTTACCTGTCATAAGTAGTTTCGAAGTTACAGTTACTTGTCATAATTAGTAACGAAGTTAGGGTTACTTGTCATAATAAGTATCGAAGTTACAGTTACCTGTCATAATTAGTATCGACGTTACAATTACTTGACATTTTTAATATCAAAGTTACTGTTACCTGTCATAATTAATATCGAAGTTACAGTTAAATGCCATAATTTGTATCGAAATTACAGTTACTTGTCATAATTAGCAACGATGTTACAGTTACTTGTCATAATTAGTTTCGAAGTTACAGTTACTTGTCATAATTAGTATCGAAGTATCTGTTACTTGTCACAATTAGTATCGAAGTTACTGTTACCTGTCATAATTAGTATCGAAGTTACAGTTACCTGACATAATTTGTATCGAAATTACAGTTATCTGTCATAATTGGTAAGGAAGTTACAGTTTCCTGTCATAATTAGGATCGAAATTACAGTTACTTGTCACAATTAGTATCGAAGTTACTGTTACCTGTCATAATTAGTATCGAAGTTACATTTAACTGCCATAATTTGTATCGAAATTACAGTTGCTTGTCATAATTAGTAACGAAGTTACAGTTAACTGTCATAATTAGTATCGAAGTTACAGTTACCTGCCATAATTAGAATCGAAGTTACTGTCACCTGTCATAATTAGTATCGAAGTTACAGTTACCTGCCATCATTTGTATCGAAATTACAGTTACTTGTCCTAATTAGTAACGAAGTTACAGTTACCTGTCATAATTAGTATCGAAGTTACAGTAACCTGTCATAATTAGTATCGAAGTTACAGTTACCTGTCATAATTTGTATCGAAGTTACAGTTACCTGCCATCATTTGTATCGAAACTACAGTTATTTGTCATAATTAGTATCGAAGTTACTGTTACCTGTCATAATAAGTATCGAAGTTACGGTTACCTGCCATCATTTGTATCGAAATTACAGTTTCTTGTCATAATTAGTATCGAAATTACAGTTACTTGCCATATTTAGTTACGAAGTTACAGTTACCTGTCATAATTTGTATCGAAATTACAGTTACTTGTCATAATTAGTATCGAAGTTTCAGTTACCTGTCATAATTAGTATCGAAGTTACTGTTACCTGTCATAATTTGTATCGAAATTACAGTTACTTGTCATAATTAGTAGCGAAGTTACAGTTACCTGTCATAATTAGTATCGAAGTTACTCTTACCTGTCATAATTAGTATCGAAGTTACAGTTACCTGCCATAATTTGTATCGTAATTACAGTTACTTGTCATAATTAGTAACGAAGTTACAGTTACTTGTCATAATTAGTATCGAAGTTACAGTTACTTGTCTTAATTAGTATCGAAGTTACTGTTTCCTGCCATAATTAGTATCGAAGTTAGTTACCTGGCATAATATGTATCGAAATTACAGTTACTTGTCATAATTAGTAACGAAGTTACAGTTACCTGTCATAATTAGTATCGAAGTTACTGTTACCTGCCATAATAAGTAACGAAGTTACGGTTAACTGTAATAATTAGTATCGAAGTTACAGTTACCTGCCATAATTAGTATCGACGTTACTGTTACCTGTCATAATTAGTATCGAAGTTACTGTTTTCTGTCATTATTAGTATCGAAGTTACTGTTACCTGTCATCATTAGTATCGAAGTTACATTTACCTGCCATTATTTGTATCGAAATTGCAGTTACTTGTCATAATTATTAAAGAAGTTACAGTTACCTGTCATAATTAGTATCGAAGTTACAGTTACCTGTCATAATTAGTATCGAAGTTACTGTTACCTGCCATAATTTGTATTGAAATTGCAGTTACTTGCCATAATTAGTAACGAAGTTACAGTTACCTGTCATAATTTGTATCGAAATTACAGTGACTTGTCATAAATAGTATCGAAGTTACGGTTACCTGTCATAATAAGTATCGAAGTCACTGTTACCTGCTATTATTTGTATTGAAATTACAGTTACTTGTCATAATTAGTATCGAAATTACAGTTACCTGCCATAATTAGTATCGAAGTTACTGTCACCTGTCATAATTAGTATCGAAGTTACAGTTACCTGCCATAATTTGTATCGAAATTACAGTTACTTGTCATAATTAGTAACGATGTTACAGTTACCTGACATAAGTAGTTGCGGAGTTACAGTTACTTGTCATAATTGGTATCGAAGTTACTGTTACCTGTCATAATTAGTATCGAAATTACAGTTACCTGCCATAATTTGTATCGAAATTACAGTTACTTGTCATAATTAGTAACGAAGTTACAGTTACCTGTTATAATTAGTATCGAAGTTACAGTTACTAGTCATAATTAGTATCGAAGTTACTGTTACCTGTCATAATTAGTATCGAAGTTACAGTTACCTGCCATAATGTATTGAAATTACAGTTACTTGTCATAATTAGTAACGAAGTTACAGTTAAGTGTAATAATTAGTATCGAAGTAACAGTTACCTGCCATAATTAGTATCGAAGTTACTGTTACCTGTCATAATTAGTATCGTTGTTACTGTTTTCTGTCAGAATTAGTTTCGAAGTTACTGTTACCTGTCATAATTAGTATCGAAGTTACAGTTACCTGCCATAATTTGTATCGAAATTACAGATACATGTCATAATTAGTAACGAAGTTACAGTTACCTGCCATAATTAGTATCGAAATTACAGTTACCTGTCATAATTAGTAACGAAGTTACAGTTACCTGTCATAATTAGTATCGAAGTTACTGTTACCTGTCATAAGTAGTATCGAAGTTAGAGTTACCTGCCATAATTTTTATCAAAATTACAAGTTCTTGTCATAATAAGTAACGAAGTTAGAGTTACTTGTCTTAATTTGTATCGAAGTTACAGTTACCTGTCATAATTAGTATCGAAATTACAGTTATTTGTCATAATTAGTAGCGAAGTTACAGTTACCTGTCATAAATAGTATCGAAGTTACTCTTACCTGTCATAATTAGTATCGAAGTTACAGTTACCTGCCATAATTTGTATCGAAATTACAGTTACTTGTCATAATTAATAACGAAGTTACAGTTACTTGTCATAATTAGTATCGAAGTTACTGTTACCTGTCATAACTAGTATCGATGTTACTGTTTCTGTCATAATTAGTATCGAAGTAACTGTTACCTGTCATAATTAGTATCGAAGTTACAGTTACCTGCCATAATTTGTATCGAAATTACAATTACTTGTCTTAATTTGTAACGAAGTTACAGTTACCTGTCATAATTAGTATCGAAGTTACAGTTACTTGTCTTAATTAGAATCGAAGTTACTGTTTCCTGCCATAATTAGTATCGAAGTTAGTTACCTGGCATAATATGTATCGAAATTACAGTTACTTGTCATAATTAGTAACGAAGTTACAGTTACCTGTCATAATTAGTATCGAAGTTACTGTTACCTGCCATAATTAGTAACGAAGTTACGGTTAACTGTAATAATTAGTATCGAAGTTACAGTTACCTGCCATAATTAGTATCGACGTTACTGTTACCTGTCATAATTAGTATCGAAGTTACTGTTTTCTGTCATTATTAGTATCGAAGTTACTGTTACCTGTCATAATTAGTATCGAAGTTACAGTTACCTGCCATCATTTGTATCGAAATTGCAGTTACTTGTCATAATTAGTAAAGAAGTTACAGTTACCTGTCATAATTAGTATCGAAGTTACAGTTACCTGTCATAATTAGTATCGAAGTTACTGTTACCTGCCATAATTTGTATTGAAATTGCAGTTACTTGCCATAATTAGTAACGAAGTTACAGTTACCTGTCATAATTTGTATCGAAATTACAGTGACTTGTCATAATTAGTATCGAAGTTACAGTTACCTGTCATAATAAGTATCGAAGTTACTGTTATCTGCTATTATTTGTATTGAAATTACAGTTACTTGTCATAATTAGTATCGAAATTACAGTTACCTGCCATAATTAGTATCGAAGTTACTGTCACCTGTCATAATTAGTATCGAAGTTCAGTTACCTGCCATAATTTGTATCGAAATTACAGTTACTTGTCATAATTAGTAACGATGTTACAGTTACATGACATAAGTAGTTTCGGAGTTACAGTTACTTGTCATAATTGGTATCGAAGTTACTGTTACTTGTCATAATTAGTATCGAAGTTACTGTTACCTGTCATAATTAGTATCGAAATTACAGTTACCTGCAATAATTCGTATCGAAATTACAGTTACTTGTCATAATTTGTAACGAAGTTACAGTTACCTGTCATAATTAGTATCGAAGTTAGAGTTACAAGTCATAATTAGTATCGAATTTACTGTTACCTGTCATAATTAGTATCGAAGTTACAGTTACCTGCCATAATGTATTGAAATTACAGTTACTTGTCATAATTAGTAACGAAGTTACAGTTAAGTGTAATAATTAGTATCGAAGTAACAGTTACCTGCCATAATTAGTATCGATGTTACTGTTACCTGTCATAATTAGTATCGTTGTTACTGTTTTCTGTCATAATTAGTTTCGAAGTTACTGTTACCTGTCATAATTAGTATCGAAGTTACAGTTACCTGCCATAATTTGTATCGAAATTACAGTTACATGTCATAATTAGTAACGAAGTTACAGTTACCTGCCATAATTAGTATCGAAATTACAGTTACCGGTCATAATTAGTAACGAAGTTACAGTTACCTGTCATAATTAGTATCGAAGTTACTGTTACCTGTCATAAGTAGTATCGAAGTTAGAGTTACCTGCCATAATTTTTATCAAAATTACAAGTTCTTGTCATAATTAGTAACGAAGTTAGAGTTACTTGTCTTAATTTGTATCGAAGTTACAGTTACCTGTCATAATTAGTATCGAAGTTACAGTTACTTGACATAATTAGTATCGAATTTACTGTTACCTGTCATAATTAGTATCGAAGTTACAGTTACCTGCCATAATTTGTATCGAAATTACAGTTACTTGTCATAATTAGTAACGATGTTACTGTTACCTGTCATAATTAGTTTCGAAGTTACAGTTACTTATCATAATTAATATCGAAGAAACTGTTACTTGTCATAATTAGTATCGAAGTTACTATTACCTGTCATAATTAGTATCGAAGTTACAGTTACCTGCCATAATTTGTATCGAAATTACAGTTACCTGTCATAATTAGCAACGAAGTTACAGTTTACTGTCGTTATTAGTATCGAAGTTACAGTTACCTGCCATAATTAGTATCGAAGTTACTCTTACCTGTCATAATTAGTTTGGAAGTTACTGTTTTCTGTCATAATTAGTATCGAAGTTACTGTTACCTGTCATAATTAGTATTGAAGTTACAGTTACCTGCCATCATTTGTATCGAAATTACAGTTACTTGTCATAATTAGTATCGAAGTTACAGTTACCTGCCATCATTTGTATCGAAATTACAGTTACTTGTCATAATTAGTAACGAAGTTACAGTAACCTGCCATAATTTGTATCGAAATTACCGTTACATGTCATAATTAGTAACGAAGTTACAGTTACCTGCCATAATTAGTATCGAAATTACAGTTACATATCATAATTAGTAACGAAGTTACAGTTACCTGCCATCATTTGTATCGAAGTTACAGTTACCTGTCATAATTAGTATCGAAGTAACTTTTCTTGTCATAATTAGTATCGAAGTTAATGTTACCTGAAATAATTAGTATCGAAGTTACAGTTACCTGTCATAATTAATATCGAAGTTACAGTTAAATGCCATAATTTGTATCGAAATTACAGTTACTTGTCATAATTAGCAACGATGTTACAGTAACTTGTCATAATTAGTTTCGAAGTTACAGTTACTTGTCATAATTAGTATCGAAGTAACTGTTACTTGTCACAATTAGTATCGAAGTTACTGTTACCTGTCATAATTAGTATCGATGTTACAGTTACCTGACATAATTTGTATCGAAATTACAGTTATCTGTCATAATTGGTAAGGAAGTTACAGTTTCCTGTCATAATTAGGATCGAAATTACAGTTACTTGTCACAATTAGTATCGAAGTTACTGTTACCTGTCATAATTAGTATCGAAGTTACATTTAACTGACATAATTTGTATCGAAATTACAGTTGCTTGTCATAATTAGTAACGAAGTTACAGTTAACTGTCATAATTAGTATCGAATTTACAGTTACCTGCCATAATTAGAATCGATGTTACTGTCACCTGTCATAATTAGTATCGAAGTTACTGTTTTCTGCCATAATTAGTATAGAAGTTACTGTTACCTGTCTTAATTAGTATCGAAGTTACAGTTACCTGCCATAATTTGTATCGAAATTACACTTATTTGTCATAATTAGTATCGAAGTTACAGTTACCTGTCATAATTTGTATCGAAGTTACAGTTACCTGCCATCATTTGTATCGAAGTTACAGTTACCTGTCATAATTTGTATCGAAGTTACAGTTACCTGCCATCATTTGTATCGAAATAACAGTTATTTGTCATAATTAGTATCGAAGTTACTGTTACCTGTCATAATTAGTATCGAAGTTACGGTTACCTGCCATCATTTGTATCGAAATTACAGTTTCTTGTCATAATTAGTATCGAAATTACAGTTACTTGCCATATTTAGTTACGAAGTTACAGTTACCTGTCATAATTTGTATCGAAATTACAGTTACTTGTCATAATTAGTAGCGAAGTTACAGTTACCTGTCATAATTAGTATCGAAGTTACTCTTACCTGTCATAATTAGTATCGAAGTTACAGTTACCTGCCATAATTTGTATCGTAATTACAGTTACTTGTCATAATTAGTAACGAAGTTACAGTTACTTGTCATAATTAGTATCGAAGTTACAGTTACTTGTCTTAATTAGTATCGAAGTTACTGTTTCCTGCCATAATTAGTATCGAAGTTAGTTACCTGGCATAATATGTATCGAAATTACAGTTACTTGTCATAATTAGTAACGAAGTTACAGTTACCTGTCATAATTAGTATCGAAGTTACTGTTACCTGCCATAATAAGTAACGAAGTTACGGTTAACTGTAATAATTAGTATCGAAGTTACAGTTACCTGCCATAATTAGTATCGACGTTACTGTTACCTGTCATAATTAGTATCGAAGTTACTGTTTTCTGTCATTATTAGTATCGAAGTTACTGTTACCTGTCATCATTAGTATCGAAGTTACATTTACCTGCCATTATTTGTATCGAAATTGCAGTTACTTGTCATAATTATTAAAGAAGTTACAGTTACCTGTCATAATTAGTATCGAAGTTACAGTTACCTGTCATAATTAGTATCGAAGTTACTGTTACCTGCCATAATTTGTATTGAAATTGCAGTTACTTGCCATAATTAGTAACGAAGTTACAGTTACCTGTCATAATTTGTATCGAAATTACAGTGACTTGTCATAAATAGTATCGAAGTTACGGTTACCTGTCATAATAAGTATCGAAGTCACTGTTACCTGCTATTATTTGTATTGAAATTACAGTTACTTGTCATAATTAGTATCGAAATTACAGTTACCTGCCATAATTAGTATCGAAGTTACTGTCACCTGTCATAATTAGTATCGAAGTTACAGTTACCTGCCATAATTTGTATCGAAATTACAGTTACTTGTCATAATTAGTAACGATGTTACAGTTACCTGACATAAGTAGTTGCGGAGTTACAGTTACTTGTCATAATTGGTATCGAAGTTACTGTTACCTGTCATAATTAGTATCGAAATTACAGTTACCTGCCATAATTTGTATCGAAATTACAGTTACTTGTCATAATTAGTAACGAAGTTACAGTTACCTGTTATAATTAGTATCGAAGTTACAGTTACTAGTCATAATTAGTATCGAAGTTACTGTTACCTGTCATAATTAGTATCGAAGTTACAGTTACCTGCCATAATGTATTGAAATTACAGTTACTTGTCATAATTAGTAACGAAGTTACAGTTAAGTGTAATAATTAGTATCGAAGTAACAGTTACCTGCCATAATTAGTATCGAAGTTACTGTTACCTGTCATAATTAGTATCGTTGTTACTGTTTTCTGTCAGAATTAGTTTCGAAGTTACTGTTACCTGTCATAATTAGTATCGAAGTTACAGTTACCTGCCATAATTTGTATCGAAATTACAGATACATGTCATAATTAGTAACGAAGTTACAGTTACCTGCCATAATTAGTATCGAAATTACAGTTACCTGTCATAATTAGTAACGAAGTTACAGTTACCTGTCATAATTAGTATCGAAGTTACTGTTACCTGTCATAAGTAGTATCGAAGTTAGAGTTACCTGCCATAATTTTTATCAAAATTACAAGTTCTTGTCATAATAAGTAACGAAGTTAGAGTTACTTGTCTTAATTTGTATCGAAGTTACAGTTACCTGTCATAATTAGTATCGAAATTACAGTTATTTGTCATAATTAGTAGCGAAGTTACAGTTACCTGTCATAAATAGTATCGAAGTTACTCTTACCTGTCATAATTAGTATCGAAGTTACAGTTACCTGCCATAATTTGTATCGAAATTACAGTTACTTGTCATAATTAATAACGAAGTTACAGTTACTTGTCATAATTAGTATCGAAGTTACTGTTACCTGTCATAACTAGTATCGATGTTACTGTTTCTGTCATAATTAGTATCGAAGTAACTGTTACCTGTCATAATTAGTATCGAAGTTACAGTTACCTGCCATAATTTGTATCGAAATTACAATTACTTGTCTTAATTTGTAACGAAGTTACAGTTACCTGTCATAATTAGTATCGAAGTTACAGTTACTTGTCTTAATTAGAATCGAAGTTACTGTTTCCTGCCATAATTAGTATCGAAGTTAGTTACCTGGCATAATATGTATCGAAATTACAGTTACTTGTCATAATTAGTAACGAAGTTACAGTTACCTGTCATAATTAGTATCGAAGTTACTGTTACCTGCCATAATTAGTAACGAAGTTACGGTTAACTGTAATAATTAGTATCGAAGTTACAGTTACCTGCCATAATTAGTATCGACGTTACTGTTACCTGTCATAATTAGTATCGAAGTTACTGTTTTCTGTCATTATTAGTATCGAAGTTACTGTTACCTGTCATAATTAGTATCGAAGTTACAGTTACCTGCCATCATTTGTATCGAAATTGCAGTTACTTGTCATAATTAGTAAAGAAGTTACAGTTACCTGTCATAATTAGTATCGAAGTTACAGTTACCTGTCATAATTAGTATCGAAGTTACTGTTACCTGCCATAATTTGTATTGAAATTGCAGTTACTTGCCATAATTAGTAACGAAGTTACAGTTACCTGTCATAATTTGTATCGAAATTACAGTGACTTGTCATAATTAGTATCGAAGTTACAGTTACCTGTCATAATAAGTATCGAAGTTACTGTTATCTGCTATTATTTGTATTGAAATTACAGTTACTTGTCATAATTAGTATCGAAATTACAGTTACCTGCCATAATTAGTATCGAAGTTACTGTCACCTGTCATAATTAGTATCGAAGTTCAGTTACCTGCCATAATTTGTATCGAAATTACAGTTACTTGTCATAATTAGTAACGATGTTACAGTTACATGACATAAGTAGTTTCGGAGTTACAGTTACTTGTCATAATTGGTATCGAAGTTACTGTTACTTGTCATAATTAGTATCGAAGTTACTGTTACCTGTCATAATTAGTATCGAAATTACAGTTACCTGCAATAATTCGTATCGAAATTACAGTTACTTGTCATAATTTGTAACGAAGTTACAGTTACCTGTCATAATTAGTATCGAAGTTAGAGTTACAAGTCATAATTAGTATCGAATTTACTGTTACCTGTCATAATTAGTATCGAAGTTACAGTTACCTGCCATAATGTATTGAAATTACAGTTACTTGTCATAATTAGTAACGAAGTTACAGTTAAGTGTAATAATTAGTATCGAAGTAACAGTTACCTGCCATAATTAGTATCGATGTTACTGTTACCTGTCATAATTAGTATCGTTGTTACTGTTTTCTGTCATAATTAGTTTCGAAGTTACTGTTACCTGTCATAATTAGTATCGAAGTTACAGTTACCTGCCATAATTTGTATCGAAATTACAGTTACATGTCATAATTAGTAACGAAGTTACAGTTACCTGCCATAATTAGTATCGAAATTACAGTTACCGGTCATAATTAGTAACGAAGTTACAGTTACCTGTCATAATTAGTATCGAAGTTACTGTTACCTGTCATAAGTAGTATCGAAGTTAGAGTTACCTGCCATAATTTTTATCAAAATTACAAGTTCTTGTCATAATTAGTAACGAAGTTAGAGTTACTTGTCTTAATTTGTATCGAAGTTACAGTTACCTGTCATAATTAGTATCGAAGTTACAGTTACTTGACATAATTAGTATCGAATTTACTGTTACCTGTCATAATTAGTATCGAAGTTACAGTTACCTGCCATAATTTGTATCGAAATTACAGTTACTTGTCATAATTAGTAACGATGTTACTGTTACCTGTCATAATTAGTTTCGAAGTTACAGTTACTTATCATAATTAATATCGAAGAAACTGTTACTTGTCATAATTAGTATCGAAGTTACTATTACCTGTCATAATTAGTATCGAAGTTACAGTTACCTGCCATAATTTGTATCGAAATTACAGTTACCTGTCATAATTAGCAACGAAGTTACAGTTTACTGTCGTTATTAGTATCGAAGTTACAGTTACCTGCCATAATTAGTATCGAAGTTACTCTTACCTGTCATAATTAGTTTGGAAGTTACTGTTTTCTGTCATAATTAGTATCGAAGTTACTGTTACCTGTCATAATTAGTATTGAAGTTACAGTTACCTGCCATCATTTGTATCGAAATTACAGTTACTTGTCATAATTAGTATCGAAGTTACAGTTACCTGCCATCATTTGTATCGAAATTACAGTTACTTGTCATAATTAGTAACGAAGTTACAGTAACCTGCCATAATTTGTATCGAAATTACCGTTACATGTCATAATTAGTAACGAAGTTACAGTTACCTGCCATAATTAGTATCGAAATTACAGTTACATATCATAATTAGTAACGAAGTTACAGTTACCTGCCATCATTTGTATCGAAGTTACAGTTACCTGTCATAATTAGTATCGAAGTAACTTTTCTTGTCATAATTAGTATCGAAGTTAATGTTACCTGAAATAATTAGTATCGAAGTTACAGTTACCTGTCATAATTAATATCGAAGTTACAGTTAAATGCCATAATTTGTATCGAAATTACAGTTACTTGTCATAATTAGCAACGATGTTACAGTAACTTGTCATAATTAGTTTCGAAGTTACAGTTACTTGTCATAATTAGTATCGAAGTAACTGTTACTTGTCACAATTAGTATCGAAGTTACTGTTACCTGTCATAATTAGTATCGATGTTACAGTTACCTGACATAATTTGTATCGAAATTACAGTTATCTGTCATAATTGGTAAGGAAGTTACAGTTTCCTGTCATAATTAGGATCGAAATTACAGTTACTTGTCACAATTAGTATCGAAGTTACTGTTACCTGTCATAATTAGTATCGAAGTTACATTTAACTGACATAATTTGTATCGAAATTACAGTTGCTTGTCATAATTAGTAACGAAGTTACAGTTAACTGTCATAATTAGTATCGAATTTACAGTTACCTGCCATAATTAGAATCGATGTTACTGTCACCTGTCATAATTAGTATCGAAGTTACTGTTTTCTGCCATAATTAGTATAGAAGTTACTGTTACCTGTCTTAATTAGTATCGAAGTTACAGTTACCTGCCATAATTTGTATCGAAATTACACTTATTTGTCATAATTAGTATCGAAGTTACAGTTACCTGTCATAATTTGTATCGAAGTTACAGTTACCTGCCATCATTTGTATCGAAGTTACAGTTACCTGTCATAATTTGTATCGAAGTTACAGTTACCTGCCATCATTTGTATCGAAATAACAGTTATTTGTCATAATTAGTATCGAAGTTACTGTTACCTGTCATAATTAGTATCGAAGTTACGGTTACCTGCCATCATTTGTATCGAAATTACAGTTTCTTGTCATAATTAGTATCGAAATTACAGTTACTTGCCATATTTAGTTACGAAGTTACAGTTACCTGTCATAATTTGTATCGAAATTACAGTTACTTGTCATAATTAGTATCGAGGTTTCAGTTACCTGTCATAATTAGTATCGAAGTTACTGTTACCTGTCATAATTGTTATCGAAATTACAGTTACTTGTCATAATTAGTAGCGAAGTTACAGTTAACTGTCATAATTAGTATCGAAGTTACTCTTACCTGTCATAATTAGTATCGAAGTTACAGTTACCTGCCATAATTTGTATCGAAATTACAGTTACTTGTCATAATTAGTAACGAAGTTACAGTTACTTGTCATAATAAGTATCGAAGTTACTGTTACCTGTCATAACTAGTATCGATGTTACTGTTTCTGTCATAATTAGTATCGAATTTACTGTTACCTGTCATAATTAGTATCGAAGTTACAGTTACCTGCCATAATTTGTATCGAAATTACAATTACTTGTCTTAATTTGTAACGAAGTTATAGTTACCTGTCATAATTAGTATCGAAGTTACAGTTACTTGTCTTAATTAGTATCGAAGTTACTGTTTCCTGCCATAATTAGTATCGAAGTTAGTTACCTGGCATAATATGTATCGAAATTACAGTTACTTGTCATAATTAGTAACGAAGTTACATTTACCTGTCATAATTAGTATCGAAGTTACTGTTACCTGCCATAATTAGTAACGAAGTTACGGTTAACTGTTATAATTAGTATCGAAGTTACAGTTACCTGCCATAATTAGTATCGACGTTACTGTTACCTGTCATAATTAGTATCGAAGTTACTGTTTTCTGTCATTATTAGTATCGAAGTTACTGTTACCTGTCATAATTAGTATCGAAGTTACTGTTACCTGCCATCATTTGTATCGAAATTGCAGTTACTTGTCATAATTAGTAAAGAAGTTACAGTTACCTGTCAGCTTGCCACGGTGGGTGAGTGGTTATAGTGTCGGACTACCAACCCCAAGATTGCAGGTTCGCCCCTGGCCATGGTAAGTGTTTTTTGAAGGCGACAAAAATCACGATACTCATGTCATACGTTGTTGGCATGTTAAAGAACCCATTTGAATTCCGTAGGCCGTGTTCAATGGCAAAATTAATCTCGGGATTTTCCGCCATCGCAAAGTTCCTCCATTGTCTACTTGAAAGCGCTGTAGTATCAAGGAGTTTAGATATCTAACCTCCTTGACTTTCATAGCGTTCAAAGGAACGACGAAATTGGACATTCAAGCTACCCTCTGGGTGTCAATTAACAAAGCTTGCACTAGGCACCCGAGGCCATACGATATTATTATTATTATTAGTTACCTGTCATAATTAGTATCGAAGTTACAGTTACCTGTCATAATTAGTATCGAAGATACTGTTACCTGCCATAATTTGTATTGAAATTGCAGTTACTTGCCATAATTAGTAACGAAGTTACAGTTATCTGTCATAATTTGTATCGAAATTACAGTGACTTGTCATAATTAGAATCGAAGTTACAGTTACCTGTCATAATAAGTATCGAAGTTACTGTTCCTGCTATTATTTGTATTGAAATTACAGTTACTAGTCATAATTAGTATCGAAATTACAGTTACCTGCCATAATTAGTATCGAAGTTACTGTCACCTGTCATAATTAGTATCGAAGTTAGAGTTACCTGCCATAATTTGTATCGAAATTACAGTTACTTGTCATAATTAGTAACGATGTTACAGTTACCTGACATAAGTAGTTTCGGAGTTACAGTTACTTGTCATAATTGGTATCGAAGTTACTGCTACTTGTCATAATAAGTATCGAAGTTACTGTTACCTGTCATAATTAGTATCGAAATTACAGTTACCTGCCATAATTTGTATCGAAATTACAGTTACTTGTCATAATTAGTAACGAAGTTACAGTTACCTGTCATAATTAGTATCGAAGTTACAGTTACTAGTCATAATTAGTATCGAAGTTACTGTTACCTTACATAATTAGTATCGAAGTTACAGTTACCTGCCATAATGTATTGAAATTACAGTTACTTGTCATAATTAGTAACGAAGTTACAGTTAAGTGTAATAATTAGTATCGAAGTAACAGTTACCTGCCATAATTAGTATCGAAGTTACTGTTACCTGTCATAATTAGTATCGTTGTTACTGTTTTCTGTCATAATTAGTTTCGAAGTTACTGTTACCTGACATAATTAGTATCGAAGTTACAGTTAACTGCCATAATTTGTTTCGAAATTACAGTTACATGTCATAATTAGTAACGAAGTTACAGTTACCTGCTATAATTAGTATCGAAATTACAGTTACCTGTCATAATTAGTAACGAAGTTACAGTTACCTGTCATAATTAGTATCGAAGTTACTGTTACCTGTCATAAGTAGTATCGAAGTTAGAGTTACCTGCCATAATTTTTATCAAAATTACAAGTTCTTGTCATAATAAGTAACGAAGTTAGAGTTACTTGTCTTAATTTGTATCGAAGTTACAGTTACCTGTCATAATTAGTATCGAAGTTACAGTTACTTGACATAATTAGTATCGAAGTTTCAGTTACCTCTCATAATTAGTATCGAAGTTACTAATACCTGTCATAATTTGTATCGAAATTACAGTTACTTGTCATAATTAGTAGCGAAGTTACAGTTACTTGTCATAATTAGTATCGAAGTTACTGTTACCTGTCATAACTGGTATCGATGTTACTGTTTCTGTCATAATTAGTATCGAAGTTACTGTTACCTGTCATAATTAGTATCGAAGTTACAGTTACCTGCCATAATTTGTATCGAAATTGCAATTACTTGTCTTAATTTGTAACGAAGTTACAGTTACCTGTCATAATTAGTATCGAAGTTACAGTTACTTGTCTTAATTAGTATCGAAGTTACTGTTTCCTGCCATAATTAGTATCGATGTTAGTTACCTGGCATAATATGTATCGAAATTACAGTTACTTGTCATAATTAGTAAAGAAGTTACAGTTACCTGTCATAATTAGTATCGAAGTTACTGTTACCTGCCATAATTAGTAACGAAGTTACGGTTAACTGTAATAATTAGTATCGAAGTTACAGTTACCTGCCATAATTAGTATCGACGTTACTGTTACCTGTCATAATTAGTATCGAAGTTACTGTTACTTGACATAATTAGTATCGAAGTTACTGTTACCTGTCATAATTAGTATCGAAGTTACAGTTAACTGCCATAATTTGTATCGAAATTACAGTTACTTGTCATAATTAATAACGATGTTACACTTACCTGTCATAATTAGTTTCGAAGTTACAGTTACTTGTCATAATCAGTATCGAAGTAAGTGTTACTTGTCATAATTAGTATCGAAGTTACTGTTACCTGTCATAATTAGTATCGGAGTTACAGTTACCTGCCATAATTTGTATCGAAATTACAGTTACTTGTCATAATTAGTAACGAAGTTACAGTTTCCTGTCATAATTAGTATCGAAGTTAAAGTTACTTGTCATAATTAGTATAGAAGTTACTGTTACCTATCATAATTAGTATTGAAGTTACATTTAACTGCCATAATTTGTATCGAAATTACAGTTACTTGTCATAATTAGTAACGAAGTTACAGTTAACTGTCATTTTTAGTATCGAAGTTACAGTTACCCGCCATAATTAGTATCGAAGTTACTGTTACCTGTCATAATTAGTTTCGAAGTTACTGTTTTCTGTCATAATTAGTATCGAAGTTACTGTTACCTGTCATAATTAGTATTGAAGTAACAGTTACCTGCCATCATTTGTATCGAAATTACAGTTACTTGTCATAATTAGTATCGAAGTTACAGTTACCTGCCATCATTTGTATCGAAATTACAGTTACTTGTCATAATAAGTATCGAAGTTACAGTTACCTGCAATAATTAGTATCGAAGTTACTGTTACCTGTCATAATTAGTATCGAAGTTACAGTTACCTGTCATAATTAGTAACGAAGTTACAGTTACCTGTCATAATTAGTATTGAAGTTGCAGTTACCTGTCATAATTAGTATCGAAGTTACGGTTACCTGCCATAATTTGTATCGAAATTACAGTTACTTGCCATAATTAGTAACGAAGTTACAGTTACCTGTCATAATTTGTACCGAAATTACAGTTACTTGTCATAATTAGTATCGAAGTTACGGTTACCTGTCATAATTAGTATTGAAGTTACTGTTACCTGCCATAATCTGTATCGAAATTAGAGTTACTTGTCATAATTAGTATCGAAATTACAGTTACCTGCCATAATTAGTATCGAAGTTACTGTTACCTGTCATAATTAGTATCGAAGTTATAGTTACCTGCCATCATATGTATCAAAATGACTGTTACTTGTCATAATTAGTAACGAAGTTACAGTTACCTGTCATAATTAATATCGAAGTTACAGTTACCTGTCATAATTAGTATCGAAGTTACAGTTACCTGCCATAATTAGTATCGAAGTTACTGTTACCTGTCATAATTAGTATCGAAGTTACAGTAATCTGTCATAATTAGTATCGAGTTACAGTAACCTGTCATAATTTGTATCGAAGTTACAGTTACCTGCCATCATTTGTATCGAAATTACAGTTACTTGTCATAATTAGTATCGAAGTTACTGTTACCTGTCATAATTAGTATCGAAGTTACAGTTACCTGCAAACATTTGTATCGAAATTACACTTACTTGTCATAATTAGTATCGAAATTACAGTTACTTGCCATATTTAGTAACGAAGTTACAGTTACTTGTCTTAATTTGTATCGAAATGACAGTTACTTGTCATAATTAGTATCGAAGTTACAGTTACCTGTCATAATTGTCATAATTAGTATCGAGGTTACTCTTACCTATCAGAATTTGTATCGAAATTACAGTTACTTGTCATAATTAGTAGCGAAGTTACAGTTACCTGTCATAATTAGTATCGAAGTTACAGTTACCTGTCATAATTAGTATCGAAGTTACAGTTACCTGCCATAATTTGTATCGAAATTACAGTTACTTGTCATAATTAATAACGAAGTTACAATTACTTGTTATAATTAGTACCGAAGTTACTGTTACCTGTCATAACTAGTATCGATGTTACTGTTTTCTGTCATAATTAGTATCGAAGTTACTGTTACCTGTCATAATTAGTATCGAAGTTACAGTTACCTGCCATAATTTGTATCGAAATTACAATTACTTGTGTTAATTTGTAACGAAGTTACAGTTACCTGTCATAATTAGTATCGAAGTTACAGTTACTTGTCATAATTAGTATCGAAGTTACTGTTACCTGCCATAATTAGTATCGAAGTTAGTTACCTGGCATAATATGTATCGAAATTACAGTTACTTGTCATAATTAGTAACGAAGTTACAGTTACCTGTCATAATTAGTATCGAAGTTACTGTTACCTGCCATAATTAGTAACGAAGTTACAGTTAACTGTAATAATTAGTATCGAAGTAACTGTTACCTGATCGAAGTTACTGTTTTCTGTCATTATTAGTATCGAAGTTACTGTTACCTGTCATAATTAGTATCGAAGTTACAGTTACCTGCCATCATTTGTATCGAAATTGCAGTTACTTGTCATAATTAGTAAAGAAGTTACAGTTACCTGTCATAACTAGTATCGAAGTTACAGTTACATGTCATAATTAGTATCGAAGTAACTGTTACCTGCCATAATTTGTATTGAAATTGCAGTTACTTGCCATAATTAGTAACGAAGTTACAGTTACTTGTCATAATTAGTATCGAAGTTACTGTTACCTGTCATAATTAGTATCGAAGTTACTGTTACCTGTCATAATTAGTATCGAATTTACAGTTACCTGCCATAATTTGTATCGAAATTACAGTTACTTGTCATAATTAGTAACGAAGTTACAGTTACCTGTCATCATTAGTATCGAAGTTACAGTTACTTGTCATAATTAGTATCGAAGTTACAGTTACTTGTCTTAATTAGTATCGAAGTTACTGTTTCCTGCCATAATTAGTATCGAAGTTAGTTACCTGGCATAATATGTATCGAAATTACAGTTACTTGTCATAATTAGTAACGAAGTTACATTTACCTGTCATAATTAGTATCGAAGTTACTGTTACCTGCCATAATTAGTAACGAAGTTACGGTTAACTGTTATAATTAGTATCGAAGTTACAGTTACCTGCCATAATTAGTATCGACGTTACTGTTACCTGTCATAATTAGTATCGAAGTTACTGTTTTCTGTCATTATTAGTATCGAAGTTACTGTTACCTGTCATAATTAGTATCGAAGTTACTGTTACCTGCCATCATTTGTATCGAAATTGCAGTTACTTGTCATAATTAGTAAAGAAGTTACAGTTACCTGTCAGCTTGCCACGGTGGGTGAGTGGTTATAGTGTCGGACTACCAACCCCAAGATTGCAGGTTCGCCCCTGGCCATGGTAAGTGATTTTTGAAGGCGACAAAAATCACGATACTCATGTCATACGTTGTTGGCATGTTAAAGAACCCATTTGAATTCCGTAGGCCGTGTTCAATGGCAAAATTAATCTCGGGATTTTCCGCCATCGCAAAGTTCCTCCATTGTCTACTTGAAAGCGCTGTAGTATCAAGGAGTTTAGATATCTAACCTCCTTGACTTTCATAGCGTTCAAAGGAACGACGAAATTGGACATTCAAGCTACCCTCTGGGTGTCAATTAACAAAGCTTGCACTAGGCACCCGAGGCCATACGATATTATTATTATTATTAGTTACCTGTCATAATTAGTATCGAAGTTACAGTTACCTGTCATAATTAGTATCGATGATACTGTTACCTGCCATAATTTGTATTGAAATTGCAGTTACTTGCCATAATTAGTAACGAAGTTACAGTTATCTGTCATAATTTGTATCGAAATTACAGTGACTTGTCATAATTAGAATCGAAGTTACAGTTACCTGTCATAATAAGTATCGAAGTTACTGTTCCTGCTATTATTTGTATTGAAATTACAGTTACTTGTCATAATTAGTATCGAAATTACAGTTACCTGCCATAATTAGTATCGAAGTTACTGTCACCTGTCATAATTAGTATCGAAGTTAGAGTTACCTGCCATAATTTGTATCGAAATTACAGTTACTTGTCATAATTAGTAACGATGTTACAGTTACCTGACATAAGTAGTTTCGGAGTTACAGTTACTTGTCATAATTGGTATCGAAGTTACTGCTACTTGTCATAATAAGTATCGAAGTTACTGTTACCTGTCATAATTAGTATCGAAATTACAGTTACCTGCCATAATTTGTATCGAAATTACAGTTACTTGTCATAATTAGTAACGAAGTTACAGTTACCTGTCATAATTAGTATCGAAGTTACAGTTACTAGTCATAATTAGTATCGAAGTTACTGTTACCTTACATAATTAGTATCGAAGTTACAGTTACCTGCCATAATGTATTGAAATTACAGTTACTTGTCATAATTAGTAACGAAGTTACAGTTAAGTGTAATAATTAGTATCGAAGTAACAGTTACCTGCCATAATTAGTATCGAAGTTACTGTTACCTGTCATAATTAGTATCGTTGTTACTGTTTTCTGTCATAATTAGTTTCGAAGTTACTGTTACCTGACATAATTAGTATCGAAGTTACAGTTAACTGCCATAATTTGTATCGAAATTACAGTTACATGTCATAATTAGTAACGAAGTTACAGTTACCTGCTATAATTAGTATCGAAATTACAGTTACCTGTCATAATTAGTAACGAAGTTACAGTTACCTGTCATAATTAGTATCGAAGTTACTGTTACCTGTCATAAGTAGTATCGAAGTTAGAGTTACCTGCCATAATTTTTATCAAAATTACAAGTTCTTGTCATAATAAGTAACGAAGTTAGAGTTACTTGTCTTAATTTGTATCGAAGTTACAGTTACCTGTCATAATTAGTATCGAAGTTACAGTTACTTGACATAATTAGTATCGAAGTTTCAGTTACCTGTCATAATTAGTATCGAAGTTACTATTACCTGTCATAATTTGTATCGAAATTACAGTTACTTGTCATAATTAGTAGCGAAGTTACAGTTACTTGTCATAATTAGTATCGAAGTTACTGTTACCTGTCATAACTGGTATCGATGTTACTGTTTCTGTCATAATTAGTATCGAAGTTACTGTTACCTGTCATAATTAGTATCGAAGTTACAGTTACCTGCCATAATTTGTATCGAAATTGCAATTACTTGTCTTAATTTGTAACGAAGGTACAGTTACCTGTCATAATTAGTATCGAAGTTACAGTTACTTGTCTTAATTAGTATCGAAGTTACTGTTTCCTGCCATAATTAGTATCGAAGTTAGTTACCTGGCATAATATGTATCGAAATTACAGTTACTTGTCATAATTAGTAACGAAGTTACAGTTACCTGTCATAATTAGTATCGAAGTTACTGTTACCTGCCATAATTAGTAACGAAGTTACGGTTAACTGTAATAATTAGTATCGAAGTTACAGTTACCTGCCATAATTAGTATCGACGTTACTGTTACCTGTCATAATTAGTATCGAAGTTACTGTTACTTGACATAATTAGTATCGAAGTTACTGTTACCTGTCATAATTAGTATCGAAGTTACAGTTAACTGCCATAATTTGTATCGAAATTACAGTTACTTGTCATAATTAATAACGATGTTACACTTACCTGTCATAATTAGTTTCGAAGTTACAGTTACTTGTCATAATCAGTATCGAAGTTACGGTTACCTGCCATAATTTGTATCGAAATTACAGTTACTTGCCATAATTAGTAACGAAGTTACAGTTACCTGTCATAATTTGTATCGAAATTACAGTTACTTGTCATAATTAGTATCGAAGTTACGGTTACCTGTCATAATTAGTATTGAAGTTACTGTTACCTGCCATAATCTGTATCGAAATTAGAGTTACTTGTCATAATTAGTATCGAAATTACAGTTACCTGCCATAATTAGTATCGAAGTTACTGTTACCTGTCATAATTAGTAACGAAGTTCCTGTTTTCTGTCATAATTAGTATCGAAGTTACTGTTACCTGTCATAATTGGTATCGAAGTTATAGTTACCTGCCATCATATGTATCAAAATGACTGTTACTTGTCATAATTAGTAACGAAGTTACAGTTACCTGTCATAATTAATATCGAAGTTACAGTTACCTGTCATAATTAGTATCGAAGTTACAGTTACCTGCCATAATTAGTATCGAAGTTACTGTTACCTGTCATAATTAGTATCGAAGTTACAGTAATCTGTCATAATTAGTATCGAGTTACAGTAACCTGTCATAATTTGTATCGAAGTTACAGCTACCTGCCATCATTTGTATCGAAATTACAGTTACTTGTCATAATTAGTATCGAAGTTACTGTTACCTGTCATAATTAGTATCGAAGTTACAGTTACCTGCAAACATTTGTATCGAAATTACACTTACTTGTCATAATTAGTATCGAAATTACAGTTACTTGCCATATTTAGTAACGAAGTTACAGTTACTTGTCTTAATTTGTATCGAAATGACAGTTACTTGTCATAATTAGTATCGAAGTTACAGTTACCTGTCATAATTGTCATAATTAGTATCGAGGTTACTCTTACCTATCATAATTTGTATCGAAATTACAGTTACTTGTCATAATTAGTAGCGAAGTTACAGTTACCTGTCATAATTAGTATCGAAGTTACAGTTACCTGTCATAATTAGTATCGAAGTTACAGTTACCTGCCATAATTTGTATCGAAATTACAGTTAATTGTCATAATTAATAACGAAGTTACAATTACTTGTTATAATTAGTACCGAAGTTACTGTTACCTGTCATAACTAGTATCGATGTTACTGTTTTCTGTCATAATTAGTATCGAAGTTACTGTTACCTGTCATAATTAGTATCGAAGTTACAGTTACCTGCCATAATTTGTATCGAAATTGCAATTACTTGTGTTAATTTGTAACGAAGTTACAGTTACCTGTCATAATTAGTATCGAAGTTACAGTTACTTGTCATAATTAGTATCGAAGTTACTGTTACCTGCCATAATTAGTATCGAAGTTAGTTACCTGGCATAATATGTATCGAAATTACAGTTACTTGTCATAATTAGTAACGAAGTTACAGTTACCTGTCATAATTAGTATCGAAGTTACTGTTACCTGCCATAATTAGTAACGAAGTTACAGTTAACTGTAATAATTAGTATCGAAGTAACTGTTACCTGTCATAATTAGTATCGAAGTTACTGTTTTCTGTCATTATTAGTATCGAAATTACTGTTACCTGTCATAATTAGTATCGAAGATACAGTTACCTGCCATCATTTGTATCGAAATTGCAGTTACTTGTCATAATTAGTAAAGAAGTTACAGTTACCTGTCATAACTAGTATCGAAGTTACAGTTACATGTCATAATTAGTATCGAAGTAACTGTTACCTGCCATAATTTGTATTGAAATTGCAGTTACTTGCCATAATTAGTAACGAAGTTACAGTTACTTGTCATAATTAGTATCGACGTTACTGTTACCTGTCATAATTAGTATCGAAGTTACTGTTACCTGTCATAATTAGTATCGAATTTACAGTTACCTGCCATAATTTGTATCGAAATTACAGTTACTTGTCATAATTAGTAACGAAGTTACAGTTACCTGTCATCATTAGTATCAAAATTGCAGTTACTTGTCATAATTAGTAAAGAAGTTACAGTTACCTGTCATAACTAGTATCGAAGTTACAGTTACATGTCATAATTAGTATCGAAGTTACTGTTACCTGTCATAATTAGTATCGAAGTTACAGTTACTTGTCATAATTAGTATCGAAGTTACTGTTACCTGTCATAATTAGTATCGAAGTTACAGTTACTTGCCATAATTTGTATCGAAATTACAGTTACTTGTCATACTTAGTAACGAAGTTACAGTTAACTGTCATAATTAGCATCGAAGTTACAGTTACCTGCCATAATTAGTATCGAAGTTACTGTTACCTGTCATAATTATTATCGTTGTTACTCTTTTTTGTCATAATTAGCATCGAAGTTACTGTTACCTGTCATAATTAGTATCGAAGTTACAGTTACCTGCCATAATTTGTATCGAAATTACATTTACATGTCATAATTATTAACGAAGTTATAGTTACCTGCCATAATTAGTATCAAAATTACAGTTACATGTCAAAATTAGTAACGAAGTTACAGTTACCTGTCATAATTAGTATCGAAGTTACTGTTACCTGTCATAATTAGTTTCGAAGTTACAGTTACCTGCCATAATTTTTATCAAAATTACAGTTACTTGTCATAATTAGTAACGAAGTTAGAGTTACTTGTCATAATTAGTATCGACGTTACAGTTACCTGTCATAATTAGTATCGAAGTTACTGTTACTTGACATAATTAGTATCGAAGTTACTGTTACCTGTCTTAATTAGTATCGAAGTTACAGTTAACTGCCATAATTTGTATCGAAATTACAGTTACTTGTCATAATTAGTAACGATGTTACAGTTACCTGTCATAATTAGTTTCGAAGTTACAGTTACTTGTCATAATCAGTATCGAAGTAAGTGTTACTTGTCATATTTAGTATCGAAGTTACTGTTACCTGTCATAATTAGTATCGGAGTTACAGTTACCTGCCATAATTTGTATCGAAATTACAGTTACTTGTCATAATTAGTAACGAAGTTACAGTTTCCTGTCATAATTAGTATCGAAGTTACAGTTACATGTCATAATTAGTTTGGAAGTTACTGTTTTCTGTCATAATTAGTATCGAAGTTACTGTTACCTGTCTTAATTAGTATTGAAGTTACAGTTACCTGCCATCATTTGTATCGAAATTACAGTTACTTGTCATAATAAGTATCGAAGTTACATTTACCTGCCATCATTTGTATCGAAATTACAGTTACTTGTCATAATTAGTAACGAAGTTACAGTAACCTGCCATAATTTGTATCGAAATTACAGTTACATGTCATAATTAGTAACGAAGTTACAGTTACCTGCAATAATTAGTATCGAAATTACAGTTACATATCATAATTAGTATCGAAGTTACAGTTACCTGCCATAATTTGTATCGAAGTTACAGTTACCTGTCATAATTAGTATCGAAGTAACTGTTTCTTGTCATAATTAGTATCGAAGTTAATGTTACCTGAAATAATTAGTATCGAAGTTACAGTTACCTGCCATAATTTGTATCGAAATTACAATTACTTGTCTTAATTTGTAACGAAGTTATAGTTACCTGTCATAATTAATATCGAAGTTACAGTTACTTGTGTTAATTAGTATCGAAGTTACTGTTTCCTGCCATAATTAGTATCGAAGTTAGTTACCTGGCATAATATGTATCGAAATTACAGTTACTTGTCATAATTAGTAACCAAGTTACAGTTACCTGTCATAATTAGTATCGAAGTTACTGTAACCTGCCATAATTAGTAACGAAGTTACGGTTAACTGTAATAATTAGTATCGAAGTTACAGTTACCTGCCATAATTAGTATCGACGTTACTGTTACCTGTCATAATTAGTATCGAAGTTACTGTTTTCTGTCATTATTAGTATCGAAGTTACTGTTACCTGTCATAATTAGTATCGAAGTTACAGTTACCTGCCATCATTTGTATCGAAATTGCTGTTACTTGTCATAATTAGTAAAGAAGTTACAGTTACCTGTCAGCTTGCCACGGTGGGTGAGTGGTTATAGTGTCGGACTACCAACCCCAAGATTGCAGGTTCGCCCCTGGCCATGGTAAGTGATTTTTGAAGGCGACAAAAATCACGATACTCATGTCATACGTTGTTGGCATGTTAAAGAACCCATTTGAATTCCGTAGGCCGTGTTCAATGGCAAAATTAATCTCGGGATTTTCCGCCATCGCAAAGTTCCTCCATTGTCTACTTGAAAGCGCTGTAGTATCAAGGAGTTTAGATATCTAACCTCCTTGACTTTCATAGCGTTCAAAGGAACGACGAAATTGGACATTCAAGCTACCCTCTGGGTGTCAATTAACAAAGCTTGCACTAGGCACCCGAGGCCATACGATATTATTATTATTATTAGTTACCTGTCATAATTAGTATCGAAGTTACAGTTACCTGTCATAATTAGTATCGAAGATACTGTTACCTGCCATAATTTGTATTGAAATTGCAGTTACTTGCCATAATTAGTAACGAAGTTACAGTTATCTGTCATAATTTGTATCGAAATTACAGTGACTTGTCATAATTAGAATCGAAGTTACAGTTACCTGTCATAATAAGTATCGAAGTTACTGTTCCTGCTATTATTTGTATTGAAATTACAGTTACTTGTCATAATTAGTATCGAAATTACAGTTACCTGCCATAATTAGTATCGAAGTTACTGTCACCTGTCATAATTAGTATCGAAGTTAGAGTTACCTGCCATAATTTGTATCGAAATTACAGGTACTTGTCATAATTAGTAACGATGTTACAGTTACCTGACATAAGTAGTTTCGGAGTTACAGTTACTTGTCATAATTGGTATCGAAGTTACTGCTACTTGTCATAATAAGTATCGAAGTTACTGTTACCTGTCATAATTAGTATCGAAATTACAGTTACCTGCCATAATTTGTATCGAAATTACAGTTACTTGTCATAATTAGTAACGAAGTTACAGTTACCTGTCATAATTAGTATCGAAGTTACAGTTACTAGTCATAATTATTATCGAAGTTACTGTTACCTTACATAATTAGTATCGAAGTTACAGTTACCTGCCATAATGTATTGAAATTACAGTTACTTGTCATAATTAGTAACGAAGTTACAGTTAAGTGTAATAATTAGTATCGAAGTAACAGTTACCTGCCATAATTAGTATCGAAGTTACTGTTACCTGTCATAATTAGTATCGTTGTTACTGTTTTCTGTCATAATTAGTTTCGAAGTTACTGTTACCTGACATAATTAGTATCGAAGTTACAGTTAACTGCCATAATTTGTATCGAAATTACAGTTACATGTCATAATTAGTAACGAAGTTACAGTTACCTGCTATAATTAGTATCGAAATTACAGTTACCTGTCATAATTAGTAACGAAGTTACAGTTACCTGTCATAATTAGTATCGAAGTTACTGTTACCTGTCATAAGTAGTATCGAAGTTAGAGTTACCTGCCATAATTTTTATCAAAATTACAAGTTCTTGTCATAATAAGTAACGAAGTTAGAGTTACTTGTCTTAATTTGTATCGAAGATACAGTTACCTGTCATAATTAGTATCGAAGTTACAGTTACTTGACATAATTAGTATCGAAGTTTCAGTTACCTGTCATAATTAGTATCGAAGTTACTATTACCTGTCATAATTTGTATCGAAATTACAGTTACTTGTCATAATTAGTAGCGAAGTTACAGTTACTTGTCATAATTAGTATCGAAGTTACTGTTACCTGTCATAACTGGTATCGATGTTACTGTTTCTGTCATAATTAGTATCGAAGTTACTGTTACCTGTCATAGTTAGTATCGAAGTTACAGTGACCTGCCATAATTTGTATCGAAATTGCAATTACTTGTCTTAATTTGTAACGAAGGTACAGTTACCTGTCATAATTAGTATCGAAGTTACAGTTACTTGTCTTAATTAGTATCGAAGTTACTGTTTCCTGCCATAATTAGTATCGAAGTTAGTTACCTGGCATAATATGTATCGAAATTACAGTTACTTGTCATAATTAGTAACGAAGTTACAGTTACCTGTCATAATTAGTATCGAAGTTACTGTTACCTGCCATAATTAGTAACGAAGTTACGGTTAACTGTAATAATTAGTATCGAAGTTACAGTTACCTGCCATAATTAGTATCGACGTTACTGTTACCTGTCATAATTAGTATCGAAGTTACTGTTACTTGACATAATTAGTATCGAAGTTACTGTTACCTGTCATAATTAGTATCGAAGTTACAGTTAACTGCCATAATTTGTATCGAAATTACAGTTACTTGTCATAATTAATAACGATGTTACACTTACCTGTCATAATTAGTTTCGAAGTTACAGTTACTTGTCATAATCAGTATCGAAGTAAGTGTTACTTGTCATAATTAGTATCGAAGTTACTGTTACCTGTCATAATTAGTATCGGAGTTACAGTTACCTGCCATAATTTGTATCGAAATTACAGTTACTTGTCATAATTAGTAACGAAGTTACAGTTTCCTGTCATAATTAGTATCGAAGTTAAAGTTACTTGTCATAATTAGTATAGAAGTTACTGTTACCTATCATAATTAGTATTGAAGTTACATTTAACTGCCATAATTTGTATCGAAATTACAGTTACTTGTCGTAATTAGTAACGAAGTTACAGTTAACTGTCATTTTTAGTATCGAAGTTACAGTTACCCGCCATAATTAGTATCGAAGTTACTGTTACCTGTCATAATTAGTTTCGAAGTTACTGTTTTCTGTCATAATTAGTATCGAAGTTACTGTTACCTGTCATAAATAGTATTGAAGTAACAGTTACCTGCCATCATTTGTATCGAAATTACAGTTACTTGTCATAATTAGTATCGAAGTTACAGTTACCTGCCATCATTTGTATCGAAATTACAGTTACTTGTCATAATAAGTATCGAAGTTACAGTTACCTGCAATAATTAGTATCGAAGTTACTGTTACCTGTCATAATTAGTATCGAAGTTACAGTTACCTGTCATAATTAGTAACGAAGTTACAGTTACCTGTCATAATTAGTATTGAAGTTGCAGTTACCTGTCATAATTAGTATCGAAGTTACGGTTACCTGCCATAATTTGTATCGAAATTACAGTTACTTGCCATAATTAGTAACGAAGTTACAGTTACCTGTCATAATTTGTATCGAAATTACAGTTACTTGTCATAATTAGTATCGAAGTTACGGTTACCTGTCATAATTAGTATTGAAGTTACTGTTACCTGCCATAATCTGTATCGAAATTAGAGTTACTTGTCATAATTAGTATCGAAATTACAGTTACCTGCCATAATTAGTATCGAAGTTACTGTTACCTGTCATAATTAGTAACGAAGTTCCTGTTTTCTGTCATAATTAGTATCGAAGTTACTGTTACCTGTCATAATTAGTATCGAAGTTATAGTTACCTGCCATCATATGTATCAAAATGACTGTTAATTGTCATAATTAGTAACGAAGTTACAGTTACCTGTCATAATTAATATCGAAGTTACAGTTACCTGTCATAATTAGTATCGAAGTTACAGTTACCTGCCATAATTAGTATCGAAGTTACTGTTACCTGTCATAATTAGTATCGAAGTTACAGTAATCTGTCATAATTAGTATCGAGTTACAGTAACCTGTCATAATTTGTATCGAAGTTACAGCTACCTGCCATCATTTGTATCGAAATTACAGTTACTTGTCATAATTAGTATCGAAGTTACTGTTACCTGTCATAATTAGTATCGAAGTTACAGTTACCTGCAAACATTTGTATCGAAATTACACTTACTTGTCATAATTAGTATCGAAATTACAGTTACTTGCCATATTTAGTAACGAAGTTACAGTTACTTGTCTTAATTTGTATCGAAATGACAGTTACTTGTCATAATTAGTATCGAAGTTACAGTTACCTGTCATAATTGTCATAATTAGTATCGAGGTTACTCTTACCTATCATAATTTGTATCGAAATTACAGTTACTTGTCATAATTAGTAGCGAAGTTACAGTTACCTGTCATAATTAGTATCGAAGTTACAGTTACCTGTCATAATTAGTATCGAAGTTACAGTTACCTGCCATAATTTGTATCGAAATTACAGTTACTTGTCATAATTAATAACGAAGTTACAATTACTTGTTATAATTAGTACCGAAGTTACTGTTACCTGTCATAACTAGTATCGATGTTACTGTTTTCTGTCATAATTAGTATCGAAGTTACTGTTACCTGTCATAATTAGTATCGAAGTTACAGTTACCTGCCATAATTTGTATCGAAATTACAATTACTTGTGTTAATTTGTAACGAAGTTACAGTTACCTGTCATAATTAGTATCGAAGTTACAGTTACTTGTCATAATTAGTATCGAAGTTACTGTTACCTGCCATAATTAGTATCGAAGTTAGTTACCTGGCATAATATGTATCGAAATTACAGTTACTTGTCATAATTAGTAACGAAGTTACAGTTACCTGTCATAATTAGTATCGAAGTTACTGTTACCTGCCATAATTAGTAACGAAGTTACAGTTAACTGTAATAATTAGTATCGAAGTAACTGTTACCTGTCATAATTAGTATCGAAGTTACTGTTTTCTGTCATTATTAGTATCGAAGTTACTGTTACCTGTCATAATTAGTATCGAAGTTACAGTTACCTGCCATCATTTGTATCGAAATTGCAGTTACTTGTCATAATTAGTAAAGAAGTTACAGTTACCTGTCATAACTAGTATCGAAGTTACAGTTACATGTCATAATTAGTATCGAAGTAACTGTTACCTGCCATAATTTGTATTGAAATTGCAGTTACTTGCCATAATTAGTAACGAAGTTACAGTTACTTGTCATAATTAGTATCGAAGTTACTGTTACCTGTCATAATTAGTATCGAAGTTACTGTTACCTGTCATAATTAGTATCGAATTTACAGTTACCTGCCATAATTTGTATCGAAATTACAGTTACTTGTCATAATTAGTAACGAAGTTACAGTTACCTGTCATCATTAGTATCGAAGTTACAGTTACTTGTCATAATTAGTATCGAAGTTACTGTTACCTGTCATAATTAGTATCGAAGTTACAGTTACTTGCCATAATTTGTATCGAATTTACAGTTACTTGTCATACTTAGTAACGAAGTTACAGTTAACTGTCATAATTAGCATCGAAGTTACAGTTACCTGCCATAATTAGTATCGAAGTTACTGTTACCTGTCATAATTATTATCGTTGTTACTCTTTTTTGTCATAATTAGCATCGAAGTTACTGTTACCTGTCATAATTAGTATCGAAGTTACAGTTACCTGCCATAATTTGTATCGAAATTACATTTACATGTCATAATTATTAACGAAGTTATAGTTACCTGCCATAATTAGTATCAAAATTACAGTTACATGTCAAAATTAGTAACGAAGTTACAGTTACCTGTCATAATTAGTATCGAAGTTACTGTTACCTGTCATAATTAGTTTCGAAGTTACAGTTACCTGCCATAATTTTTATCAAAATTACAGTTACTTGTCATAATTAGTAACGAAGGTAGAGTTACTTGTCATAATTAGTATCGACGTTACAGTTACCTGTCATAATTAGTATCGAAGTTACTGTTACTTGACATAATTAGTATCGAAGTTACTGTTACCTGTCTTAATTAGTATCGAAGTTACAGTTAACTGCCATAATTTGTATCGAAATTACAGTTACTTGTCATAATTAGTAACGATGTTACAGTTACCTGTCATAATTAGTTTCGAAGTTACAGTTACTTGTCATAATCAGTATCGAAGTAAGTGTTACTTGTCATATTGAGTATCGAAGTTACTGTTACCTGTCATAATTAGTATCGGAGTTACAGTTACCTGCCATAATTTGTATCGAAATTACAGTTACTTGTCATAATTAGTAACGAAGTTACAGTTTCCTGTCATAATTAGTATCGAAGTTACAGTTACATGTCATAATTAGTTTGGAAGTTACTGTTTTCTGTCATAATTAGTATCGAAGTTACCGTTACCTGTCTTAATTAGTATTGAAGTTACAGTTACCTGCCATCATTTGTATCGAAATTACAGTTACTTGTCATAATAAGTATCGAAGTTACATTTACCTGCCATCATTTGTATCGAAATTACAGTTACTTGTCATAATTAGTAACGAAGTTACAGTAACCTGCCATAATTTGTATCGAAATTACAGTTACATGTCATAATTAGTAACGAAGTTACAGTTACCTGCAATAATTAGTATCGAAATTACAGTTACATATCATAATTAGTATCGAAGTTACAGTTACCTGCCATAATTTGTATCGAAGTTACAGTTACCTGTCATAATTAGTATCGAAGTAACTGTTTCTTGTCATAATTAGTATCGAAGTTAATGTTACCTGAAATAATTAGTATCGAAGTTACAGTTACCTGCCATAATTTGTATCGAAATTACAATTACTTGTCTTAATTTGTAACGAAGTTATAGTTACCTGTCATAATTAATATCGAAGTTACAGTTACTTGTGTTAATTAGTATCGAAGTTACTGTTTCCTGCCATAATTAGTATCGAAGTTAGTTACCTGGCATAATATGTATCGAAATTACAGTTACTTGTCATAATTAGTAACCAAGTTACAGTTACCTGTCATAATTAGTATCGAAGTTACTGTAACCTGCCATAATTAGTAACGAAGTTACGGTTAACTGTAATAATTAGTTTCGAAGTTACAGTTACCTGCCATAATTAGTATCGACGTTACTGTTACCTGTCATAATTAGTATCGAAGTTACTGTTTTCTGTCATTATTAGTATCGAAGTTACTGTTACCTGTCATAATTAGTATCGAAGTTACAGTTACCTGCCATAATTGTATCGAAATTGCTGTTACTTGTCATAATTAGTAAAGAAGTTACAGTTACCTGTCAGCTTGCCACGGTGGGTGAGTGGTTATAGTGTCGGACTACCAACCCCAAGATTGCAGGTTCGCCCCTGGCCATGGTAAGTGATTTTTGAAGGCGACAAAAATCACGATACTCATGTCATACGTTGTTGGCATGTTAAAGAACCCATTTGAATTCCGTAGGCCGTGTTCAATGGCAAAATTAATCTCGGGATTTTCCGCCATCGCAAAGTTCCTCCATTGTCTACTTGAAAGCGCTGTAGTATCAAGGAGTTTAGATATCTAACCTCCTTGACTTTCATAGCGTTCAAAGGAACGACGAAATTGGACATTCAAGCTACCCTCTGGGTTACAATTAACAAAGCTTGCACTAGGCACCCGAGGCCATACGATATTATTATTATTATTAGTTACCTGTCATAATTAGTATCGAAGTTACAGTTACCTGTCATAATTAGTATCGAAGATACTGTTACCTGCCACAATTTGTATTGAAATTGCAGTTACTTGCCATAATTAGTAACGAAGTTACAGTTACCTGTCATAATTTGTATCGAAATTACAGTGACTTGTCATAATTAGAATCGAAGTTACAGTTACCTGTCATAATAAGTATCGAAGTTACTGTTACCTGCTATTATTTGTATTGAAATTACAGTTACTTGTCATAATTAGTATCGAAATTACAGTTACCTGCCATAATTAGTATCGAAGTTACTGTCACCTGTCATAATTAGTATCGAAGTTAGAGTTACCTGCCATAATTTGTATCGAAATTACAGTTACTTGTCATAATTAGTAACGATGTTACAGTTACCTGACATAAGTAGTTTCGGAGTTACAGTTACTTGTCATAATTGGTATCGAAGTTACTGTTACTTGTCATAATAAGTATCGAAGTTACTGTTACCTGTCATAATTAGTATCGAAATTACAGTTACCTGCCATAATTTGTATCGAAATTACAGTTACTTGTCATAATTAGTAACGAAGTTACAGTTACCTGTCATAATTAGTATCGAAGTTACAGTTACTAGTCATAATTAGTATCGAAGTTACTACTACCTGTCATAATTAGTATCGAAGTTACAGTTACCTGCCATAATGTATTGAAATTACAGTTACATGTCATAATTAGTAACGAAGTTACAGTTAAGTGTAATAATTAGTATCGAAGTAACTGTTACCTGCCATAATTAGTATCGAAGTTACTGTTACCTGTCATAATTAGTATCGTTGTTACTGTTTTCTGTCATATTTAGTTTCGAAGTTACTCTTACCTGTCATAATTAGTATCGAAGTTACAGTTACCTGCCATAATTTGTATCGAAATTACACTTACATGTCATAATTAGTAACGGAGTTACAGTTACCTGCTATAATTAGTATCGAAATTACAGTTACCTGTCATAATTAGTAACGAAGTTACAGTTACCTGTCATAGTTAGTATCGTTGTTACTGTTTTCTGTCATAATTAGTTTCGAAGTTACTGTTACCTGCCATAATTTGTATCGAAATTGCAATTACTTGTCTTAATTTGTAACGAAGTTACAGTTACCTGTCATAATTAGTATCGAAGTTACAGTTACTTGTCATAATTAGTATCGAAGTTACTGCTACCTGTCATAATTAGTATCGAAGTTACAGTTACCTGCCATAATGTATTGAAATTACAGTTACTTGTCATAATTAGTAACGAAGTTACAGTTAAGTGTAATAATTAGTATCGAAGTTACAGTTTCCTGTCATAATTAGTATCGAAGTTACTGTTACCTGTCATAAGTAGTATCGAAGTTAGAGTTACCTGCCATAATTTTTATCAAAATTACAAGTTCTTGTCATAATAAGTAACGAAGTTAGAGTTACTTGTCTTAATTTGTATCGAAGTTACAGTTACCTGTCATAATTAGTATCGAAGTTACAGTTACTTGACATAATTAGTATCGAAGTTTCAGTTACCTCTCATAATTAGTATCGAAGTTACTATTACCTGTCATAATTTGTATCGAAATTACAGTTACTTGTCATAATTAGTAGCGAAGTTACAGTTACCTGTCATAAATAGTATCGAAGTTACTCTTACCTGTCATAATTAGTATCGAAGTTACAGTTACCTGCCATAATTTGTATCGAAATTACAGTTACTTGTCATAATTAGTAACGAAGTTACAGTTACTTGTCATAATTAGTATCGAAGTTACTGTTACCTGTCATAACTAGTATCGATGTTACTGTTTCTGTCATAATTAGTATCGAAGTTACTGTTACCTGTCATAATTAGTATCGAAGTTACAGTTACCTGCCATAATTTGTATCGAAATTGCAATTACTTGTCTTAATTTGTAACGAAGTTACAGTTACCTGTCATAATTAGTATCGAAGTTACAGTTACTTGTCTTAATTAGTATCGAAGTTACTGTTTCCTGCCATAATTAGTATCGAAGTTAGTTACCTGGCATAATATATATCGAAATTACAGTTACTTGTCATAGTTAGTAACGAAGTTACAGTTACCTGTCATAATTAGTATCGAAGTTACTGTTACCTGCCATAATTAGTAACGAAGTTACGGTTAACTGTAATAATTAGTATCGATGTTACAGTTACCTGCCATAATTAGTATCGACGTTACTGTTACCTGTCATAATTAGTATCGAAGTTACTGTTACTTGACATAATTAGTATCGAAGTTACTGTTACCTGTCATAATTAGTATCGAAGTTACAGTTAACTGCCATAATTTGTATCGAAATTACAGTTACTTGTCATAATTAATAACGATGTTACACTTACCTGTCATAATTAGTTTCGAAGTTACAGTTACTTGTCATAATCAGTATCGAAGTAAGTGTTACTTGTCATAATTAGTATCGAAGTTACTGTTACCTGTCATAATTAGTATCGGAGTTACAGTTACCTGCCATAATTTGTATCGAAATTACAGTTACTTGTCATAATTAGTAACGAAGTTACAGTTTCCTGTCATAATTAGTATCGAAGTTAAAGTTACTTGTCATAATTAGTATAGAAGTTACTGTTACCTATCATAATTAGTATTGAAGTTACATTTAACTGCCATAATTTGTATCGAAATTACAGTTACTTGTCATAATTAGTAACGAAGTTACAGTTAACTGTCATTTTTAGTATTGAAGTTACAGTTACCTGCCATAATTAGTATCGAAGTTACTGTTACCTGTCATAATTAGTTTCGAAGTTACTGTTTTCTGTCATAATTAGTATTGAAGTTACTGTTACCTGTCATAATTAGTATTGAAGTTACAGTTACCTGCCATCATTTGTATCGAAATTACAGTTACTTGTCATAATTAGTATCGAAGTTACAGTTACCTGCCATAATTTGTATCGAAATTACAGTTACTTGTCATAATAAGTATCGAAGTTACAGTTACCTGCAATAATTAGTATCGAAGTTACTGTTACCTGTCATAATTAGTATCGAAGTTACAGTTACCTGTCATAATTAGTAACGAAGTTACAGTTACCTGTCATAATTAGTATTGAAGTTGCAGTTACCTGTCATAATTAGTATCGAAGTTACGGTTACCTGCCATAATTTGTATCGAAATTACAGTTACTTGCCATAATTAGTAGCGAAGTTACAGTTACCTGTCATAATTTGTATCGAAATTACAGTTTCTTGTCATAATTAGTAACGATGTTACTGTTACCTGTCATAATTAGTTTCGAAGTTACAGTTACTTGTCATAATTAGTAACGAAGTTACAGTTACCTGTCATAATTAGTATCGAAGTTACAGTTACTTGCCATAATTAGTAACGAAGTTACAGTTACCTGTCATAATTAGTATCGAAGTTCCTGTTACCAGTCATAATTAGTAACGATGTTACAGTTACCTGTCATAAGTTGTTTCGAAGTTACAGTTACTTGTCATAATTAGTAACGAAGTTAGGGTTACTTGTCATAATTAGTATCGAAGTTACAGTTACCTGTCACAATTAGTATCGAAGTTACAGTTACTTGACATAATTAGTATCGAAGTTACTGTTACCTGTCATAATTAATTTCGAAGTTACAGTTACCTGCCATAATTTGTATCGAAATTACAGTTACTTGTCATAATTAGTAACGAAGTTACAGTTTCCTGTCATAATTAGTATCGAAGTTACAGTTACATGTCATAATTAGTATAGAAGTTACTGTTACCTGTCATAATTATTATCGTTGTTACTCTTTTCTGTCATAATTAGCATCGAAGTTACTGTTACCTGTCATAATTAGTATCGAAGTTACAGTTACCTGCCATAATTTGTATCGAAATTACATTTACATGTCATAATTATTAACGAAGTTATAGTTACCTGCCATAATTAGTATCAAAATTACAGTTACATGTCAAAATTAGTAACGAAGTTACAGTTACCTGTCATAATTAGTATCGAAGTTACTGTTACCTGTCATAATTAGTTTCGAATTTACAGTTACCTGCCATAATTTTTATCAAAATTACAGTTACTTGTCATAATTAGTAACGAAGTTAGAGTTACTTGTCATAATTAGTATCGACGTTACAGTTACCTGTCATAATTAGTATCGAAGTAACTGTTACTTGACATAATTAGTATCGAAGTTACTGTTACCTGTCATAATTAATATCGAAGTTACAGTTAACTGCCATAATTTGTATCGAAATTATAGTTACTTGTCATAATTAGTAACGATGTTACAGTTACCTGTCATAATTAGTTTCGAAGTTACAGTTAAGTGTCATAATCAGCATCGAAGTAAGTGTTACTTGTCATAATTAGTATCGAAGTTACTGTTACCTGTCATAATTAGTATCGGAGTTACAGTTACCTGCCATAATTTGTATCGAAATTACAGTTACTTGTCATAATTAGTAACGAAGTTACAGTTTCCTGTCATAATTAGTATCGAAGTTACAGTTACATGTCATAATTAGTATAGAAGTTACTGTTACCTATCATAATTAGTATTGAAGTTACATTTAACTGCCATAATTTGTATCGAAATTACAGTTACTTGTCATAATTAGTAACGAATTTACAGTTAACTGTAATTATTAGTATCGAAGTTACAGTTACCTGCCATAATTAGTATCGAAGTTACAGTTACCTGCCATCATTTGTATCGAAATTACAGTTACTTGTCATAATTAGTATCGAAGTTACATTTACCTGCCATCATTTGTATCGAAATTACAGTTACTTGTCATAATTAGTAACGAAGTTACAGTAACCTGCCATAATTTGTATCGAAATTACAGTTACATGTCATAATTAGTAACGAAGTTACAGTTACCTGCCATAAATAGTATCGAAATTACAGTTAAATATCATAATTAGTAATGAAGTTACAGTTACCTGCCATAATTTGTATCGAAGTTACAGTTACCTGTCATAATTAGTATCGAAGTTACAGTTACCAGCCATAATTTGTATGGAAATTACAGTTACATGTCATAATTAGTAACGAAGTTACAGTTACCTGCCATAATTAGTATCGAAATTACAGTTACATGTCATAATTAGTAACGAAGTTACAGTTACCTGTCATAATTAGTATCGAAGTTACTGTTACCTGTCATAATTAGTACCGATGTTACAGTTACCTGCCATAATTTTTATCAAAATAACAGTTACATGTCATAATTAGTAACGAAGTTAGAGTTACTTGTCATAATTAGTATCGAAGTTACTGTTACCTGTCATATTTAGTATCGAACCCGCCATAATTTGTATCGAAATTACAGTTACTTGTCATAATTATTAACGATGTACAGTTACTTGTCATAATTAGTTTCGAAGTTACAGTTACTTGTCATAATTACTATCGAAGGAACTGTTACTTGTCATAATTAGTATCGAAGTTACTGTTACCTGTCATAATTAGTATCGAAGTTACAGTTACCTGACATAATTTGTATCGAAATTACAGTTAATTGTCATAATTTGTAGGAAGTTACTGTTTCCTGTCATAATTAGTATCGACGTTACAGTTACTCGTAATAATTAGTATAGAGGTTACTGTTACCTGTCATAATTAGCATTGAAGTTACATTTAACTGCCATAATTTGTATCGAAATTACAGTTACTTGTCATAATTAGTAACGAAGTTACAGTTAACTGTCATTATTAGTATCGAAGTTACAGTTACCTGCCATAATTAGTATCGAAGTTACTGTTACCTGGCATAATTAGTTTCGAAGTTACTGTTTTCTGTCATAATTCGTATCGAAGTTACTGTTACCTGTCATAATTAGTATCGAAGTTACAGTTACCTGCCATCATTTCTATCGAAATTACTGTTACTTGTCATAATTAGTAACGAAGTTACAGTTACCTGTCATAATTAGTATCGAAGTTACAGTTACCTGTCATAATCAGTATCGAAGTTATTGTTACCCGCCATAATTTGTATCGAAATTACAATTACTTGCCTTAATTAGTAAAGAAGTTACAGTTACCTGTCATAATTTGTATCGAAATTACAGTTACTTGTCATAATTAGTATCGATGTTATTGTTACCGGCCATAATTAGTATGGAAATTACAGTTACCTGTCATAATTACTATGGAAGTTATTGTTACCTGCCATAATTTGTATCGAAATTAGAGTTACTTGTCATAATTGGTATCGAAGTTACTGTTACCTGTCATAACTAGTATCGAAGTTACCGTTACCTGTCATAATTAGTATCGAAGTTACAGTAACCTGCCATAATTTGTATCAAATTACAGTTACTTGTCATAATTTGTAACGAAGTTACAGTTAACATTCATAATTAGTATCGAAGTTGCAGTTACCTGCCATAATTAGTATCGAAGTTACTGTTACCTGTCATAATTAGGTCGTTGTTACTGTTTTCCGTCATAATTAGTATCGAAGTTACTGATACCTGTCATAATTAGTATCGTTGTTACTGTTTTCCGTCATAATTAGTATCGAAGTTACTGTTACCTGTTATAATTAGTATCGAAGTTACAGTTACCTCCCATAATTTGTATCGAAATTACAGTTATATGTCATAATTAGTAACGAAGTTACAGTTACCTGCCATAATTAGTATCGAAGTTCCTGTTACCAGTCATAATTAGTAACGATGTTACAGTTACCTGTCATAAGTTGTTTCGAAGTTACAGTTACTTGTCATAATTAGTAACGAAGTTAGGGTTACTTGTCATAATTATTATCGATGTTACAGTTACCTGTCACAATTAGTATCGAAGTTACAGTTACTTGACATAATTAGTATCGAAGTTACTGTTACCTGTCATAATTAATTTCGAAGTTACAGTTACCTGCCATAATTTGTATCGAAATTACAGTTACTTGTCATTATTGGTAATGAAGTTACAGTTTCCTGTCATAATTAGTATCGAAGTTACAGTTACTTGTCATAATTAGCATCGAAGTTACTGTTACCTGTCATAATTAGTATCGAAGTTACATTTAACTGGCATAATTTGTATCGAAATTACAGTTACTTTTCATAATTAGTAACGAAGTTACAGTTAACTGTCATAATTAGTATCGAAGTTACAGTTACCTGCCATAATTAATATCGAAGTTACTGTTTCCTGTCATAATTAGTATCGAAGTTGCTGTTTTCTGCCATAATTAGTATAGAAGTTACTGTTACCTGTCATAATTAGTATCGAAGTTACAGTTACCTGCCATCATTTGTATCGAAATTACAGTTACTTGTCATAATTAGTATCGAAGTTACAGTTACCTGTCATAATTAGTATCGAAGTTACAGTAACCTGTCATAATTAGTATCGAAGTTACAGTTACCTGTCATAATTTGTATCGAAGTTACAGTTACCTGTCATCATTTGTATCGAAATTACAGTTACTTGTCATAATTAGTATCGAAGTTACTGTTTCCTGTCATAATTAGTATCGAACTTATAGTTACCTGCCATCATTTGTATCGAAATTACAGTTACTTGTCATAATTAGTATCGAAATTACAGTTACATGCCATATTTAGTAACGAAGTTACTGTTACCTGTCATAATTTGTATCGAGATTACAGTTACTTGTCATAATTGGTATCGAAGTTACAGTTACCTGTCATAATTAGTATCGAAGTTACTGTAACCTGTCATAATTTGTATCGAAATTACAGTTACTTGTCATAATTAGTAGCGAAGTTACAGTTACCTGTCATAATTAGTATCGAAGTTACTGTAACCTGTCATAATTAGTATCGAAGTTACAGTTACCTGCCATAATTTGTATCGAAATTACAGTTACTTGTCATAATTAGTAACGAAGTTACAGTTACTTGTCATAATTAGTATCGAAGTTACTGTTACCTGTCATAACTAGTATCGATGTTACTGTTTTCTGTCATAATTCGTATCGAAGTTACTGTTACCTGTCATAATTAGTATCGAAGTTACAGTTACCTGCCATAATATGTATCGAAATTACAATTACTTGTCTTAATTTGTAACGAAGTTACCGTTACCTTTCATAATTAGTATCGAAGTTATTGTTACCTGCCATAATTAATTTCGAAGTTACAGTTACCTGCCATAATTTGTATCGAAATTACAGTTACTTGTCATACTTAGTAACGAAGTTACAGTAAACTGTCATAATTAGCATCGAAGTTACAGTTACCTGCCATAATTAGTATCGAAGTTACTGTTACCTGTCATAATTATTATCGTTGTTACTCTTTTCTGTCATAATTAGCATCGAAGTTACTGTTACCTGTCATAATTAGTATCGAAGTTACAGTTACCTGCCATAATTTGTATCGAAATTACATTTACATGTCATAATTATTAACGAAGTTATAGTTACCTGCCATAATTAGTATCGAAATTACAGTTACATGTCAAAATTAGTAACGAAGTTACAGTTACCTGTCATAATTAGTATCGAAGTTACTGTTACCTGTCATAATTAGTTTCGAATTTACAGTTACCTGCCATAATTTTTATCAAAATTACAGTTACTTGTCATAATTAGTAACGAAGTTAGAGTTACTTGTCATAATTAGTATCGACGTTACAGTTACCTGTCATAATTAGTATCGAAGTTACTGTTACTTGACATAATTAGTATCGAAGTTACTGTTACCTGTCATAATTAATATCGAAGTTACAGTTAACTGCCATAATTTGTATCGAAATTACAGTTACATGTCATAATTAGTAACGATGTTACAGTTACCTGTCATAATTAGTTTCGATGTTACAGTTAAGTGTCATAATCAGCATCGAAGTAAGTGTTACTTGTCATAATTAGTATCGAAGTTACTGTTACCTGTCATAATTAGTATCGGAGTTACAGTTACCTGCCATAATTTGTATCGAAATTACAGTTACTTGTCATAATTAGTAACGAAGTTACAGTTTCCTGTCATAATTAGTATCGAAGTTACAGTTACATGTCATAATTAGTATAGAAGTTACTGTTACCTATCATAATTAGTATTGAAGTTACATTTAACTGCCATAATTTGTATCGAAATTACAGTTACTTGTCATAATTAGTAACGAATTTACAGTTAACTGTAATTATTAGTATCGAAGTTACAGTTACCTGCCATAATTAGTATCGAAGTTACTCTTACCTATCATAATTAGTTTGTAAGTTTCTGTTTTCTGTCATAATTAGTATCGAAGTTACTGTTACCTGTCTTAATTAGTATTGAAGTTACAGTTACCTGCCATCATTTGTATCGAAATTACAGTTACTTGTCATAATTAGTATCGAAGTTACATTTACCTGCCATCATTTGTATCGAAATTACAGTTACTTGTCATAATTAGTAACGAAGTTACAGTAACCTGCCATAATTTGTATCGAAATTACAGTTACATGTCATAATTAGTAACGAAGTTACAGTTACCTGCCATAAATAGTATCGAAATTACAGTTACATATCATAATTAGTAACGAAGTTACAGTTACCTGCCATAATTTGTATCGAAGTTACAGTTACCTGTCATAATTAGTATCGAAGTTACAGTTACCAGCCATAATTTGTATGGAAATTACAGTTACATGTCATAATTAGTAACGAAGTTACAGTTACCTGCCATAATTAGTATCGAAATTACAGTTACATGTCATAATTAGTAACGAAGTTACAGTTACCTGTCATAATTAGTATCGAAGTTACTGTTACCTGTCATAATTAGTACCGATGTTACAGTTACCTGCCATAATTTTTATCAAAATAACAGTTACATGTCATAATTAGTAACGAAGTTAGGGTTACTTGTCATAATTAGTATCGAAGTTACTGTTACCTGTCATATTTAGTATCGAACCCGCCATAATTTGTATCGAAATTACAGTTACTTGTCATAATTATTAACGATGTACAGTTACCTGTCATAATTAGTTTCGAAGTTACAGTTACTTGTCATAATTAGTATCGAAGGAACTGTTACTTGTCATAATTAGTATCGAAGTTACTGTTACCTGTCATAATTAGTATCGAAGTTACAGTTACCTGACATAATTTGTATCGAAATTACAGTTAATTGTCATAATTTGTAGGAAGTTACTGTTTCCTGTCATAATTAGTATCGACGTTACAGTTACTCGTAATAATTAGTATAGAGGTTACTGTTACCTGTCATAATTAGCATTGAAGTTACATTTAACTGCCATAATTTGTATCGAAATTACAGTTACTTGTCATAATTAGTAACGAAGTTACAGTTAACTGTCATTATTAGTATCGAAGTTACAGTTACCTGCCATAATTAGTATCGAAGTTACTGTTACCTGTCATAATTAGTTTCGAAGTTACTGTTTTCTGTCATAATTCGTATCGAAGTTACTGTTACCTGTCATAATTAGTATCGAAGTTACAGTTACCTGCCATCATTTCTATCGAAATTACTGTTACTTGTCATAATTAGTAACTAAGTTACAGTTACCTGTCATAATTAGTATCGAAGTTACAGTTACCTGTCATAATCAGTATCGAAGTTATTGTTACCCGCCATAATTTGTATCGAAATTACAATTACTTGCCTTAATTAGTAAAGAAGTTACAGTTACCTGTCATAATTTGTATCGAAATTACAGTTACTTGTCATAATTAGTATCGATGTTATTGTTACCGGCCATAATTAGTATGGAAATTACAGTTACCTGTCATAATTACTATGGAAGTTATTGTTACCTGCCATAATTTGTATCGAAATTAGAGTTACTTGTCATAATTGGTATCGAAGTTACTGTTACCTGTCATAACTAGTATCGAAGTTACCGTTACCTGTCATAATTAGTATCGAAGTTACAGTAACCTGCCATAATTTGTATCAAATTACAGTTACTTGTCATAATTTGTAACGAAGTTACAGTTAACTTTCATAATTAGTATCGAAGTTGCAGTTACCTGCCATAATTAGTATCGAAGGTACTGTTACCTGTCATAATTAGGTCGTTGTTACTGTTTTCCGTCATAATTAGTATCGAAGTTACTGATACCTGTCATAATTAGTATCGTTGTTACTGTTTTCCGTCATAATTAGTATCGAAGTTACTGTTACCTGTTATAATTAGTATCGAAGTTACAGTTACCTCCCATAATTTGTATCGAAATTACAGTTATATGTCATAATTAGTAACGAAGTTACAGTTACCTGCCATAATTAGTATCGAAGTTCCTGTTACCAGTCATAATTAGTAACGATGTTACAGTTACCTGTCATAAGTTGTTTCGAAGTTACAGTTACTTGTCATAATTAGTAACGAAGTTAGGGTTACTTGTCATAATTATTATCGATGTTACAGTTACCTGTCACAATTAGTATCGAAGTTACAGTTACTTGACATAATTAGTATCGAAGTTACTGTTACCTGTCATAATTAATTTCGAAGTTACAGTTACCTGCCATAATTTGTATCGAAATTACAGTTACTTGTCATTATTGGTAATGAAGTTACAGTTTCCTGTCATAATTAGTATCGAAGTTACAGTTACTTGTCATAATTAGCATCGAAGTTACTGTTACCTGTCATAATTAGTATCGAAGTTACATTTAACTGGCATAATTTGTATCGAAATTACAGTTACTTTTCATAATTAGTAACGAAGTTACAGTTAACTGTCATAATTAGTATCGAAGTTACAGTTACCTGCCATAATTAATATCGAAGTTACTGTTTCCTGTCATAATTAGTATCGATGTTGCTGTTTTCTGCCATAATTAGTATAGAAGTTACTGTTACCTGTCATAATTAGTATCGAAGTTACAGTTACCTGCCATCATTTGTATCGAAATTACAGTTACTTGTCATAATTAGTATCGAAGTTACAGTTACCTGTCATAATTAGTATCGAAGTTACAGTAACCTGTCATAATTAGTATCGAAGTTACAGTTACCTGTCATAATTTGTATCGAAGTTACAGTTACCTGTCATCATTTGTATCGAAATTACAGTTACTTGTCATAATTAGTATCGAAGTTACTGTTTCCTGTCATAATTAGTATCGAACTTATAGTTACCTGCCATCATTTGTATCGAAATTACAGTTACTTGTCATAATTAGTATCGAAATTACAGTTACATGCCATATTTAGTAACGAAGTTACTGTTACCTGTCATAATTTGTATCGAGATTACAGTTACTTGTCATAATTGGTATCGAAGTTACAGTTACCTGTCATAATTAGTATCGAAGTTACTGTAACCTGTCATAATTTGTATCGAAATTACAGTTACTTGTCATAATTAGTAGCGAAGTTACAGTTACCTGTCATAATTAGTATCGAAGTTACTGTAACCTGTCATAATTAGTATCGAAGTTACAGTTACCTGCCATAATTTGTATCGAAATTACAGTTACTTGTCATAATTAGTAACGAAGTTACAGTTACTTGTCATAATTAGTATCGAAGTTACTGTTACCTGTCATAACTAGTATCGATGTTACTGTTTTCTGTCATAATTCGTATCGAAGTTACTGTTACCTGTCATAATTAGTATCGAAGTTACAGTTACCTGCCATAATATGTATCGAAATTACAATTACTTGTCTTAATTTGTAACGAAGTTACCGTTACCTTTCATAATTAGTATCGAAGTTACTGTTACCTGCCATAATTAGTATCGAAGTTAGTTACCTGGCAAAATATGTATCGAAATTACAGTTACTTGTCATAATTAGTAACGAAGTTACAGTTACCTGTCATAATTAGTATCGAAGTTACTGTTACCTGCCATAATTAGTAACGAAGTTACAGTTAACTGTAATAATTAGCATCGAAGTTACAGTTACCTGCCATAATTAGTATCGAAGTTACTGTTACCTGTCATAATTAGTATCGAAGTTACTGTTTTCTGTCATTATTAGTATCGATGTTACTGTTACCTGTCATAATTAGTATCGAAGTTACAGTTACCTGCCATCATTTGTATCGAAATTGCAGTTACTTGTCATAATTAGTAAAGAAGTTACAGTTACCTGTCATAAATAGTATCGAAGTTACAGTTACCTGTCATAATTAGTATCGAAATTACTGTTACCTGCCATAATTTGTATTGAAATTGCAGTTACTTGCCATAATTAGTAACGAAGTTACAGTTACCTGTCATAATTTGTATCGAAATTACAGTGACTTGTCATAATTAGTATCGAAGTTACAGTTACCTGTCATAATTAGTATCGAAGTTACTGTTACCTGCTATAATTTGTATTGAAATTACAGTTACTTGTCATAATTAGTATCGAAATTACAGTTACCTGCCATAATTAGTATCGAAGTGACTGTTACCTGTCATAATTGGTATCGAAGTTACTGTTACCTGCCATAATTTGTATCGAAATTACAGTTACTTGCCTTAATTAGTAAATAAGTTACTGTTTCCTGTCATAATTAGTATCGAAGTTACAGTTACTCGTCATAATTAGTATACAGGTTACTGTTACCTGTCATAACTAGTATTGAAGTTACATTTAACTGCCATAATTTGTATCGAAATTACAGTTACTTGTCATAATTAGTAACGAAGTTACAGTTAACTGTCATTATTAGTATCGAAGTTACAGTTAACTGCCATAATTAGTATCGAAGTTACTGTTACCTGACATAATTAGTTTCGATGTTACTGTTTTCTGTCTTAATTAGTATCGAAGTTACTGTTACCTGTCATAATTAGTATCGAAGTTACAGTTACCTGCCATCATTTGTATCGAAATTACAGTTACTTGTCATAATTAGTAACGAAGTTAAAGTTACCTGTCGTAATTAGTATCGAAGTTAGAGTTACCTGTCATAATTAGTATCGAAGTTACTGTTACCTGCCATAATTTGTATCGAAATTACAGTTACTTGCCTTAATTAGTAAAGAAGTTACAGTTACCTGTCATAATTTGTATCGAAATTACAGTTACTTGTCATAATTAGTATCGATGTTATTGTTACCTCCCATAATTAGTATCGAAATTACAGTTACCTGTCAAAATTACTATGGAAGTTATTGTTACCTGCCATAATTTGTATCGAAATTAGAGTTACTTGTCATAATAAGTATCGAAATTACAGTTACCTGCCATAATTAGTATCGACGTTACTGTTACCTGTCATAATTGGTATCGATGTTACTGTTTTCTGTCATAATTAGTATCGAAGTTACTGTTACCTGTCATAACTAGTATCGAAGTTACCGTTACCTGTCATAATTTGTATCGAAGTTACAGTTACCTGCCATAATTTGTATCGAAATTACAGTTACTTGTCATAATTAGTAACGAAGATACAAAATGCCTCCGTGGCTTAGGCGGCAGCACGCTGGCCTCTCACCGCTGGGTCCGTGGTTCAAATCCCGGTCACTCCATGTGAGATCAGTGCTGGACAAAACGGAGGCAGACAGGTTTTTCTCCGGGTACTCCGGTTTTCCCTGTCAAAATTTCATTCCAGCAACACTCTCCACTATCATTTCTTTTCATCTGTCATTCATTTAATCATTGCCCCAGAGGAGTGCGTCAGGCCTCGGCAGCCGGCACAGTTCATATCCTCGCCGCTAGATGGGGGCTTCATTCATTCCATTCCCTGACCCGGTCGGAGACTGGAAGCAGGCTGTGGATTTTCATTTTCAGTAACGAAGATACAGTTAACTGTCATAATTAGTATCGAAGTTACAGTTACCTGCCATAATTTGTATCGAAGTTACAGTTACCTGTCATAGTTAGTATCGTTGTTACTGTTTTCCGTCATAATTAGTATCGAAGTTACTGTTACCTGTCATAATTAGTATCGTTGTTACTGTTTTCCGTCATAATTAGTATCGAAGTTACAGTTACCTGTCATAATTAGTATCGAAGTCACAGTTACCTGCCATAATTTGTATCGAAATTACAGTAACATGTCATAATTAGTAACGAAGTTACAGTTACCTGCAATAATTAGTATCGAAGTTCCTGTTACCAGTCATAATTAGTATCGAAGTTACTGTTACCTGCCATAATTTGTATCGAAATAACAGTTACTTGTCATAATTAGTAACGAAGTTAGGGTTACTTGTCATAATTAGTATCGAAGTTATAGTTACCTGTCATAATTAGGATCGAAGTTACAGTTACTTGACATAATTAGTATCGAAGTTACTGTTACCTGTCATAATTAATATCGAAGTTACAGTTAACTGCCATAATTTGTATCGAAATTACAGTTACTTGTCATAATTAGCAACGATGTTACAGTTACTTATCATCATTAGTTTCGAAGTTACAGTTACTTGTCATAATTAGTATCGAAGTAACTGTTACTGTCACAATTAGTATCGAAGTTACTGTTACCTGTCATAATTAGTATCGAAGTTACAGCTACATGCCATAATTTGTATCGAAATTACAGTAACTTGTCATAATTGATTAGGAAGTTACAGTTTCCTGTCATAATTAGTGTCGAAGTTACAGTTACTTGTCATAATTAGTATCGAAGTTACTGTTACCTGTCATAATTAGTATCGAAGTTACAGTTACCTGCCATCATTTGTATCGAAATTACAGTTACTTGTCATAATTAGTATCGAAGTTACAGTTACCTGCCATCATTTGTATCGAAATTACAGTTACTTGTCATAATTAGTAACGAAGTTACAGTAACCTGCCATAATTTGTATCGAAATTACAGTTACATGTCATAATTAGTAACGAAGTTACAGTTACCTGCCATAATTAGTATCGAAATAACAGTTACATATCATAATTAGTAACGAAGTTAGGGTTACATGTCATAATTAGTATCGAAGTTACAGTTACCTGTCATAATTAGTATCGAAGTTACAGTTACTTGACATAATTAGTATCGAAGTTACTGTTACCTGTCATAATTAATATCGAAGTTACAGTAAACTGCCATAATTTGTATCGAAATTACAGTTACTTTTCATAATTAGCAACGATGTTACAGTTACTTGTCATAATTAGTTTCGAAGTTACAGTTACTTGTCATAATTAGTATCGAAGTAACTGTTACTGTCACAATTAGTATCGAAGTTACTGTTACCTGTCATAATTATTATCGAAAATACAGTTACCTGCCATAATTTGTATCGAAATTACCGTTACTTGTCATAATTTGTAACGAAGTTACAGTTCTCTGTCATAATTAGTATCGAAGTTACAGTTACATGTCATAATTAGTATCGAAGTTACTGTTACCTGTCATGACACACATAATCGACCACAAAGGCGAACGGCAATTGTTGCCCGTGAGCTGAAAAGATTCAACATTCATATTGCCGCACTCAGCGAAACAAGGTTAGCCAATGAAGGACAACTGAAGGAACATGGAGGTGGCTACACTTTCTTCTGGAAAGGGAAAGACACTGAAGATCAACGTATTCATGGAGTTGGCTTTGCCATTAAGAACGAGCTTGTCAACCTTCTCGATGAACTTCCACATGGTATAAATGAAAGGCTTATGACACTACGACTAAAGTTAAAAAACAGCCGACGAGCGACTGTAATTAGTGCATATGCTCCAACTCTCACCTCTGATGATGAACAGAAGGAAGTATTTTACTCTCAACTTGATGTGATCTTGAAGGATATACCGCAATCTGATAAAATCATCCTCCTAGGAGACTTCAATGCTCGCGTTGGAAGAGACGCAGCATTATGGGCTGATGTTATTGGAAAAGATGGTGTTGGGAAATGCAATTCTAATGGGACACTCCTTCTATCCAAGTGTTCTGAACATAGCCTCGTAATCACAAACACACTATTCCGACAGAAGGACAAATTTAAGACTTCATGGCAGCATCCTAGATCAAAACACTGGCACCTACTTGATTACGTGATTGTGCGAGCAAGAGACAAGCGTGACGTACTACTCACAAGGGCTCTGACAAGTGCTGATGACTGCTGGACGGATCATCGATTAATAAGATCTGTAATGACTCTACAAATTCTCCAAAAGCACAGAAAACAGAGAAAGCACATCAGGCGCAGGGTGAACACCGAACGTTTACAAAACGTTACTGCTAAAAGGAAGTTTCATGAACTTCTGAATGAAAAGTTACCAGATAATTACCCTGAAAAGGTTGAGGAACATTGGCAAACAGTCAAGTCTGCTATACTCTCAGCGTGTGAAGAATCGATTGGTTTCGTCAAGATGAGGCATGCTGACTGGTTTGATGAGAATGATGCAGAAATCCAGAATCTTATTGATAAGAAGAGGAAAGCATTCCATGCATGGCAAGCCAATCCAACTTCTATCTCCAAACAGCAACTGTATAAAGATGCAAAGGCTGAAGTGCAAAGGAAAACTCGGGTCTTGAAAAATCAATGGTGGATCTCCAAATCCCGTGAAATGCAGCATCTAGCCGAAACGAATAATACTCATGCTTTCTTCAAAGCAACAAGAACTATATATGGGCCACATTATCATGGTTTGAATCCTCTGCAGTCTAAAGATAGCACGGAACTTCTCAGAGACACAAACTCCATTAATTCCCGTTGGAAAGAACATTTTGAAGAGCTACTCAACAGGGACACACAGGTTGATAATAACATTTTCACCCGACTTCATCAGAGACCTCCTAAAGACCACCTTGATGATCCTCCGCCTCTATCAGAAATTGAATCTGCCATCAATCAGCTCAAAAACAATAAAGCATCAGGCATGGATGGGATTCCTGCTGAGCTCTTTAAAGTAGGGAACACTACTCTAGTTCATCACATACACCAACTCATACTTAAAATATGGACTACCATTACCATACCTAAAGACCTAAGGGATGCCTTGATAATAACCATCTTTAAGAAAGGTGATAGGGCACAATGTGGTAATTATCGAGGTATATCGTTGCTTTCTGTTGCTGGTAAAATCCTGGCCAACGTTTTATCCAACCGTTTGAAGCCGTTGGCCGAAGAAATACTGCCTGAAACTCAGTGTGGCTTTCGACCTAATCGAAGCACAACTGATATGATCTTCTGTGCTAGGCAGATGCAGGAGAAATCCAGAGAGCAAGGACGCCCTCTATATATGGCTTTCATAGATATTGTTAAAGCATTTGATTCGGTCAATCGAGAAATGCTATGGAGGATTCTTGCCACACTTGGCTGCCCCCCAAAATTCATTCAAATTCTTCGATTACTACATGATGATATGCATGGCACGGTCCTTAACAGCAATGGCCCTGGAGAGCCATTCAAGATTACAACGGGTGTCAAACAGGGATGTGTGATTGCCCCCACACTCTTTTCAATATATGTTAGTGTTGTACTAAATTTGGTCCAAGAAAAGATTCCAAAGGGTGTAGAAATTATATCCAGGACAGATGGAGGTTTATTCAATCTCAACAGATTACGTGCAAAAACTAAAGTGTCAGCTACATCCGTTCTTGATCTCCAATATGCTGATGACAATGTCATCTTAGCAAATTCGGATGAAGATCTTCAAACCACCCTGAATGTGTTCAATGAGGCATACAGAAGCATTGGTCTGGACATAAACACCAATAAAACACAGGTTCTTCATCAGCCTACATCACATGACAGGGCTACTGCTCCTGCTATCATGATTGATGGACATAAACTAAAGAATATAGATCATTTTCCCTATTTGGGTAGTCACCTATCAACAAATGCGAACATTGACGCTGAGATTCAACACCGCCTCCAATGTGCCAGTGCAGCCTTTGGTCGTTTGCTCGTTCGCGTGTTTGACAACCACGACATTAGCATTCTAACAAAATTATACGTTTATCAAGCTGTTGTAGTTCCCACTCTGCTTTATGGCTGCGAAACCTGGGTTACTTACAGAAGGCACCTCGTATCTTTAGAAAAATACCATCAACGATGCCTTAGGAGAATTCTTGGTATTAAATGGCAAGACCGGCGCACTAACACAAGTGTTTTAGAGGAAGCTAGCACTATTAGTATAGAGGCTCTCATTATAAAACACCAACTTCGATGGACAGGACATGTAGTTCGCATGCCTGAGTCCCGCCTCCCAAAACAAATCTTATATTGCCAGCTGAATGTCGGTCAGAGAAAGCAGGGTGGGCAACAAAAACGCTACAAAGATGTTCTGAAGACCAACTTGAAGAAATGTCAAATTGATACAGGTAACTGGGAAGCTGTCGCATCCGACCGATCAGAGTGGCGCCGCAACGTCCATCAAGGCCACTTGTACTTCGAACAAGAGAGAAGAAGGCTTCTGGCTGAAAAAAGAAATGCCAGGAAAGAGCGCATGATTCGCAGAATGATCAACCCCCAAGATCCATTGGCTGCTCAAGACCTTGTGTGCCAATATTGTGGAAGAGTCTGTGGTTCTCGGATCGGACTGTACAGTCACCAAAGAACTCACGCAATATGATTAGGCCTAATGTTGGATTACAGCGAAGATTTACATAAATGTAACTTGGAAGACAATCATACTCGTATCACGAGTGATAGCCTAAATAATAAAAAATAATAATATAATAATAAAAATACCTGTCATAATTAGTATCGAAGTTACATTTAACTGCCATAATTTGTATCGAAATTACAGTTACTTGTCATGATTAGTAACAAAGTTAGAGTTAACTGTCATAATTAGTATCGAAGTTACAGTTACCTGCCATAATTAGTATCGAAGTTACTGTTACCTGTCATAATTAGTATCGAAGTTACAGTTACCTGTCATAATTAGTATGGAAGTTACAGTTACCTGTCATAATTAGTATCGAAGTTACATTTAACTGCCATAATTTGTATCGAAATTACAGTTACTTGTCATGATTAGTAACAAAGTTAGAGTTAACTGTCATAATTAGTATCGAAGTTACAGTTACCTGCCATAATTAGTATCGAAGTTACTGTTACCTGTCATAATTCGTATCGAAGTTACAGTTACCTGTCATAATTAGTATGGAAGTTACAGTTACCTGTCATAATTAGTATCGAAGTTACGGTTACCAGCCTTAATTTGTATCGAAATTAAAGTTACCTGCCGTAATTAGTAACGAAGTTACAGTTACCTGTCATAATTTGTATCGAAATTACAGTTACTTGTCATAATTAGTATCGAAGTTACAGTTACCTGTCATAATTAGTATCGAAGTTACTGATACTTGCCATAATTTGTATCGAAATTAGGGTTACTTGTCATAATTAGTATCGAAATTACAGTTACCTGCCATAATTAGTATCGAAGTTACTGTTACCTGTCACAATTAGTACCGAAGTTACTGTTTTCAGTCATAATTAGTATCGAAGTTACTGTTACCAGTCATAATTAGTATCGAAGTTATAGTTACCTGCCATCATATGTATCAAAATGACTGTTACTTGTCATAATTAGTAACGAAGTTACAGTTACCTGTCATAATTAATATCGAAGTTACAGTTACCTGTCATAATTAGTATCGAAGTTACTGTTAGCTGCAATAATTTGTATCGAAATTACAGTCACTTGCCATAATCAGTAACGAAGTTACAGTTACCTGTCATAATTTGTATCGAAATTACAGTTACTTGTCGTAATTAGCATCGAAGTTACAGTTACCTGTCATAATTAGTATCGAAGTTACTGTTACCTGCCATAAATTGTATCCAAATTACAGTTACGTGTCATAATTAGTAACGAAGTTACAGTTACCTGTCATAATTTGTATCGAAGTTACTGTTGCCTGTCATAATTAGTATCGATGTTACAGTTACCTGCCATAATTTGTATCGAAATTACAGTTACTTGTCGTAATTAGTAACGATGTTACAGTTACCTGTCATAAGTAGTTTCTGAGTTACAGTTACTTGCCATAATTAGTATCGAAGTTACTGTTACTTGTCATAATTAGTATCGAAGGTACTGTTACTTGTCATAATTAGTATATAAATTACAGTTACCTGCCATAATTTGTATGGAAATTACAGTTACTTGTCATAATTAGTAACGAAGTTACAGTTACCTGTCATAATTAGTATCGAAGTTACAGTTACTTGTCATAATTAGTATCGAAGTTACTGTTACCTGTCGTAATTAGTATCGAAGTTACAGTTACCTGCAAAATTTGTATCGAAATTACAGTTACTTGTCATAATTAGTAGCCAAGTTACAGTTAACTGTCATAATTAGTATCGAAGTTACAGTTACCTGCCCTAATTAGTATCGAACTTACTGTTACCTGTCATAATTATTATCGTTGTTACTGTTTTCTGTCATAATTAATATCGAAGTTACTGTAACCTGTCATAATTAGTATCGAAGTTACAGTTACCTGCCATAATTTGTATCGAAATTACAGTTACATGTCATAATTGGTAACGAAGTTACAGTTACCTTCCATAATTAGTATCGAAATTACAGTTACATGTCATAATTAGTAACGAAGTTACAGTTACCTGCCATAATTTTTATCAAAATTACAGTTAGATGTCATAATTAGTAACGAAGTTAGAGTTACTTTTCAGAATTAGTATCGAAGTTACTTTTACCTGTCATAATTAGTATCGAACCAGTCATAATTTGTATCGAAATTACAGTTACTTGTCATAATTATTAACGATGTTACAGTTACCTGTCATAATTAGTTTCGAAGTTACAGTTACTTGTCATAATTAGTATCGAAGTAACTGTTACTTGTCATAATTAGTATCGAAGTTACTGTTACCTGTCATAATTAGTATCGAAGTTACACTTACCTGACATAATTTGTATCGAAATTACAGTTACTTGTCATAATTTGTAAGGAAGTTACTGTTTCCTGTCATAATTAGTATCGAAGTTACAGTTACTCGTCATAATTAGTATAGAGGTTACTGTTACCTGTCATAATTAGTATTGAAGTTACATTTAACTGCCATAATTTTTATCGAAATTACAGTTACTTGTCATAA